>MQTX01000123.1:65896-199939 GCA_009735665.1 Angiostrongylus cantonensis | reverse complement strand
AAGGGCGAAGCTCTCGGCGTTGATCAGTCTCCTGAGAGAAGTGACTTCATTATGCATCGTTTGGAAGCGACTGAATGCACGTCTCTATAAATGACTCGCGGTGGCCTACCGATATATCGACTCAGTGCTGCTGTTCTCCTAGACAAGTCTGGTACCAATTTTCCGACTCCGCAGAGATGGAACGCTTGGTAGGCCATGGGCGCAGGGATCGATTTCACGTGTGTGTTGCAGGGCGCCACCGATCATTGCTGCACACGCACCTTTCGTAAAAGATACCTTTGAGCATATGTTGAAAAATAGCTAGAATGTCAACCAGCACTCTACACTCTTTAAGCTTTCTGGCGTCGAACGGCATGAACAATGAATCAGTTCGAAAGAGGTGAAGTCGATCAAACTTGACGACACTCCACGAACAATTCGGAACAAACCTTACAGGAATCCTCGCTTCCATAAGGCTGATGTATTGTAAACCAAGTGACATTGTGCTACTGGTTCCTTTGTAACACAAGGACAATAGAAACAAGGAAATACTAACATTAGAAGTTAATTTCAAAAGATGTGTTGACATAAGCATTGATTCCTTCGAAAGAGATAACTGCATATCCTTACAATTGAAACAGAAGTGCATCCAAGTGAGAAAAAGCAACACTTATCGTCTAAAATTTCAGAACAGCAAAGACGCTTACCTAAGAAATCTTTTAAAATCCTGTGATGGCAACATCGAAAGCCAGGTTACAAACCTACAGTTATCATTCCTTGCCGCAGCATTCTTTTGTTATGTTGATTCTCGAGTCATCTTCGATGTTTCGAAGATGAGAACAGAGGCATCTAGAAAGGCCATCTAGAAAATTACACTCTACACAGGCAAAAGCGGATTAAAGGAAATTGCAGTTGCACAGGACAATCATACAAAAGCTGTTGTGGATTAAGGCGAGTCGCAATTCTGGTTACAGGCAAATGAACAAAGACACGATGTGGTGGTTTCCCCATTTATTTTCCACTAAGGGCCTACACCATTTCGGGGACTGTTTTTGTGTGCTCCATAACGCAATCTACTTATGTGATGAAATTTCTGCTACATCAGCACCAACTCAATAACTAAGATATCAGTGTAAAGCATCCCTCGTTAATTGCGGTCCATAAGGGATACGTAGCCCTGCATTAAACAATGCAACAAATCGACGAGGAAAGCGAGGACGGACTCGAAATTGCAGTCTTCTCTTTTGTGTTGTTTCAATTTCACTAGACCTTCAATGCAAAAAATAGAGGATAAAGCGTCCGGTATTGATCAGACCATGAGAGATGTATCATGCATTCGGCTTCACTATGCATCGTAAGAGGTGATTGGATGTACGTCTGGCGTATACAATGACTTGATATAGCCTACCGATGTATCAAGTTAGTGTTGCAATCCACCCAAAGGTGTATGGTGCCAATTTACCGATCCTGGAGAGATGGAATGTTTGGGGAACTGGGCGCGGGCGATTGGACCAGCATGACATTGTATGTACCATGGGACACCTCTAACCACTGCGCTGCATGCTCTGCCAACCGTTAGTCTACTGCAGACTATTCAGAAGCAGTGTCCATTATCACAAGTGAAGAGAACAAATCCGGAACCATGTAGATGAGGTAGCGGTGAAGCAGCAGTGGATACATTACAGATCTTTTAAGCTCCATATTGATAACTAATTTGGAGCCTTGATGAATTGAAATAACAAAGATGGAGAGAAGAAGCTTTGAAAGATTTTCCGAGCCCAGGAGTGAAATTTCACGAATTTCACCCAAAAAGGATTCGAATTTTGCAAACGATGTCATTAAAAGTGCGAAGTTGTTCTGTAGGAATGACACTGTAATCTGACGTATTCTTTCTTTGATGAGCTTACACGAGGTTGATAATAACATTTATTATCGGCTAACGTTTCGACGTCTTCGTCTTCATCAGAGCCGATGATCCGAGTCGATGGTCCACGCTCTTCTTTCGTCTCGATGTGGCGGCTTCGCCTTCGTGTCGAGTCAGGTCTTCTTCAGCTGTCCGTCTCCTCGAATGAGGCACCGACTTCTGCACGATGTGCGCGATGATATATGTCCGGAAGAAAAACAAATAGTTATCAACGGACATTATCATTATATTCACCATCAGCATCGTGTATAAAAGGGCACCACTGAATGAGTGTGCCTTATTCGAGGAGACGGACAGCTGAAGAAGACCTGACTCGACACGAAGGCGAAGCCGCCACATCGAGGCGAAAGACAAGCGTGGACCATCGACTCGGATCATCGGCTCTGATGAAGACGAAGACGTCGAAACGTTAGCCGATAATAAATGTTATTATAAATCTCGTGTAAGCTCATCAAGGAAAAAAAAATACGAATTGATTAAGCACACCGAGGTTCAAGGAAAGTCGGTTTCGAAGCACTGTAATCTGACTTCCCACTCAGTCCGGTAGCGTGTTGAGTAGATGATCTTCGAGGGCTGTTTCTTGCACAACGTTCTCCCTATCAAAAGATTGTCGTGCAAGTTAAAACATTTGATTTCAAAACACTGAAAGTTGACGCCCTTCTAAATCGCACAGTGGAAGTTGTGCTAATTTGGAAAAGTAATATTCTTCAGAATGACCTCATCACCGCATGGTTTTAAGCTTTTGAGCAAATCACCTTCGATATGGTGATCACCTGCTGTTCTGGAATGTCTTAGAATAGGTCCGCCTAAACAGGATTTAAGCAATGAGTATTTTTCGTGTTATTAAATTGTCATTTATTATTAATAGGTGCCGTAAATTAAAGAATTTAGAATAACCAAAAAGATTACTATCAAGTTGGGAAGTTCTAGTTTCGATACAATCAACTCATCAACGAGAGCAAAGAGAAGATGACGTGGTAGAGATCGCCGAAGCAGGAACTCTACCAGAATGAGAAAGTTGTTGCGCATGCAGGCGATTCCATGATACCTCTGCATCGTTTCGAGAAATGATTTCAGATTAGTCGGACAAAATATTACGCCCTCACTTTTATACTCTCTGTCAATAGAGTTTTGATATTGATTGAATTTCTGCTATTGAATTACTGTACTAGCATTGTCTTGGTGCTAATCGTCAAAGTTTTCAGTACGCTCATCGAAGACTGTGTGCTCGTTTTCATTGGACTCTTGAATGGTTATTTAATATGCGTGCGTATATGTTTTGGAAAACAGACCTTTTTCCAATCTATCTTTATGCGGAAGGGCACGTGTGGCGCAGTAGTTGGAAGCTTCCTGCAAGAAACATGGAGATGATCACTGCGCCCAATGGCCCGCCAAGCCTTCTATCTTTCAGGGGTCGGCAAATTGGTAATAGACTTGTCTGGGAGGATAGCAGCACTGGCTCGATACATCGCTAGGCCACCGCGAGTCATTTCCAACGGTGTTTAGTGGAATTGAATGCATGGTGCATCCCTCAAGGATTGGTCAAAGCTGAGAGCTTTTTTTCTATCTTTGCGTGAGGACATTAGATGAAGTGTATTTTGTTGGCTAGTTTTCGTCATATGGCTTGTTACTCTCGTTGAAGATGACCTGAATAAGGAGCTTGCATACCAGCAAATAGACTTAGCAATAGCTGCTAATGTCGTATGGGTCTTCCTTTTTGTGAAGTGATACGATCATGCTGGTTCCTCATCGTCTCAAATCCGTAAAAGGAGGATTAATAAAGCGTAGGGAGTTAGTCAATCCCTTAGCTGCGCCCCATGCTTTCAGCTCTCTTAATCCTCGTAAAAAGTAATTAAGTGCATATTTACGATTTATGAGGCATACCGATGCAGCAAGTCGGTGTTTGTATACTTAGCTAATGTCCCGATAAATATAGGCGCTGGGCTTATCAAATACTTGGGTCTAATCCTGTCAGAATCACCTTCGACTTAATGTGAACTCAGATCCATGTGACTATCGAGTACATCGCGGAACAAGTCATGAGTGACTTTCTCCCTTGATTTTCAGAGTGCAAAGATTGTTCCGTACAGAAATTGACCAGCTGCTACCTTGGTCTCGTAATTGGTGACATTCCGTCGAGGACTGCAGGTTCTCTTTTCAATTTGTGCACCTTCAGCGAATATGAATCTTTCAACGCTTTCTTTTATTGCCCCTGCGAGATTTTGCATGCTCGGAAGGAAGTTGCTGTTTAGAAGTTTATAGGGGGTGACGTATGAAAACCTCTGGCATTGCGCTAGTGAGTTCTGGCGGAGGGTTTTCAAGTATCCCCTTTTTCAGATCCTGGGTTAATGCGATGGTAGCAAGCGTTTATTGTATCTTAGTCACCATAGTTTTGTCCTATACAACGCTACTGTAACGGGAATTCATTTGGTATCATAGATAGTGAGTAACTTCTCTACTTTCCTTTAGAGATAAGTACCCATGGTTGTCTTGGAGCTATCTCCTACTATCAATGTTAACTTCATTCGCTTGAGCTGAGTAAAAATCACCTGCATGCATTTCCTAGTCACTTGTTTACATGTCTGTTAAATATACGAGATATGATTGCCCATATACGGAGTCACAGTCCTACGGACTTGCAAACTATGTCAGCCTGCCTACTCAAGATGTAACTCCATCCCACACAGCAAGGATATAGGAACCATGTCGAAAATTCAACTCCCTTACAAAGCTATATAAGAGCGCTGTTCACCCGCTTGCAATCCGCCATGTTTGTTATCTGTGAACACACCGCATATCCTTAGTGACTAACCAGCTAAGTATTCTTCAATCAGAAACATCGATGGTGTTCGTTGGAGGCGATTCCAAACCATCGGCCGCGAATTTCGTTAATTCTGAAATATGGACGGGTGTAGGGCTGTCGTGAAAAATTCAAAGCTGTGGTTCCTCTCCATCTTTACTAATCCCTTACCCTTAAGGACCACGGCCCGAAGGTTCGGATTCTTGTCTTCATTGTTGTATTCCGGGAAATTCACATGTGTTTGGATTATTTTTTAATCTTTGCGGCGTTGCATCACAGCCTGTGCTTTGTTGCTGAATTCTGCACTGCAAAGCGCTTTTTTGGAACAGGTGAAAAATGGCGCAAAAGACGAGAACGGCAATATTCTCTTGAAATTTCTATCATCCTGTTTCATTTCGGTTCTGTCATTGAACAAAATCGAACTTGAGTTGGTCTCATTTGTTTTCTTTGCGATACATTTACAATGCAACTAGCAATGGTTTCTTCCAAAGATTCCAAATATAATCGGTGGATAACTAACCTAAAGCTTAAGTGTTTTCGGTCTACTCCACTAATTATGCTTTCCTTTTCACCCGCATATCATGAGAGGATAGACCTTAGTTAAAGTATAAATGATAATGCTCCCGGTGTTGGTGAACCCCTGAGGGATGCGCCATGTATTCTACTTCATTAAGCATCGTTGGAGGTGATATATATGCATATCTGGCCTGTACAATGACTCGTGGTGGCCTACCGATAAATCGATATATCGAGCCAGTGCTGCTATCCTCCTAGACAGGTCTGGTGCCAATTTGCTGATCTCGGAGGGATGGAAGGCTTGATGAGCCGTAGGGTCAATTCCACGTGTTCGCTGCTCGAATGCATGGCGCATCCCTCAGGAATTGATGAACACCGAGAGCTTTATCCTTCTAGCTTTATCCTCCACACCAGCCAAGTGCCTCTCGTTTAGCGATTCTTTCAGTCAGCTTTTCCGCTAACGGTGCTGTAACCAACCACCCATCAACGGAAATGATCTGGGGAGCATAAATCGGCATTAAATCCATTCAAGTTGGATCTGCGGTTAATATCGAAGTGTTTAACTTTTTATTTATTGCCCCGTCTTTTCATTTTCAATTTTTTCCAGATTATTTTCAATGACTGTTTATTACTGATAGCGAAGAGAGGGTAAAAAAAGCTGGCTGAGAAGAAGTGGAAGTCAGGTCTTCAGTCGGTGTGCTGAATAACACGTAGGGTCCTGTTAAGGGTAATCGCCGGTTCAAATTCATTCAGATTCAGGCCACATATAAGGTAAAAGGAATAATTTTATCTGAAATTGATTCTAACAAATAACACCGTCAAATTGTTGGACTATTCGACTCTTAGTAACTTAATCGTTGGTGAAATGATGTTACATGATGTCGAACTGCGATATGGGGCAAAGCACTCATCCTCTGGCCTTTACTTCATTTCCATAAGAATAAACCTACACAAAGAATTGCCGCCGTCGTGAGAAAATTTAATCGCAACGCAAAAAAAAACCTTTTCATCCCCAAAGGTCAACGGCTTCCCCCGTTTATAAAATGGGAACAGTTTGACATGATATGCTCAGGACACTTGAAGGACAAAACTTGCCCAATTAGCAAAAATCGCCGACGAGGTGTCTTCCAGCGCAGCGTTTCATAGGAAGGATCCAAGTACAAAGTAAATCATTTTCAGAGTAGTAAAACGTTGTCTATTTATAAAAAAAATTAGTGTGAATAATCTCTAATTCCTTTTAGAAGAAATGTAGAAATCTTCGTCTTCACAATGAACGGCATTCTTGTGCTTAAGTCGCAGTGAATTTTCGGAAGTCGATGTTAAGGGCTAAACTTTGATCCAAAATGGTGTATGAAGAACTCCGAAAGTCTCATCGCTCTCAAAATCTGCTTGCTTTCTCTCATTCAAGGCCAGTGTGTAAAAAGCACTGTTGAGGGGAACTCGACGAGCATAAATCATGCATAGAGAACGTGACGATTTCGAAAGCCTATGAAAGCATTTTTAACGGTATGAGATCTGGACTGACTACCTAGGAGGTAGCTAAAAACAATGATAAAATTGATAAAGTATAAAGCTCTCGGCGTTGATTAGTCCTTGAAGGATGCGCCATGAATACCACTTTACTGAGCAGGTAATTGAATGCACGTAAGCCCTTTACAATGGCTCTTGGTAGCCTACCGATGTAACGAACCAGTGCTGCTCTCTTTCCAGAGAAGTCTGGTTCCAATTTGCCGACCCCGAAGGGATGGAGGAAATCTTGGTGGGCCATAAGCGCAAGGATCTATTCCATGTGTGCGTTGCAGGGCGCTTTAGACCACTGCGCCACATGAGCCCATGGAACAAAGGTGAACTTATGAAAGAATAAAAAGGAAGGTCTTAACTACGCCGCGTTCCACTTAACCTCTGTTCAGTTTTTGCTTAGATCGTTCAGCTTATAAGATGTTGTTATAAAACTTTTATTCAGTTAACGTTTCGGCGACCTCCGAACGGTTTTAATTCATTCTTGTGAAGTAGACGGTTTGAGTGGACCACATAAACCATAATTGGGCAGTTCCAAAATGATGGTTTTTGTTGTGGTGAAGCCTACGTCTTTTTATTCTTGCTTTTCTTTCCTATGTTTCATAAATGGTAATAAGTAACAGTACACTCATAATGATGCTGACATATTTGAAAAACTCCGGACTGCAAGTGTCTACGGTGGACAACGAACGCGTTATTACTCTTTCCAACGACTAACTCCTTCCTCATCACACCATGCGGGTCCAACTTTTCGTTTGTCTCTCAGCTAGTTTTTATCGACTAGTGCCAGGAGCAATCAATCACCCATCAACGGGATCGATCTGGAGTCCAAATCGGCGTTGAACCCGGTTAAGCCGAGGGTTTAGTTCGAAACAACGATGTTAACTTTTTATTTGCTGTCTATTACAATTTTTAACGATGGGGTTCTATGTGAAATACAACCATAAGAAATAATAATAGTGCCGTAATATTTATACATTGTTTTGTATGACATCTAAAACTTACTTCTTGCTTATCTCTTGCTCTATTTTTAAAATTTCATACGACACGTCTTTCATATCTGCTTCGTGAGTACGAAAACTTCTTTCATTCAGTTTTTTTCCTTCATCCATCACCTACGATGTCCTCTAATTTCCACGCGTGGGTTTGGCTGTTGCTTAAGGATTTTTGTTCTTTATGAATGTCGTAGAATGTTGGTCCGCACAGAGCCCAGTCGATTCTCCGTCGATTCTTGAGATAGATGAACCAGAGAGCTCCCATTTAGATAGCAGCGAGTGAATTTTTCCCAGGCATGTCCGGCACCAAATTTTTGGTTCCAAGATGGATGAGAGGCTTAGTGGGCTCTGTGCGGAATCGAACCAGCACCGTGCTTGTGATACTCGGCTTCACTCTCATTGCCCTACCTTCGCTCTCTTGTTGCTACATAATTCATTTTCAAAAATTTTGCAATGACTTTAGGCTGATTGAAACAGTGCTCAAAAGTAGGAATTTCGTGTGATTTTCTCTCGCGAATTCAGAATTTTGGTCGTGCCACCCAGGAAGGAACTCGAAACTGCATTAGTGAACGCGCCCTACTAACTAACTTAGATTCTTACAAGAAATAAACGGTAGGTGTTTAAATAAAGCTGTTTCTTATGCGAATACAAATTTATTTGTTAAGTTTTATTTGCCAGGGTTATGAAACTGTTTGGTTGAGTAGATCACATCTCAATTTGACCTTTCCAGGCTCTGAAGAAGGCGAAACCGCTGAATCGTCAGCTATTGTATCCCAATAAATTCTATAATAACAACCTCGTGCCTACTTATTGAAATGAAACACCAAATTATCAATCAGTGCCGAGGTTAGCAGAAAGTCGGTCTTGGGAGTTATAACCATCTCTTCCGAGTTTAAAATGTAGCCTCAAAACGTTTCCTAACGAGGGTATGATTACTCACTATGGAGAAGGTTCTCAATCGTTCTTCAGCAGTTGATGACGATCATTTAAAGTGAACAGTAAACGCCGAGCTTATAGGAATTTCTTGTGAGGCTGTAGAAGACCTTGCGCTTCTTTTGCTCTAAAATCTTAAGCAAGAAAATAAGCCATTTCCTGCGTATTGTTATGTCGGTGGAGAGTGATCTTACACGATATCCCGAAATAAGCCCCTACGCAATTTTCAAAGGTAAAAGATTGAATCAAAATACTATTACGATGACTTTTCGAGACAGCTGGAGTAGTCTGTAGCAGGAACACGCTCCTTTCGCACGACATCACATATGAGCAAACTGAAACTGCACAAGTTAAAAACGAAAGGGCTCGAGAGGGTTTTCTCAGCCATCGTACACACGAAAAACTATGGTGATGATCAGTACCTACAATGCACGTGCACTTGCATCCGAGTCTTTGATAAAAGTCTTGCTTATGCAAGCAAGAATGATAAGGTACGACTTCATCGGCTTGGCCGAGACAAGACGACGCCACCCATTCAACACCGTCTGTGACACTGGAGATGAACTGTTCCTCGGAACATGCGACAGTAGAAGAGTAGGAGGTGTCGGGGTTCTCATCAACAAGAGTCTGTCAATGAACATCGATACATTCGAACAGCTTACAATCCGAATCGGTTACGATTAAAGAGATGTGGATCAATACAGGCTTTGACAATCTTCGTCGTTTACGCACCAACATCAAACTATGACGAAGAAGAAGTCGAAGCGTTCTACATGGACTTGGAGTCGTTCTACATAGACGACCATACAATTTTCAAGGTTATCATTGGAGATTTCAATGCCAAGACTGGACCAAGAAGAACGTCTGATGAACGTCTCATTGGGACCCACGGATTAGAATGGATCGAACAGGGTGAGCGGCTAACTGAGCTTATCATGGCGACCAAGACCATCCATGGTAGCTCGCAATTCCAGAAGCCCCACCCTCAACGCTGGACGTGGGAATCTCCCAATGGAGAGTACCATAACGAAATAGACCACATCATAGTAAATAGAAGGTTTTGCCTAACCGATGTCGCTGTTGTCCCAAAATTCTGCACGGGATCAGCCAATCGCCTCCTTCGTGCAAGATTCTATTTCTCGCAAAAGGAGAAAAAGCCGCTAAATTCAAAAACCGAAGTCCCAGAATCACAGCAAACTGGGACTTATTCAGTTCATTAGTCGGCTGTTGGGAAAATGCCGTTGTTGATAGCATCGACGAGAAATACGATCGGCTCTTTGAACATCTTCATGTTAGCGTTATGAAAGGTGAGAGTTCGAAAGTCACCAAGAGACAGACGTCTGTCTCCAGAAACTCTCGAACTCATACGCCAGCGTGGAATCGCACAAGCTGTAGGCAACCGCGAATTAGGGTCCGAGCTTGCGAAACAATGCAGACAGGCGATAAAAGAAGATCTTAAAGAGAGAAATGCAGCAGTAATGGTCGAAGCTGCAGAGGCTGGGAAAAGCATTCGCAAAGTCCACTGAATCTTCAACAATTACAAGACCAAGATGATCGCACTCCCACGCCCAGACGGAACAATAACAGCGTCCAGAAAGGCAATGGAGAAAATCATTCACGAATACTACTCAGATCTCTTCGATAGCGGCGTCCACCTGTCGTCATATGAAATAAAAGAGGATGGATATGCTGTACCACCGGTTCTCCTTTCCGAAGTCCGGCATGCCATTTCGTTGGTGAAAAATCGAAAAGCACCAGGTCCGGACAGGATAAGATCAGAACATCTAAAGAACCTTCCACCAGTCGTCGTAAACACACTGGCTCGGCTCTTCACACATTACCTATCTGAATGCAGGGTCCCTAGTCAGTGGAAGACCAGCAAGACCGTGTTGTTGTTCAAGAAGGGCGATCTACACGATATAGGCAACTATCGCCCAATCTGCTTGCTGTCTGTCGTCTACAAACTTTTCACTCGAGGCATTCTAAACAGGATAGACAGAACACTGGACGAAGGACAGCCATGTAAGCAAACAAGGTTTCGAAAAGGATTTAGTACGATGGACTATATTCACTCGATAACAAGGCTCATTGAAGTATCGCGAGAGTACAAAAGACCTCTCCGTCTCACTTTCATCGATTTACTGAAGGCTTTTGATACAACTGAGATAGAAGCAGTCATGGAAGCCCTTGGTAGTCAAGGAGTCCCTGCTCAGTACATAAAGAATCTTTGTGAGCTGTACAAAAATTTCACAACCAAGATTTCACCATTATGAACGACTTAGCTCCAGAGCTGAGCAGAAGAAAACGAGCGGCTTGGGGAGCTTTCACGAGCATCGAGGATGTAGTGAGCAGAACAAAGAACACCCGACTCCGTGCCTACATTTTCGACTCAGCGGTTCTTCCTGCCCTGACGGATGCGTCAAAAACCTGGTCGCTGCGTAAGCAGAATGAGAGATCACTCGGCGTTATCGAATGCGCAGTCGAAAGGACAACGCTAGGAGTATCCCGTTTCACACAAATAAGGGATGGGATCTGAAATGTATCACGTAATGCGTATGAATGATAACCGATGGATGAGAGCTGTCAGTGGCTGGATTCCTCGGTATGTCAAACCTACTGCAGGAATACCACCGATCCGATGGTCAGAGTTCTTCACGAAGAGAATGGAAGAAGGATATGATGCTCGACGAGTCCCTAGAGCGAGCAGAACCCACCCCACTGGGTTACTCTTGCGCTCGACAGGGAAAAATGGAGGATATACTGGCGCCCGCTCGAGTCATTCGACGATCAACGGGACTACATGTGATACAGGTGATCAGCTCTGTCGCTATCCGTTTATTATTTCTTGAAAACCGCCCGCAACTATGGCACATTTAAGCAGAAATCATTAGCATTCTGAAATGCCTTTGAAGAAACTGTACTTGAGAAAAAAGACCCAGAAAATTTTTGACCCCAGAATTTTGCATCACCAATATAGATATCTTCTCGACGAGAACAATGTTTGCGGTGGGGAACGAACGCGCTATTACTCTTTCCGAGGGCTAACGTGTTCACCACTACACCATGCGGGTTCCTCGTTTCACTTGTGTCTCAGCTAATTCTATCGATCAGTGCCATCAGCAGTCATCCGTCATTGATTAACAATATTGTGTTTGACCAGAGTTTAAAAGTCACCGTTCATTATTTTTCTGGCAAACTAACTTATACCAGAGGTTAAAATCGCCAGAAAACTCAAGGTCAATTAGACTGTTGAAGTATCTGAAATAGTCTTTTATGATTGCCTATTTTGTTTCTTTTGTTGATTTGCACTCCGCAAAACGTCAAAGTGCTCTTCTCCTGGGTCCATGGAAATTACTCCCCGACCGAAAACCACACGTTCTACTTAGTATTGTGGACAGCAGGGGGCATTAAACAGGTTCGTGAAACGTTTTTCAATCACGAAACCCACGACCCCGTGATGGATTTGTGGCCTTTTCCGAGTCATCAGCGGATTTCTAACTCCTCTGTCGTCCCGAATTGCTACCCCTATATGATCCTCAACCTATTTTTCAAGGCAATGAATAATATCAATGTCTTTTCACATAGAAAATTTCCTTTTTCGCAATTTCTTGTTGTTTTTTTTGTTATTGCACATAATAATGATTTGTAGGGGTATACATGGTGAAGTGGTTACGGGTGCCTCGCAATGTATACATGATCTTTCTTTCGATCCTATGCTTGGGCTCACCAAACTTTTCTTCCTTCGAAGTCAGTAAATTTATACGACCTGTCTGGAAGGACAGCAGCATTGACTTCATACGCCAGTAGGCAACCGCGAGTCATTGCATAAGCCAGATATGCATTCTTTCACCTCTAACGATCACTGATGAAACAGAGTGCATGGCGCATCCATAAGAGATTCATCAATGCCAAAAGCTTATTCCTCCTTCATCCATTTATATTTATGATCTTAGAGTTCTTTCAACAAGGTGTCTTTCTAGAATGTTGATCAGAGCTTTACGTGTTATCATAACAACTTTCGCCCAAGTTGTTCCTTACTTTATTTTATTTGTTTGATCCAACGCCACGCATTGTGCGGATCCCTACATTTTCTTTCTTTCTTTCTTTCTTTCTTTCTGATGTCTTACATTCGTCATTACGAAGGTTCTTAGATTTGCGTGTGTGTTCGACTGCCTCTTGAAGATTTTGTCTACTCGGCCATATGAGGCTGAATTCCGGGCGAATCGATTCTGCCACTAATTCTGGACTGGCTAGGCTAGAGGAACTCCAAGCCTTCACTAGAGGCAGCTCCTCGCCATTATACAGACCTCGTAGAGATGAAGCGGTTAGTTGACTTTGGGTCAAGACGAATCAATCACCGTGCGTATATTGTGCAGCCTATCTAACCACTTTGCTATCCGCTCCATATTTTTCTTGAAATTTCATTTATTCGAGTACTCATCTAATCTCAACAAATTCCTTTAAATCACATTTCTACTGTCTCATCGTATTCGTGGGGACCATCGTCAGAATTTTGTAGGATATCTCTAGACCGACTTTGTTTCATTCTTTTTTTAATCAGTCAACATAGGTTGTTGCTACATCATTTATTAGCACAGAATTGCTGACGTTTCGGCAGTCTCGTCTTCTTCAGAACCTGGAAAGGCCTAGCTGACACGCGGTCTACCCAGCCAAACACTTCGATAGCCTCAGCAGGCAAATCGACAGACAAAGCACGGATGGTCGAAATTTATGTCGGTCATACTAGACGGTTACAGCGGCCGTATGCACGAGTCGTGATGGTTGCCGTTCAGCATCGCTGTTTTGATTAGCGCGAAGCATAATGGAGCCACATTTTCTTACTCGCGTTGGGCACTGATCTGTGCTGCTAAAAATAAAAGTGACGTGTTTAGATCCTAGATTACGAATGCATTTTCCATTTTTAGCGATTAATAAGTGAGGTCTTTTATTCATTACTTATTTATATTTTTTTATTCTCCGACCCCGGAAGGATGTGAGGCTTGGTTGGCCCAGGGCGGAATCGAACTAGCACCATGCTCGTGATGGCGGACATTACTAGCACTGTGCTTTCTGCTCCCTAGAAGTGGTTTAAGCTTTTAAAAATTATCAAAAAAACAATATATATGGTTAAAACTGAAAACGGAAAGAAATATCAATAATTTCAATGGTGGAAAAGTCGTAGCTTTAACTAAAATTTCTATGTTTAGGATGATATCCATGTTAGAAAGTCAATTATTCAATTCGCTAATGTCACTAATTTATCTCACTCCTAAACACATCGGAAATGAATCGATTTCAATGCATATTCCTACGGATATTTGTTCTATCATAGAAGTTTGTTAACGGTACTTTTCGTATTCATTTGATAGCCTTTTCATGACATGTGTTGTGACAGACGTGGCCCTGTGAAGAACTACTCCCTAAACTTATCAATTTGCAAATACTCGTCTTTGGACGAATTTTTCAGTTCAGCAAGTGCGGTGGAAAAGACCAGACGTCACACAAAATCAGGCGCATTCGCTCATGCGCTAATGGATTCTGCCGTCTCGAGGGCCCAGGAGTGCTTTAGCGTGATATACTTTCTTTCTTTTTTCTTTTACAGTTTTTCCTTCTTTCTGTTTTTTCTCTCTTTAATAAGAGGAAATCCACAGTTGCTATATCGTGTTTTATTGTGCTGTAAGGTTAACAGTAAGTGGGTATCTGGTTGAAAATGCAAAACTTTTGAGGATAGTTGACCCTAAGGGAAGGTGAGCCCTGATTGAACGTTGTCGCTTGATCCTCACCTCATCAAATCAGGGGACATCTTCTCGCTACTATGAGGTAGCGAAACATTAGGAGATAGTGTTAAATACAAAAAAAAGTTACACAGCGCACAGTGTATTATTAATGGACTACATTGCTGAGTAAGGTTAGGAGTAACGCGTGGTTACATGTTACCGCTCCGTATTGACACTGTAATGCCCATATGGAATGTAGTGGACTCTTGAGATCTTATTCACCTCACTATGTATACTCATTCAATAGGTAATTGAAGAAGTGCAAATTAGTTATATCGAGGTCAGAAAAACCCTTCTTTTTACTTAATGATTAGCAAAAACGCTGTTCTGGGAAAAGTTCATTGACCAACAATTTAACCCAAACTGTTCTTTCATGTTCGTCGCCTTTATGGTCATCAAATGGATTGTGTGAATAAAAGAAAACGCCAAAGTGGACTCAACATAGGGGGCAAAAAATTCAAATGCTGACGGCAATGCATTTGCATAGAGGACTGTAGGAACACGAAGTAAACAAAAATAAATAAATATCAGTCCCGACCAAAGAACGATTCAGCAAAATCTTTTCTACAACTACGTTCTATTTTCATATTCACAACCCCTAAAGCACTCTAGTTATCGTAAAAAATTTTTTATTGTCAAAATACCATAAAGTCCGCAGCGGACGAAAAACTGCTCGTAATCTGTTGGGCCATCAACGAAATAAGGTAGCGGGGGCTTTATGAGCTAAACGACATTGCATTTAGTCAGCTGTCCAATTAAAGGTCGTTTGCTTTAGCTTCCTTTAGTTAGCTTTAGTGCTTAGCTCTCACAGTGTATTTCGACAGGTTTGCAATAACTTTTTGTGACTTACTCTCGATGCGTAATCTCTTGATCATTACCTATACCATTAGTATAACTACGGACCAACAACCATTACTACGTTGCCGATCGTGATTTCCTATTTTACACTTAAAATCGTTTCATACCAATAATTCATTGGAGTGAGCATATAAGGCATTGGTAATGACGCCATTCATCACAAGTATGGTGCTGGTTCGACCCCATACCGAGCTCACTAAACCTGTTATCCTTGCATGGTTGGGGAATTGGTAGCAGACTTGTTTGGGAGAAGCTCGCTCTCTTAGTAGGAACGCGTTAGCCCAGCTATTTCAGGATTCGCTAAGCATTTAGTGACATTGATAAAAAAGAACAATAGGCTTCAAGCACACCTGAAGCCACACGCGAAGTGAGAACTTCGTGGATGACGGACGCGAGGAAACGAATAGAATGCAAGAAGTGCTGAGATCCGAACAGCAAATGTGAAAACAGGTTGTGTAATAAGGATAAATAGGTCATTGTTGCCAAACTTCTCAGCGTAGAGTTCCCTCCGTTTCTCAAAAGCTGGAAAGCGTCAGTGGTGAAGACCTGGTAACGCTTTAGCACAATTATCTCAAAAACCAAGGGAGTGTACGACTCGACCAGCAATCAACGACATTCGTGACTAATAGAACAGCAGCCAAACCTAGAAGCAAAAGATTCGAAGACCTTCATGGATGATGGATACGGAGAAAGAGTCAAATGAAAGAAGTACTGGAATCCGCAGATTGCGTGATGCTTGTTCATGCAAAAAGAAATAGTTCGTTGTAAATTTTCGTTGAATATTCCATGCTTTTGGAGCTATAATCCCATAGATGAACGTCCGGTTCATTTCATACCTACTATCGAAAGTATTGCCACAGAATCAGAGCTGGCGAGAAACGCCCGGCGATTTCCTTTTCGTTTTGGACGTTAGATGATGTAAAGCTGAAAGTCCTTAAATAGCTCCTTGTATTTCTAGTCTTCTAAATTCATAGCAATCAATGTTTTGTTTGTGAACAGCTCTACCTAATAATTTTCTATTCTTTTAGTTTGTTGCCTTTTAATTTTGCACTTAATTCCATGAAAGTACTGGCCTATCGCTACTTATTAAAGAGTACAACGTCTGTTATCGATGGCATCAACTGTGCATTCAGGCTGTTTCGCAAGTATATCTCCTGTATCTCCCAACTATATCCCTTCCCGAGCTTTCATGAGCGACTTACGAAAGGAAAGCTCTAAACGACAATCACAAGCTGAAAACGCCGTCGAAAATTGAGATTCACCTCTCAGCAATGCGACTTCTAATAGAATGATGCTCCAAACATTCCAGAAAATGTAATGAAGGGCTTTGTCGTAGAAAATTGTAGTAGTCGTGTTGTAGGTGGACATTACAAATCATTTAATATATCGCATGTAGAACTTCATCACCATTCTGGTTGCTGAGAATTTTGGGTCTTCTCAAAATTGGCTGGCTTCAAGAAAAAATCGACTATGGAAAACCAGCGTTTTTACGTCTTTTACGCCCACAACTATTATTTTTTTAATTCAAAACCTTTTTCCCTGGGTTTGTCTAGCTTTCCCATTTCCTAAGCCTCATTTCTAACACCACTGGCAAAGTCTTCACTCCTAGTTTCAGTTTTTTCGTTCCATCTAAAGAATTCAAATAACAACCAACAGCGATAGAGCCAGCTGTAATACGAACTAAACTCCGTGATTTTGCCTAGTAGATGAACGGTTTCCGTAGACGTTTCGATCGGAAAGTGAACGCATTGGAAAATGAGTGACGAGTATTCCAATTTTCGACCAAGCAATGCGATGTTTTATGAAATGACCCTCAGAAAATAGTCGCAGAAGAAGCTCCAAAGATGGGTGTATCGGTTTCTAGAGGTTTCGCATCCAAAAAAGTTGGCCAAGATGAAAACGATATGAGTTCTAGATATAGTAAAGCAATTTGCAGTAGCTTCGCAAATCACGACATAATTGAGTAAAACTTTTATTTAATTTTATTTTTTTAACCCATCTTCACGTCTACTGTGCGGTTTCCAGCACTTCTCACATTCGATTCTTCTCCTCACCTCCATTGCCCACGAAGTTCCTCCAACTTTACGTCTGGCTTCGATTGCTGCTTGAAGATTTTCATTTCATCTGGAATGTCGTAGAGTGCTGGTCGAGCAATTCTCCCTGGAGTCTTGAAATAGTTAACCTGGAGCGTACCCAATTGGACTGCTGAGAGTGATTTTTTCCCACACAAGTTCGGTACCAATTTCCCGACTTCGGAGGGATGAGAGACTTGGTTGGCCCGGTGCGGAGTCGAACCAGCGCCAAGCTCGTGTTGACGGGCATCACTACCACTGTGCTTTCCTTTCACTGACGAAATGAAATTCAATGGTTATTTCATTTCGGATGAAAGCAGAAGTTACATGTCTTTCAATCGTTGTAGGAATACAGTGAAGTGAGGTTTAGCTTTTCCTCTTTAACTCAGCAACATTATGTAATTCATTAGAAGAGAGAACTCATCTAAACGGAATTTGCTGGTCACCTGCTTAAAACCATAGAATTAGTACATTTCTATGTTGAAGATGCAAGAGTCCAGGAGGTAGATGTGATAATATTATTAACCGGTTTTATTATGGCAATTTGAAAAAAGTTGATTTCTGTCATTAATTTAAAAAGCAATGGAGTGGATCGGACAGATAAGTAGCCAGCTAGTTCGCGACTAACGAGAGCTGTTCGGTGTCGATTAGCCTCTATTATAACTGCCTGTATCCGTAGTCACCCACTATTACTGTGCTTGCTTCTTCCCTGGGGATAAAATGTTGAGCGAGTTATTTTTTGTAGCGGTTGCATTGACTAGTGTAACTCAAATCACTGATATACTAACAGAAATCATTTTAAAAGGGTTCTAGTTAGTTAGTTCGGTGCCGTTACCAACATCCTGTCATTCAAGCGAGACAACCGCAAAATAGAGAATAGATTGTGATCGGAGTTTGTGTTTATGTGCTACGAACAAACGACTTGTTAATGCAGCTTTCCCACCCAATGTCGAATGCAGTTTTCCACCAAGTTTATCTAAGATGTCGTTGTGATGAACTTCAGGTTATCTTTGCGAATTTTCCGTCGAAGATTATTCATGTCCTGGTTAAGTTGTCAATAATAGCACTAGGCTATTGTGTTCGAATTTTCGGAGGCCTCAACTACTTAAAAGCTGATCAGACAAAATCATCCGACAGATTCGCGCATTGGGCTTTCTCCCCTGATTTCTTTTTGGTCCAATATTTGAGACATACGACGCTAATTTGAATGTGGACATCGATTCTGCACGATGCTCTACCAGATAACCATACCTCATGATGGGCTGTTGTCGCCAAAACTGGAGGACCTGCAGTCGGTTGTAGTGCTCCTATGTGAATATTTTTCAAATGTTTTTCAGACACGATTTGATGACACATGCTGTGTGGACCCTAGCATTTCTTGTGCTTACCTCCATCGATCAAATCAGTATTCCATGAAGGTTTTTTGGTCTTGTTTGTGGATTCGGCTGCTGCTTGAGTGCCACTGGATACCGGTCTAGTTGATTGCCCCTCGAATCTTCGGATAGCCGTCCTCTGGCGTTCCCAGATCTTCTTCATCATGAACGAACGCTATCTTTTATAGGTTGGAGGAAGACAGCTAATCCCAGACGACTCTGAAACCAATTTTCCGACTCTAGAAGGATAGTAGGTTTGGTGAGGCAGGGCTCTATCAAACCAGCACGCATCTTTCATTTAACGGTACAACTAATACTAGGTTATGTTTTCTGTGTGAACGAGGGATTCAAAATGCCATTGGCTAATGTCGATCATCAGTTCGAATTGATGGATGGGCTTCAACGAAGCTGGCTTGGTATCAATGTGCAGCGCGAGTTCTTTCGCAATGTTCATAGTTCCTTCATATATCCCGAATCTACGAGAACTCGTCCTTGGACGAGTATAATCGAATGCTGGTCTCTAAACTCCGCACAGTTGCCCAGTCGAGTTCAAGTGTGTTTCGTCAACATCCCGCTTTTGGTAATGAAAGTCTGGCCGACCGTGATGCGCTTTCGACGACGATTCGATTTCCGATCGGGGCGGTGCTCGTTTTTCTCCTTGGTCGGGCAGCGCCATTAACGACCCTATGGCTAGAGGTTATATATTTTTAAGTTCATAAAGGTCATTGTCACGTTAAATCTCTTCCGCTGCTCCGCTGTACTAATCGAACCACTTAAACTTATTAATGTTCCATTAGATTCATTCGCAAATCTTCTCGTTTATAGTGCAATTTATTAAGTGCAATGGTTTTGCACCCAAAGATAATGAAGTGGAACAAGTGTGCCAATGTGAGCACTATGGCACTTTTTAGTAATTGCGTTTGAAATAACATATCTTTTGCCTGAAATGGAATTAGTCAGCAAAATTATGAACTATTAGGCTTTCTTTTTCAGATATTTTTGTCTCACTACAAATTTTTGTCTACAAAAGCAAGTTCTGTTATCGTACAAAAGAATCCCGGAATAGTGAAACGAATGGACTCGTTGAAGGCATTTTTAGCTTCCAAAAGGCCAAAACACTTTTAGGAATGGTAGGATGGTTGCACAGTAAGTATTCTGGGCAAGGTTTTTAGCTAAAATCTACTGCAGGGTTATTTTATTGATACTGTCGGCTACTGTCATTGAGAGGGATTGCTTGCTTTCATTCTTTTCAGTTGAACAATGCTATACGTGAATACTTTACTTCCTCGAATTCTTTGCATTGTTTCTCTGCTGTATCAGTTCTTCGTAGATTTGAGTAATAGAAGTGGACGACTTCACTTGCCGATCAGACAGTGAGCATACACCGTCTCCTACGAGCCATCTTAGTCTGCGGAAATATTGCAGAGCTTCATCTGGGTATGGGTGCTTCACAGGGTATCGTCGGATGTCGTTTATAATTCATTTCACCTCAGATGTCACAAGACTATACTCAAGGAGATAGTTCTTAGTGCCAAGAGAAGGCGCGATGCGTCCCTCATATTTACGAATTTGTTGATTGTTATTCATCTAGTGTGACATTCGATTACCAAGCTTTATTGGTTTTCCAGTTTTGTGTAGGTTTTTTCGTAGAAAAATGCTTTTTGAGGTTTCGGATGACCGTTTATTTCCTATTTATCGGGACGTTTTTTTCTGTGGTTTCGTTTTAAAAGTGACCTTCAAATGGTTTTTCGTCAAAGAATGCCCGCCACTCTATCAAAGACTCTCCTTACTCTTACGAAACCTATGCAGCCGAAGCCAGGCGTTTGTTAACGGTTTTCTGTTCGAGCGATTAGCTGACTGCGGGTTTCGCTGCTTTTGTGAAGCGGATCGAATAAAGGACAAAGGATAACGAATTCGGCGTTGATCTATCCGTTAGGAATACGCCATGCAGTCGACTCTCCCAAAACATTCGCTACAACAGTTTCCAGGATCGACTTCCTATTAACCTCGGCATTGGAATATGAATGCGCTGTTTTCTTGTTCAGCAATCGCCAGGTTGTTATACAGCATACATTTACTTCCATAGAAAAACACACAATACAATACAACACAACAGTAGCTGACATTTCGGCAGTATCGCCTTCTTCAGAGCCTGGAAGGGTATGCTGATATACAATTTATTAGGCTAAACACTTCAGTAACACTTACAAAAAGACGATAAACTCTATGGCAATTACATGATCAACGGCTTCTCGAAAAACTCACCGCTTTTTATATGACTTTTAATGAGGAAGATTAGAACAGCTGATTATAAGTCGCATATGGTTGATGACTGCGCCACCCCACATCAGAAATTGATCCGAAGGTAAGGGGCGAGATCACGCGTGTCCTCTAAGCATTCCTCCCTGCTATTCGTTGCGGTGTTTTTGGCATTTATCCAAAAACCCCCAAAGAGTTTGCACGTTGGTGTTTTAGGAACCCGTGCGAGGACAGCGACTTTTATATCAAAATCGTCTCCGCTATGCTTTTGTATCCTATGCGTTCCCAGTGGGGTGCCTTGTTTTGCTTTTCGTTTCCCATACAGGTGTTCTTTTATACGGATACACAAGGGTCTGCCCGTTTCGTCAATATACTCATCTCCGCAATCATTGCAAGAGATAAGGTATATCGGACCTAAACTCATGCAATCACCGTTACAGCCGTAGGAGCAAATTACGCAATTTGTTGTTTCGCATAGACGGTAATACAAGTGGTTACGAACTAACTGACGACGTAGAGGATCCGCTGGTATTTCAATTATTTCTACCGATTCCTCTAGACTTGCCCTTTTTAGGCATCGTTTTATAGCTATGCTTACTTCATAAAGGGCAACATAAACGAGACCTTCTTTTGGCCAAGTGTTTCGTTTCGGCGCTTTCGGCGCAAGTCCTTCTAAACTTGTCTCCTGCGGTAACTACTTCGTAGCCATTGGAGATGGCTAATTGCTGAGCCAAGTTGCGTGATTCTTCCTTTAGTTCCCTCGTTGTGCACTCAGAGGTAGCTGTTCCAAACATATTTCTCACAAGCGTCCTTTTTGTTTGTGATATATGGGAAGAAAGGAAACGGACCAGGATGTTTTTGTTACTAGGTTTTCGGTAGTCAGGTAGCGGTTGCATGACAAAGTGGTACGATATACCTGATCTCTTGCAATGATTGCGGAGATGAATATATTGGCGAAACGGGCAGACCTTTGTGTGTCCGTATAAAAGAACACATAGATGGCAAACGAAAAGTAAGACAAAGTGCCCCACTAGGCACGCATAGGATACAAAAGCATAGCGGAAACGATTTTGAAGTTAAAGTCAAAATCCTCGCACAGGAGACTAAGACACCAACGCGCAAACTCCTTGAGGCGTTTTGGATAAATGTCAAAAATCCCGCAATGAATAGCAGGGAGGAGTGCCTAGAGGTCACACGCGACCTGGCCCCATATCTTCGGATCAATTTCTGATGTGGGTTGGCGCAGTCATCAACCATATGCGACTATAATCAGCTGTTCTAACCTTCCTCATTGGAACTCATGTAAAAAAGCGGTGAGTTTTTCACGAAGTTGTCGATCATGTAATTGCCATGGAGTTTTTCGTCTCTTTCTAAGGGCCATTGAAGTGTTTGGCCTAATAAATTGTATATCAGTATACCCTTCCAGGCTCTGAAGAAGACGATGCAGCCGAAACGTCAGCTACTGTTGTGTTGTATTGTGTGTTCTTCTATGGAAGTAAATGTACGCTGTATAACAATCTCGCAACTGCTGAACAAGAAAGCAACGCATTCGCTACAACGTCTAATGTGTGGCGGAGGTGTGAGACGACGCTTAAATCTTGGGCGCTCACGCAATGAGTTATGGGAGATTCATGTCGGCGAAATGCTTTAATGCATCTTTCGCTTAGGGAAGGGCCTAAACGGTCCTAAAAGAAACCAATCCAGTGTTTTTATTCTTGCAGACAAGTTTGATGCCAGTTTGTCGCCGCCTTACAGATAACAGAACTCAGTCCAGAACGCTGAATCTAACCAACGACCACATGTATATTCTGGAGCACCTCTAACCACTCTCTTACAGGTACACCAAGTAGCCCAGTAATTTATATTATAGTTTACGAAAAGTAGATTATTTGCAAGAATGCAGTTTCATCGGACATCTGTTAAGGCTTTGCCACCCATTCACCAATTTCAGTGGGTACGTCAGTGGGGCGGTGGGGTAGAGCGACGCAACGAGCGTTGCTGAAGAAAGGAAGGAATTTTCCAGCAGATTTGCTAAAAAAATTTATCATAAGTGCTAGAAAACAATGATTGACCAACTTTAACACACAGAACTAAATCTGACTCGTCCATGGGTTCCAATATTGTGATGTACACCTTCGACTCATCTGATTTCTGTTAGGCGAGAAATGGAAATCTTTGAGATAACACCAATAGCATAGAACTCACTCACTCAATAGAGAACCAAAATAAAAAGGACATCTGATCAGATCTATCAGATAGTTCGAAAGGCTTATTCGTAGATGTGTTATACTACATAAAAATTAAAGGCGAACCACTAAAAAACGTGAAGAGCGAAACTGCGCGCGGCTTTGGTAAGGGAGGCCGTTGTCTTCAAACGTGTCAAAGACAGAGTGACTCTGAGAAACGTTTTCCAGTTATTCTTTGTATTCTTGTTGAGCAAACGCGAGGTGTTATTATTATTCTTTATTCACAAGTAAGCTGACGTTTCGGCGAACTTCGCCTTCTTCAGAGCCTGGAAAGTCAAGTTGACAGCAATCTACACGGTCAAACGCCTCCATAACCAAACAAAGAAAACGCTAAACCAAAATTTCAACCACAATGAACACAACTTTGCGCACCCACCGCTTTCTATGAGGCTTCCACTGAATATGTCTAGTGGAGACCAACCGCACAGAACTCACATGGAATCGTAATGTGCCCTTCTGTCTGATTTCTGTTAGGCGAGAAATGCAAATCTTTGAGACAACACCAATAGCATAGAACTCACTCACTCAAAAGAGAACCAAAATAAAAAGGACATCTGATCAGATCTATCAGACAGTTCGAAAGGCTTATTCGTAGATGTGTTATACTACATAAAAATTAGTGGAAGTTTTCCAGTTAGTTTCCAGTCTTATTCTCTATTATTTAACCCTTACTGAGGATCTTTCTTACACATATCTCCTAGACGAACAATACTTTACTAAGGTGCTTTTCGCCAACTGATTCCTCAGGGAGTGATCAACGCCGAGAGCTTTATCCTTTATCCATTAAACCCTAATACTTTGACGAAATTCAGCCTTCACCTATTTAAATGATCTTATCCAACTCATTGTTTAATTATGCTAAGTATGGATTTTAGATATAATAGAAAGTTCTTGATAAAAACTATTCTAAAGGGATGCTGGCGGTGTTACTCATTAGTTATTAGATGATTTTATGCCAATATTAGTGTCTATATAGTTAATACATGTTATTAAAGCTGTCGACATCTTCAGCTTTATGAGTAACTTTTTGTTCCTGGCCAATTTTTATGTTTTCTACAAGCGCCTTTTTCTATGTCATTTATTTCATTCTGGATGGATTGTCATCTCCTTCCTCGTTTTTCGTCTGTCTTAACATTCACGCCACTCTTTTGCATCTTGCATTTATTGAGCCTTTTTTGTTCAACTTACACTTTTGTAGGATCTTCGGTCAACAACTTCTTAGATTACCGTCAATCCCGCTGTCCTCTTGTGTAGCGATTGCATCGTTGATCTTAGCAATGATAAAATCCCTTATTGTTTGATTTGCGAACCCTGGAATGAGAAGATCCTTTTCATATTAAACTCAATGAGATGAAGAGATTTGTTAAAATAACAGTCATGAATGAGCTGAGCAATCTAGAAAGGTATCGACCATTCATATCGAAGTCATTTCATGGCTGGTTCTGATAAAGTTTAAAACACAACGGTTTTGTTTTGTCACTCGCCGACTACCAGGAAGTGAGTGAACGAAGGGAGGCGGAAGAAGGAAGCAAAGGAGCCCATCTGGACGGATGTTGCTAGTCAAGTGAATAGTGAGATTATTGTCTCCTGTGAGTTAATGAATTTCGTCAACTGACATATGGTGTTCCGATAAAACGAAGGCACAGAAACGTCGTTATTGAATTTGCCGCCGTTCGTCGTGTCTTTTTCTATTCTGTCCATTTAGGTCGAAACACCATTATTGGATTTGTTACTGCTCATTGTCCATTTTTTCATCCTGTCTATCTTTTCTTTTTACCATTGTATCGATTTGTCATCTCAAATAGCACATTCTCAGGACGAAACCGTCAGGCCATCGAAACGAAACTTAGCCTTACCTTATCTTTTCTTCTTCACAATTCTTCAACAAAATATAATATTACTTCTACCTTAGTAATTTGTAGTGCTCATAGTTCGCTTGCACTTTATGTGTTTGTCTTTCTTCATGACAAGGAACGTATCCCCTAATCTGGTAATCTCTTGAAGGGTTTCTCTACAGAGAGAGTTCCCCGTACCAACGAGGTGACTCTAGTTAAGAAAAAACTCGATATCTCCAATTAAATACCCAGTTTAGAGTAAATATGCGCGCTATAGTGCCGTCTCGACATCAAGAACATTAAGAATTAAAGACCTCATCACAACGTGGGTCTTTGTGTTTCTCGAGTGAGTGGAGCTCATTGAGCAGCTTTCGCGTCCGAAGGAGACCAGTAGAAATTCTACCACTTCCTGGTTCAGATAATCGCTAACGCGATTACGACATAAAGTGATGGGATTAATCTGAAAGCCTTATTAAGCTTAGGACCAACTATCACTTAATCGTACCAACGCAGTTTCTATATTGTCGAATTCTACAGCTAAATAAATATGAGAGTTTAGAAGGAAACACTCCTCCAGTTCATTATATTCTATTAATTTCGGTTGTATTAAAGCAAAATGAGTCAAAATTTCTCATAAAAATATTGAATTAATGAGTTTAAATGAAGATAAGAATGACGATGATGGCACTGGTCTGTAGTAATAGCTAAGAGATAGGAGAAGCAAAAGACCCGCATGATGTGGTGGTGAATGCTTTAGCCCACGGAAAGAGTAATAACGCGTTCGTTCCCCACCGCAAGCACCTGCGGTCCGGAGTCTTGCAAATGTGCCAGTATCATTATGGTCATAAGAAAAAAACTTCCTCATTACAGTTGTACTTACTTGGGTAGTTTTACGAAGTCATTACAATTCCCGTTCACGATTTCCCTAGTTACACAATATTCTTTGGATCCCACGGGCTATGTCAGATTCTTAGCATGACAGCCTACAGCGAAACCATGTCGATGGAAGGGACATGTACCGTTTTGTCACTAACATTCTTCTAGCACTCTTTTGATTCCAAGTTCGATTTTACTCTTGTCGTGCTGTCTGAATAGAATAGTTGAATTCCTTTCCAGCTTGGATGATATGCAGTAAAGATCAGCCACCTGTCATACATAGGTCGCATTTCAATACCCACACACCGCCGTCGTGATGAAGGAGAACATTATGATACAAACGAAAAGTGGGAATTGGGAGAATTCGGAGAGTTCGTTAAACTGGAGTCGCTAGACAGTTCATGATGCTTTATAGGATTCCGATATTTGCCTAAATATCGTTGATATTGCCATTAATCACCTATTTTCCATAATACTCTATTTCTGAGGAAGGGCTAAATGAGAAACAAAGGTCCTGAGGAGAAAGGTTTTAGAGAAAGAAATAGATTTTAGTTAAAGACGGTATCTGTTATTTTTCATCCGATCTTGCAATTTCTATCGAGAAAAAAAAACGATGGCTCTTTTGCATCAGTTCCTCAAGCTAGAATCATTATGTGTTTTGTTCTAAAAATCGCTGTTGTATCCTCTATGTTTTAACCAACTTTAACTCAAATCCGATCTCTCGTGCTTCATCCATTTCGTTTCCTTTTAGGGACCTTGTTAAGTGATCCAAAACTTTTCAGGGCACAGCTACTAGCACTGTTCTCTGGCCACCTCCACTGTATTCTGAAGGCATCGTCAACTAAGGAGGTGTGACTCGTGTGGGGCATAACTCCGCCCAGACAGCTGATACACACCCCAAGGGCCAGAGGATCGATCCGCAGCACTCAGAGCTGCCGTGCGCACGCCACGAACGGTGCTCCCACTTAGAAGCTCCAGCTCCCGAATGCTGCTCACGCCTGTCGACACTACTGAATTGCTCAAGCTTCTTCTATCGATATTCATTCAGCTACCCGTGGTCGCCACCGTAATGCCGGTAGGCCCGTATTCGATTTACTAAAGCCTTATTTCCTACTGAGGTTCAATTTGTGTATGTGGTTAAGGCTTTTTTAGCTGGCTAACTCTGTCTAGCGAGACCAGTAGTTCTATAATTTTTTTTTGCGTTTTTATAGATTTTGTTTACTTGTCCTCCTTTTTGAATTCTGTAACTACAGCCTTAGAATGTTTATCTATTTAATGCGCGATTATTTTTAACCGTTTCTAGAAAGGAAACGCTTCACTGATTTCAGCCAAGCGTTGGGAATTGGCTCCACAAAAAAAGCGAATTAGACTTAATTGGTTGACTTGGCATGGTTCCGACATTGTTTTTGTCAGTGCTGTTGCCCCTTCTTCTTCAACTCTTTCCGTGGAGAAAAGTGGATTTCATTGACTCCATTTGATGCACAGTCAATGCCGACCATATGTGTACTCACGCTGAAGAAGTGCTGATGCATTAAATGCATGGTGTTTTGAGGAAAAATACAGCTGTCTTCGGTATTCCTGCGCATTTTCGTTAAGCTTTTCCTGCTCATTTTCTTAAGCTTTTCCTTCTAGCGTTTTACTATTCACAATTCCTATTTCAACAGCGTCAGAATGCCTAGTCGGTAGAGGTCGTATATTTTCTTCAGAAGCCTCTTGTTGATGATACGTGCCCTCAGTAGCGGACATGTTTTCACACAGACCTCAATTTTCGCTCTTCTCGAGCACTAGTTGGTCCTCTAGAGGCTTGAGTGCATCCGAGCCTTAAAGCCGATCAGTATTGGAGTCGGGTAGCTCCCATATTGAAAAGGGTTACCTGATGGTGTGTTTGGCTTATTCTTAATAAGCACCTAGCGTTCACCGCCTACGTGTACAAGATAATTGTTTGACAAGCTAGGTATGAATAATCTTTCAACTAGTCTTAACTATAATAATTGTCCTCATAAACCCTGATTCTATACCTTTCTTGTCAGATTATTCAACCCCATTTTAACCAGGAACGGGTGTAGCGCACTGTTTACAGGCGCCCTGCGATACTTACGTGATAGTTGGTTCGATCCTACGCCCGGAATGATGAAGCCCTATATTCCTCGGCGATCGGCAAATTGGTACCAGTCTTGTTTAGGAAGGTAGCACCACTGGCTTGATACATCCGGAAGGCCACCGCAACTCACTGTATAGACCAAATAATCATTCAATCACCTTGAATGATTCCTGATGAAGTCGATTGCATGTCGCATCCCTCGAAGATTGATCAACGTCGAATACTTTAACCTTCTGATCATTTAACGGGATCATTGAGCAGGGAAACTTCATCCTCAGCGTGAAAATCACCTACTCATAGTTTTTACTGCGTTTGAAATCGGCTCTGTGTGCGTTTCCCTGGTGACGGCGCCAATGGTATCGTAGCATTTGTTTTCAGTAAAATTACCATGTAGTTTTTTTCATCAGTCGAATTTTCGTGAGTAATCCAATAGGTTTTCCAGTCCCTTGCGTGACTAATTGGGTTTTAATCTAGGAATTTTGGAGATGTCCATTCAACTGAGTTGAATCCAAACCTCGCAGAATTAGGCGACTTTTTTCAGCGAAGTTCTTAACTATTAAAAGAGTTTCTAAGACGAAAAAAACTTTGTTTTCGCCGAATAAAAATATTTCTAACAGGTTGGAGAAAGCCCAAAGTTTACAAAAGGTTCAGCTGTTCTCTTCTGTACTGGCATCTGTTCACTTTATTTTTTATTTTACTTTATCACTTTCGGGCGTCTAAAAATAGCACAAAATGTCATAAATTTTTGTTCGAAATTTATTCAAACCTACGAACACGACCGATGGAGGTTATTTGAGTCAGATAAGTCTCATAGACAGTTCGAAGTAAAGTGCTACAAGGCATTAAAAACGCTATTGGCTTTATCGCAAAGATATTTCAATATTTCTAGATCATACTAAAATCTCGAAAAGCTGGAAATCGTTTTGGCCTATACTCAAGTTCGTACCAATTATAAGTTCTTCCTTATTGCAATTACAGTGGAAAATGGTGTGCAATAATGAACAAATAATCGGGAATTCGAACGTCCAAGTCACTCCGGGCGCATCTTTCAGTCCATGGAGTGAAGACTTTTGTTCCGGCGGTGAGTTACGGAAGTACCGTAAGATACTTTCCCAGTTATTATCCTTAAAATTATGAGAAGTCGTTATGCACGATCGTTAATGTTTGTCTCCTTCCCAATCAGAAAAAACTTGTTGAAGTTATTTTCACCGAGTAATTATTGAAAAGGTACGAGTCAAGAACATCTAGCCAGATGTAATTGGGAAAGGCTTAGCCCTTCTGATGTACTTGCGGACAAGTTGTCCAATGGTTGCCCTTTATTCCATTCCGAAGTATCGGTTCACTTCCACTCCCGATCATTCTCGATAATGAAGTCTTCTGTTTTATCAGAAAAAACCGAACATTTTATAAGTGACAATGTTCGCAATTTTTTTCTCAACGAAGGTTTATCTTCTTTCTTTGAAAGCAGCATTTTTTTGCATATTGTTATATTCAGTAGCGATGTTTGAAAAATACATGCACAAGTGGTCTGTGGACTTTTGAGCTTCTCAGATCTGCGCAAACTCACGGTCACACGGTGGTTAGGTTTTTTTCTTTCTTCAAACTTGGTTTTACTATTCAATTTTTGAGCTGGGATTCATCTGGATGTGAAGTGACGACGCAGCGTAACTTAGTCCAATCACACGCATCTCTGATTTCATTAAGCGTCCACCCGATAACAGATGATGTTTGTTGTTCCATGTTTCATGATCGCCCACCGAAAATATTTAATCCGGATACATCCGATGAATCAGATGGCCATATGATAATCGACTGGCTATTCGGCACACAATCAACGACGAAAGAGAATAGGGCATCCATTGATGGCATTATTTACTATTCTGGTAACTTTGTGTGAACTCATCAAAGGCAGTCCATAAGAGCATAATACGCGTGGTCACTGGTTTGAGCTCGTCTGCACCAATTATATCCCTTCCTCATTTCGTGGTCGGCAAATTGATTACTGCTAGACTTATCTTTAATGGGCTTTCCTCGATCATAAATTTCCACTGAGTGCTAGTGGTTGCTTGAGAATACACATTTGGCTATCCCAGAGTTCTAGGGGTCGACAAACATTCTACGATATTTATGAGGAAGAAAATCCTCATATAGCAGCTAAACTTTCACCCAAATCTTCGATGTTAAAGCTTGCAAGACAATTGAACGAGTAAAAGACTGGAAACTCCACAATTTAAGTGATGTTGTGTCACATAAATACTGAATAAAAATGAAAATTACTAGCTAAACGTTATAAGCAAGCTAAAGTAGGGAGTAGTAGAATAAAATGCATCGGCCCAGCTAGACGTGCCTTGCGTGGAACTGCGTGACATCACAGAACTTCATTTTCTTTTCTTCTTAAGTCTTTCGCTATGTATGTAGGTTTGGGAAGGTTGTCTGTCTGTTCATAAGCATACTATATCCTTCCGCGTCGACATCTGTGTGGGCGGACAGCTGTTTTTGTGAATGGAATAAGTCAAAGGAATGTGCCTCTGAGACAACAATTGCCTCAATCCGTTAGTTGACGTCAGAGAGCTTGTGTCGCACTCACCTCTCCCGACCGACTACCCTCTCGTCTGCTGCCCATGTTATTTCGATGATTAATAGAACTCTAGTAATGTAAAGACTACACGTAGTCCTCGGTCTGTCCTCAAGTCCTTAAATACTTTAGTTATCGCAATGCATCAACAACCATGGAAAACCCTTCCTGTGGTGCTCAGTGTGTCGGACTTCGTCGGCTTAATTATTTCAAGAAAAAACGACATGGGAAAATTTCTTTAAAGTGAAGTATTAGAAATGGCGATAGGTCCAGGGTTCAGTTTTGGAAACATTAGTGCCCATGATCGAATTTTGATTAATCTCGGCATTGAACGCCGTTTTCTCTCTCAGCAATCGCAAGATTGTTAGACAGCATACGTTTACTTCTATACAACAACACACATACCACACAATCGTAGCTGACCTCTCGGCAGAATCGCCTTCTTCAGAGCCTGGAAGAGTACACTAACAACGCAACTTACTAGGTCAAACGCTTCAACAGCACAAACAGAAAGATGAAAATCTGTGCGATATTTACAAGATCTACGGCTTCTCGAAAAAAAAAACCCACCGCTTTTCTCACCTGTCTTCCACCGAGGAAGAACAGTCACTCAGTCGCACATGGTTGACGACGGCACCACCCCCATCAACGATCGATACGAAGGTAAGGGGTGAAATCACGCGTGATCTCGGATCATTCTTCCCTGCCATTCATTGCGGGATTTTTGGCATTTATCCAAAAAGCCTCAAGGAGTTTGCACGTTGGTGTTTTAGGATCCCGTGCGAGGACAGCGACTTTTATATCAAAATCGTCTCCGCTATGCTTTTGTATCCTATGCGTTCCCAGTGGCGTGACTTGTTCTGCTTTTCGTTTGCCATCTAGGTGTTCTTTTATACGGATACATAAAGGTCTGCCCGTTTCGCCAATACATTCGTCTCCGCAAGCACCACAAGAGGTCAGGTATATCGCACCTGAATTCATGCAGTCACCGTCCCTGACATAAGGGCAGATTACGTAGTTGGGTGTTCCACATAGACGGTCACGCACGCAGGCGATTATGAACTGACGTCGAAGTGTATTCGGTGGCATTTCAACCGACGCTACCGATTCCTCTAGATCTGCCCTTCTTAAGCATCTCTTCATCGCTACACTTATTTCATTGCTAATGAATGGCAAGATAAACGGGACCTCGTTTTGGCCAAACCGTTCCTTTTGGAGCGTCGCTCTCCCTCGAAACTTATCTCATGCGGTAACTACTTCGTAGCCATTGGAGATGGCTATTTGCCGAACCAAGTGACGCAATTCTTCCTTTAGTTCCCTACTTGTGCACACAAAGGTGACTGATTGAAACATGTTTCTCACAAGCGCCCTCTTTGTGTGTGAAGGGTGGGAAGAAAGGGAATGAACAAGGATGTTTTTGTCACTTGGTTTTCGGTACCACTTTGTCATGTAACCTCTACTTTATAAGTTAATTTGAACGTTTAGAAACGGGAGCCAGTCGTCTTTCGGTTTCTCCCGTGTGAACTTAATGTACTCTTCTCGTTGGACTCTTGGACTTCTCGTTCAATAATTCAAAGCATTTGTCCATCTCCTCCTGTGTGGAGAAGACAACAAAACAATCATCTATATATCTGCAGCAGAGTAGCGGCCGAAGCCCGACAACGAGGGTTTCTATTCTAGACATGAACGCGATGACGCAAGACTTGATGCCAACCGCTGTCCCATTGCCAGCCCCCTTATTTGAGCGTAGTATTTCTCAGACAATCTGAAGATCGAGCGGTTTAGGCGCTCCTTTAAGAGAGCCATAAGCTGCTGGATGGACAAGCCATTCACTTTTATTTTTCCTTCGTGTTCAATAAGAAGTTCGAAGATGGCTTGCACTGCGGAGTCATTCGATACATTGGTGTAGAGCGCGGTAACTTCGAACGACTCCAATCACGTACGCGTTATTAGGAGACCCGTGACGTAGACATGCTAGGAACGTTTGGGGAATGGAGTGGAAAAAATAAAGAATGTGACGAAAAATAACACATAAGAGATCGCTACCAAAAACCTTTGACTCATCTACGGCGGTTTTATCTACGATTCTTAATAGTTTTCTGTCTTATTCCTCATTTAACATCAACAAAAACCTTTCGACATCTCACTCTAACTTCATTAATGTAACTATATCTGAGTGGATCTGAACTGACACTCTTACGATGTATTTGTTTTAGGCTACTTATCCGTCATTCTTTTCCACTAAAAGTGAGTAGAATATCAAATGATCGTCGACGGAATGCGAGTGTGAACCTTTATACATCAAAGGCTTGCAGACTGTATTAGCACTGACATTAATTAGCTTCGCCAGCCTTGTTAGTTGTTACCCAGGTGGTAAAGGTTAGAGTAGAGCATCCATGAGCCACTGTACTCCTAGTCACATCCTGGCTAAAAGAAATAGCCAAGTTCAGCGAATACTCATGACGTCGAAGTCATTGCCCTATTTATTTGCAAAGAAGCATCTAGTAGCTTTTTAGTCATCCGCATTTAACACCAGATGGTTTAGTCTGAATATCATGACGTTCTCCGTTATTCATTTAACTCAAATGAATTCTAACCTTGCTGTGCTAAATCACGGCGTCAAAAATCCAGCATGAAGCCACGTTTCACATAAATAGATCCATCTCCTTCAAATTCTTTTGTTTATTTGAAGAAGTCACACTAGTTTATCGCCTCATCGTAGGTAGGGGCGTTCTTGGTTCTCAAAGCACAATATGCAACAGAAAGTCATCCTCTCACTCCCAACAAGTCTCCCGAGCTGAGAAGAAGCTCGGCATTTTATATTAGCATTGTAGATGAAAGCAATCCAGGGCTAAGTTTAATGCCAATCCTGGTAGCAAACCAGTGTTAAAATCTGGCAAATTTCGCACGTGAAATAAGCTCAAGCACTCCTCGAAACTCCAACGAAGAGAAATGTGGGCTTGTCGCAAAATTACTAATCGGGTGGGAACTTTTCAAAGATTTGCACTGTTCTTTGTGAAAGCAGACATTCAGACATATTAGTACTCATGTACTCAGGTATTCCAAGAAGTCAGAGCTAGAAGATTCCGTGAAACAAAATTCTTTTCGGCGGTCTTTGAAAAAAGAAACTCTATCACTTATTATTAACTTATTCATGCTCAACCAGCTGCGCAAGCTCACCTGGAGAACTAAAAAAGCTGGTTGAGAGCAAAGAGCAGTTCCTCTCGATTAGTTTCGAATACAAACTGCAGTTGCGTGAGAAACTTTTCTGTTGAGGAAATACGACCTATTTATTACAAAGGCAAATCTGAAAAAGCTGTAGAAATTTTACACAATCAAAAACCACAATGGAGTTAACAAAGGTCGGTATTTCTCTTAACTGCGGTTTCCCGTTTACAGAATTCTTGGAACAGTCAATGGAAATTGCCCTACATAATCTTCAAATTGACCGTCATTTAACCTCTATCGAAAAATAATCAAAATGCATTCAACTTAATTTAATTCGGAGTTTAAATACAAGCTCTATATAAGTCTAAAAATCGATTTCTGGAATTGTTCACTTTCCAAGAGCGCGAGTGGCACAGTGGCCGGAGCCGCCGTGCTACACACACCTAGGATCAATCCCTGCAGCCGTGGCTCATCAAGCCTTCCATCCCCTCGCGGACGACAAATTGGTACCAGACGTGTCTGGGAGGATAGCAGCACTGGCTCGATACATCGGTAGGCCACCGCGAGTCATTGTAAAGGCCGGAGATGCATTCAATCACCTCCAACGATGCTTAATGAAGTCGAACGCATGGCGCATGCCTCAGGGATTGATCAACGCAGAGAGCTTCATCCTTCTTTCATTCACTTTTATTTTCTCGGAACACCAGACTTTTCTATTCATTCCTTAGCAACACGTGCCGCTGGATTTTCAAGTGCTGGTCATCACAAGCACCACTCCATCCTTTGTGAATCAGATGGATGCTAGTCGACTGCAGGACAACACCATTCTTAGCATTGGTTTACTCTTAACTGAGTTCTAAAATGATGAACTATTTTGCAATTTAGTCTGCTGGGAGGGTTTTTCTCCGTACATTACAATTTTACACCTACGTACACTCGAAGAAACGCTGGAGATTCATCATCTGAGGAAAGACGACAAAAATTGGCTTGTTAAATATAAATTAAGTATTACTATGTATGGTGTAGGCATTGCTAAAATTTGAAGTGTAACATTTGATGCTAAGTCGAGTTCTTCACCATAGTTTTCGTGATTTCATTGTTGACTTCGAAGTGATTTAGGATCATCTTCTTATTCATATTGTTTTATTTTTATTCGTTTTTCTTCCTTACAGGGACACCAGTGGCAAAGACCTATTTTCTATGTAACGAGTGCCGAAAATGCCTGTCGAAGCTGCAAAGTTTGCCGAGCAACGTGATGGTGGTCTCCGCCGATCAACCACCGCCGGCTCTAAATGCCATCTGGTTCCAGACCACTGCCACCTCTGTAAAGGGCATGTGCACGCTAACCGAGACGGTCCGTTTCACTTCATTAACATCCGTGCCGGTTCATTCAACTTTTTTTAAAAAAATAAGACAAAGGCTACTGCAAATAATTGGAATGCTCTAATGCGTAAATATGATGAGTACCGGAATTGGGTAAACCTGAACAGGGTTGCCATTGGGACTAAAATACATAGTTAAGACACGATGAGGCCAGTGACATTGAAGAGGAAAGTGTTTGTAGAAATGGTTATAGAAAAATTATTTTAAATCACTGTCTACAATTAACTAAAGGTTGAGGACTAGATAAGTTTTGTGAATTACATTTAGTGCTACTTTCCAAGAATTGGTAAAGGGAACAATCGAAAAATCTCTTAGAGACATTTTTCAAATGAACGGTAAATGGCTATATGACCGTCAATAGGAATTTTGATGGCTTCCGGTGACTTGGGGTGTTTCAAACTACGATAGACGGGAGGTAGTTTATCTCCCAAGATGGTTAGACAATAGACTAGCCATTTCCATTCGGAAGCTCAGCTGAAAATGAACCTACGTCGATGCATCGACGGATTACTTGTGACTACAGGAGACACCTAGAAATAAAGTCGTCAAATGAAAAGCGGTCATCTCATTTCTCGAGAAAGTGGAGGTTCTGAGAGGCTCTGAGGCATCAGAACATAAATGAATTAAGTTTGCTGAGTGCTCGCTTGTTCTCGATAGTTTACAAGACCATGGGTGACCCAGATTACTAATATTATTCAACCATGAGAATCGCTAGTTGTGGGTATCCCGTCGTTTTGTTGCGAAAATTCTAGTTTCTTCCCAAAAACACCTATGTTTTTACTATCTGAAACAATGTGATGTTACTGCCAAGACACTTTTGGAAAGAATCCATCCCACAATTAATTTGAAACAACTTTACACCAGTTTCTATTCCTGCCATATTTAAAAAGGAAACTGAACACCAGTCAAATTTTCGTATTCTCGTTTCCAATGCAACCTTGTCGTTTGTAGACCGTAAAAGAACCTCATCTATCATCTTTTCGTTGTTGGCCATTGAGTGTGACTGATTTTCTAGTAGAGGTGTCCAACTTGTTCCGATCGCACAAAAGTTCCAAAAAGCCTCGTATTTTTCCTTTGCACTCATCCTGACGAATTCTAGACGTCTGCCTGGGGATCCTGCAGTGCTTTCAACTGTTAGCGAAACTCATTCACTAAAAATTTAACCCGGTGTCCAGATGTTAGTGTTAAAATGCTTTACTGAATTCAATGAATCTGATGCTCGACATTCTGAACACGGCAGTTAGTGGACTCATGAAAAACAAATTATCCCGACTTCTGAGTGAACGCGACACAATATTGTATAATTTGAACCTATAGCAAAATTTTGGCGTCCTTTGTGGCATCTTTTTGTTACTAAAGCTGTTTACAGCCTTGAAAATAGCCCTTCTGAAAGGATCTAATATTGCTTCCGCTTTTCGGCTTTGTGCCGAGCGGCTTGTAAGCTAAAGTTAAGGGAAAAGTAGTATAGAACCGAAATAAGAATGGCTTTGGACATGACAGCTTTTTTCGAAAGCCAATGGAGAAAATAAGCACGACTAGCACTTAACACTTTGTTACCGTTGGCTGATTTCAGGTGCCGACAATGGACGCTGGTGACGGGTCGACTGATGCACTTCGAAGCTTCTCGAAGACATCAGTACTATTCGTGTCGATCTCATTCATTATTCTAATGGTCATCTCACTAGCATGGCTTGTCTTCTACTATGTGCAGCGCTTCCGATACGCTCACGCTAAGGATCGTCTACAACGACGGTGAGTCGACTTTGTACGTTTTCAAGTCGCATCACTGTGATTTTCGGACGAGTTTTCCGTTTTCCCAATCTCCATGTTCTTAAATACGGTATCTGTCATATGGCGTTTATCTGGTGGAAAATTATTACTGCGTTTTCGTGATTGGGAAATTTGTCTCGTACATTTGCATTTTTAATCAGACTTTTCTTCTTTTTTTTCCACCACATTCACATAAACAAAGCACAAATTCCTCTAACTAGGGCCTTCCGGTTATCAGAAAATGTTGTTTTTCAAGCTGTTCCTTATCCACTGGGTGATCGCCGGCGAGAAAATGGCTATGTGGTCGAGCCCTCTGCAGAAAAACGACGTATAGACCGCTTCGGAAATATTTTCTAATCTTCAGTTTCAAAAACACATCTCGATCGACACATAGGAAACATCGTTGATATAAAAACGAATAGGATCCGCATATTTTTACGTAATTCCAAAGCCAACAAATTTCTGAAGGTGTTTCCAGCTCTCCGTTTTAGCTCCAGAGAATCGTGGTGAATAATTCCGTATATCTACAACCACATTATTCTTTCTATACGTGACATCCAACCGTGAAAAATTCTAGTAGGCAGGAAATACAAAGTTCACCTTACTACTTCTTCCTATATAGTTTTTCCTTCAGCAAGTATTTATATACCTTATATTTGTCGAGTTTAACCCTGGAATTCGTCGGCTATCGAGCACAATCAAAAATAGGAGCACGTCCCGAACTTCGTCCATCTTCATATTTCTCACCTCCATCCCATACTTCTGCATCCCATACTTCTGCTGTATGATTCTTACGCAACCTTAATGGATGGAAGCCCTGAAAAGGTGCAAATTTCGTGCTATGGGCTGTTCAGTCTTCAATTCATAGAAGAACTGTATGAATTAGGAAATAAAAAAATATATTTATTTAGATTGTTCAACTTACACGACGTTATTAGTAGTGTAGCCTTTTTTGACTAACGTTTCGACGCCTCCGCCTTCTTCAGAATCGATGGTCAAAATCAGAACCAAAAAATAGATGGAGTGGTTAGAAATAGGAATTTGAAATAAGCGTACCTTTTTTGGATATTTATTTTAATAGCCTAGGTTGAACATGTATGGAAGTCATATAGCATAAAGACAAAGACAGAAATGAGGATATAGGAAGAGATCTGCATTTTGGCGCGCTATTCAGTCTGATCGGAAGTGCATGAAACTATTTAAAGTTGAAGAAATTCGAAGGCATCAGCTAGCTTATCTTTTGAGCAAATTTCTGCTCTTTTTAGCCTCTGTAGGGAGAAGTTGGTAAAGTTAAGATTTCAAAGACTTGTTACGCTCAAACGCTCATCTCTTACTTCGGCTCTTCGCCTGCCTCAGATTTTCTTCTACCAAAGCACTATAGGAAAAAATGAATGTTGATGATTTTTTTAAAATTTTCACCCCGGATCATGTTATCTCTATGACAACAATACTTTTCGGTGGAAAACCTTCATGCTCTTTTCTGTTTTGCACTAGTTTAAGTTCTTCTCGAACATCAGTTTTTACTTCAATCGTACCTACCTGAAGCGACTTTTTTTGTCGGCTATGAAAACAAAACGTTCTACTTTTTCCTATAATCACAATTTCAATTTCGTTTGAGGAATCGTCTTCCTAGAAACTCTTCTTCCTCTTCCTGTCCAGTCTACTGCGATCGTTCCTAAAATTTTCTTTCTTTGTTTCATTCCTTTTCGCATTTTTTGTTTCCTAAACCATCGTTAACATAAACGTCGATGGCAATTTTCCGCATAGGAATGAAACCTAGTTTACTGCAGTGTTTGTTAAAAGCCGGATAACTTACAACCAATGAGGTTTCCATATATAATTCATTCTTCTTAACATTTAGTGGCCATGTTCCAGTACTCCTGTTCTTGACTATTTTGAGGCCTCTCTTCATTTGACAGCTCTTCATTACTCTCTTACGTCAAGTGAAAGCGTTAAACATTTCTCCGTCTATGAGTTCTCAGAAAACGAGAACTGACAAATGTCGATGAAGGCTGCTGCACTTCTAGGCCGATCGGTTTCGCTTCCACCGGCCGAGGTTCGGCGGAGCTTATTAGAAGCTCCTTGCTTTTCTTTATATTGTGTGTTAATTCGCGAGTCAGATATGATTCATATGTGGCAGCAAATCATCTCACCTCTCTCAGCTTGTAGTAAACATTCTTAATTTGAATAACATTCCGCGGAGTTTGCACGCTCTTGCCACTAAGGTACGGCTTTTTTGGCCTTTCAAAATGAAGTCATGGCTAGCTGACGTGTGTTTAAATTGTTCATCTGACACGCGGTTGTTATGGAGCTGAACAATTAAATTAACAATCGGCCATAACAACCTCGTGTAAGCTGAACAATTTAAACACACGTTAGATAGCCGAGGCATACCGAGGTCGAAGGGGAAAGTCAGTTTTCGAAGTGTCTTCTCATAATTCCTGATAGAACTCTTATGAATTAAATCGTTAAAGCAAGCCTTTTAAGAATTTTTAATGTTATCCGAGGTTTCCATGTACAGTTAGCTGTAAGCTTTGGTTATGCTGGACCCTTTCTGCGTTAGAACTTAGCCCTAATGTCTTTTACTCTTTAAATTGAGGAAAATCTCGTTGATAAATATTTTTTCATAAGTTTTAATAAGTTTAAATAGGGAAACTTATAAGAAGTGAGCAATTACACACGTAAGAAGGCAGACCTTCTGTCTTTCTTTATGCATCCAACTCATTCTCCAGAACTTTTCCAATGTCTATTTGTAAGCTATAGTCGTGTTTAGAATATCTTTACTGATTTTTCAATATTTCCGATAGAATAATGAAGGAAAAAGTCTCACAGTAACGAATTCAGGTTGTTCAATGCCGCTCGAAAGGCTTTGATGCGAATTCCGACGAGGTATTTGAAGGTCGGCGATCCCGAACTGGATGTGGATTGTGCCGTTTGCATTGATCCATACCAAACAGGAGACGTCGTCAGGACCTTGCCATGCCGGTAAGAACTCTCTTCTTCAGAGAAAAGACTGCTGTAGCGCTTCCAGTGTCAGTGTGATTCGAAATTGTGGCCCTCGTTCTTCTTTCGCACGTAAGTCGTAATTGTCTCTATGACTACACATTTTTACCTCTCTACTGTATTTTCGAACTTCTACCCCATCGATCGTTAAGTGCTTTTCATAATACAATGCCATAAATTAGATTTAATTTGTAAGCATTTTGTGATATTGTAAGTCATGGAGCAAAAGTACACTTAACCAACCCTTTCTGGAAGAAATGTTTCATATGAAAGTGTGCCGACATTATATGACGTCACTTTTCCATGTCAAAAATGTAAAATCGATCGCTTCTGACAGAGTAGTCCGTAAACAGATATTTTTTAATTCAGTGTTTATGTTTTCTATGTATTTTGAGAGAATCAAGGGCAGGATGCTAAGTTATCTTTTTAAAGCAAGGAATTACTGCAGGACTTGCGTCGTACTCACATCGCTTGACCGTATTTCTCCTCCATCAACAACTACTTTTTCCTAATTTCCACCTTCCCTTCGTTGTTTTCCATTCAACGAAAGGAGTTTTGCAAATTGGCATCTCGAAGCGGAAACTCTTCTAGCGCATTAATTGCTCTTCCAGAAATTTTTCTGAGAATCCTACGGCGGGCGAAATTGCAAGAAGTGCTGAGCGAAGTCATGGAAGTAGCGGCATTGTTCGCAATCCAATCAACTATGGATTCTATCATACGGTACTCGCGATATTGAGTCTCCTAAGACTCCTGGATATTGTAAAGTTGAAAAACTGTGATCTAATGGCGCTTGAATCTACCCTCAGCGAATTCTTCGGACCTAGAATGTCGTTGGTCAGAATTTCTACTTTCCAACTACAGATTCGAACTAATTAGATTTCTTAGGCACCTTTTCACTAAAGCTTTCCGACAAGCAAATGTTTAGTCTCTGAAGACTTTGTAAAATTCACGAAAAACTAAACTAAATCAATTATTTAAAGGATGCGTAAAGCTCAGTGGTTATCGTCGTTCTGAGAAAAGCAAGATTCATTGGTTCAACCTCGCGCAGCAAACAAATCAAGTCATAGAAGTCATCAATTTCTGCAAATTGGTACAACATTTGTGATATGAATAACAGCGCTGATTTGATGCATCGGTAAGCCATCATGAATTATTGAGTGGGTCTCATATACATTAAATTATCCCTGAGGTGCTTGACGAGGTAGCGTACAAGGTGCATTCTTCAAGGATTGATCAGTACTAATTACTTTACGCTTTTATCCTGTGCTTTAATGACCTGTTTCGACGCAATGAATCATGCGAGAGCTACCACTGTTTCCACTTCACTACTGATCTGCCGGTTAGAACAGATTTTCTTTCCGTGGTGCCTCGAAAGCTCACAAAGAGCTTTTACACTACATCACCAATTGGCGGGCAACGAGTGTTGTTTACCAGAACATCGATGATTCTTGGCATTTGTTTATTCTTAAATGTGCTCGGAGGGAAATGTGGAACTCCTTTTTATTTTAGGAGCCCCTGTTCGAGGGATGAACATCCGTCATTGTGCTACCCAGTTTTCGTTTTACATTTGTATGATTATTGCATTGAAATGAATGTACGTGTGACATCTACCATACAGAAACCTAGGCAGCTCAGCTGATTGACAAGTCGTTAAGGAAATCAAAGTCGTGTTGAAAACAATTTTTATGCACTTCATCGCTGAAAGAATAATTAGAGTGTATTGTATGAACTGAATGAAAAAAATGTGCACACTAAATCTCCTATGATATTTTCGTGTTTGGAATTTTTTACCTGAATCAAGGTGATGGGCAACAACAAGCAGTTTTCCCTTCTTCCCACCACCTTTTCCTTAGCATCGGAGTCTTGCTTTTTCGAGAACTGCGTCCATATAATAATGCAAGGGATCATAATGTGATCATTAAATAACCTGGAAAACAAGAATCTGCAAACGAATAGAACTGGAATGGTGTCAATGGACAATCTCCTCGGAATCCCAGCGTCCTCATTCATTTCTGCTTCGCTCGACTCACGTCGTCCATTTTGAGTCACTTTCTGTCACTTCAGCTGAGTCGACGCTGATCACAAACCGTTTTGCTTTTCTCTTTTTCTATTATTCGAAATTTTCTTTGAAGAAAATCACCTTCACCATAGTGAGAATGGTTCTCCGACTTCGTCTTTCGAAATTCACGTATTCGGGAGTTGATTTGTTGGTGTGGTTCGTAATTTGAACCTCTATGACTTCCTATACGGATTCGATGAATGTGTGGTGATTCTTGCCCTGGCAGAGATTACGGCGAACTTTCCTAGAGAATATTATGACAATTTTCAATAATAGACCTTTATAGTACCCAGGATCGACTTTCTATTAACCTCTGCACTGAATTATGAATTCGTCGTTTTCTCTCTCAGCAATCGCGAGGTTGTTAAACAGCATAAGCTTACTTCCATACAAATAGGACACATGCAATACTACGGTAGCTGACGTTTCGGCAGAATCGCCTTCTTCAGAGCCTGGAAGGGTACACTAATACGCAACTCACTAGGTCACTTATCTAAGGTTTCTCGAAAAAACCCATCACTTTTTTTCACTTTTTCATTCCTCCCTGCTATTCCTCCCTCCCTTCATTGCGGGATTTTTGGCATCCATCCGAAAGCCTCAAGTAGTTTACGCGTTGGTATCTTATGATCCCGTGCGAGGACAGCGACTTTTATACCAAAATCGTCTCCGCTATGCTTTTGTATCCTACGCGTCCCTAGTGGCCTGCCTTGTCTTTTGCCTACGGACACCCAAATGTTCCTAGAACGTCTACGTGACGCGTCTCCTAATAACGCGTACGTGATTGGAGTCGTTCGAAGTTACCGCGCTCTACACCAGCGTATCGAATAACTCCACAATGCAAGCCATATTCAAACTTCTTGTTGAACATGAAGGAAAAATAAAAGTGAATGGCTTTTCCATCCAGCAGCTCAGGTCTCTCTTAAAGGAGTGCCTAAACTTTTCGATCTTCAGATGGTCTGGGAAATACTGCGCGCAAATGAGAGGGTTGGGAATAGGACAGCGGTTGGCATCAAGTCTTACGTCATCGTGTTCATGTCTAGAATAGAAACCCGTTCTCGGTCTCCGGCCGCTGCTCTACTGCAGATATATAGATGATTGCTTTGTTGTCTTCTCTACACAGGAGGAGATGGACAAATGCTTTGAAATATGACAAAGTGGTACCGAAAACTAAATAACAAAAATACCCTGGTTCATTCCCTTTCTTCCCACCCTTCACACATAAAGAGGGCGCTTGTGAGAAATATGTTTCAAGCAGTCATCCGTGTGTGCACAACTAGGGAACTAAGGGAAGAATCGCGTCACTTCGCTCGGCAAATAGCCATCTCCAATGGCTACGAAGTAGTTACCGCATGAGATAAGTTTCGAGGGAGAGCGACGCTCCAAAAGGAACGATTGGCCAAAACAGAGTCCCGTTTATCTTGCCCTTTATTAGCGATGAAGTAATCGTAGCTATTAAACGATGCTTAAGAAGGGCAGATCTAGAGGAATCGGTCGCGATGGTTGAAATACCACCGGATACTCTACGGCGTCAGTTCGTAACCACCTGTATGACCGTCTATGTGGTACACCAAACTGCGTAATTTGCTCTTACCTCAAGGACGGTGATTGCATGAGTTGAGGTACGATATACCTGATCTCTTGTAGTCTTTGCGGAGATGAATATATTTGTGAAACCAGCAGGTTATTGTGTATGCTTATAAAAGAACACCTAGATGGCAAGCGAAAAGCAAAACAATGTACGCATAGGATACAAAAACATAGCGGAGACGATTTTGATGTAAAAGTCACTATCACCGCACGGGATCCCAGAAAACCTTCTCGAGGCTTTTTGCATAAATTCCAAAAATCCTACACGTATCGATCGTTGTTAGGGTTGGTGCAGTCGTCAACCATATGCGACTCTGAGCAGCAGTGCTTCCTTGGTGGAAGACAGGTGAAAGAAGCGGTGAATTTTTCGAGAACCCGTAGATCTTGTATTTATCGATCAGATTTTCATCTTTGTGTTTGTGCTGTTGAAGCGCTTGACCTAGTGAGTTGCGTATTAGTGTACCCTTCCAGGCTCTGAAGAAGGCGATTCTGCCGAAACGTCAGCTACGATTGTGTTGTATGTGTGTTATTGTATGGAAGTAAACGTATGCTGTTTAACAACCTCGCGATTGCTGAAAGAGAAAACGACGAATTCATAGACTTTTATAATTTGTTTGGTCATGTAATAGAGTCATGCCATAAGTATAACAAATATAACAGTATAACAATTATAGCTTTTCTCAGTTGCGCTTCGCACCCCTAAAAAAAGAAGTTCGAATAATTTCCTTTTTCTCCATTCGTATAATTATGGAAGTTATTTCCTTTGAAAACTGAAAAAGTAGACTAACTCTTTACCACAAAGGAATAATTTGCTTTAAATTCTCTCTTATATTAGATGGTCGGTGTGCTTCACTTTTATGGGTTTCGCAACTATAATCATGCTGAGATATTCGCAAAACCCTGGACCACAGGTGCCTGCGGTGGGGAACGAACGCCCTCTTACCCTTTCCGGGGTTTAACGCGTCCACCACAACACCACGCGGGTCCTTCGTTTCACCTGTCTCTCAGCTAATTTGATAGTTCAGAAATGATAAAAAATGCGTACCGATTGATTTCTATCGGTCAGTATCTAGCTGTCAAACTAGCTGAGAGACAAGCGAAACCAGAGACCCGTATGGTGTGCTGGTGAACGCGTCGGCCGCCGGAATGGGCGAGTTCGTTTCCAACCTCAGATACCCACGGTTGACTGTTTTGCAAATATCTCAGCTTCATTATAGTTATATTTCACATGAATATCCTTTCGTGAAAAATTGTAACAGGCAGCAAGTGAAAAGCTAACACGTTAGGCTTTTTCTAAATCACTCTTTATAATTTAAACTTTCACGAACCTAAGGAACGACATGTACTGTAGCGGCCTTTTACCTCATTTCCCCATCAACTGTATTGAGTAAAAAACAAAAAACTATAAAGGGTATAAGGAAGTGGAGAAGTATGAAACCCATATAGGAGTAACAAGGATTGCAGTACTGCTGTGCTTTTCCGCTTTCCATTAGCGTCGTGAAGCTTGGAAAAAATGAATCTGAGCAACCTAATAATTTCTCCGTCATTCACAATTAAGAATGATTTATGGGACATCAGAAAGAGCAGAATCAAATTGTCAGTGTTTCACTAAGGCTGTGAGTGTCAGTTAAAAAGTCGAACAATCAAGAAACTAAACCTAAATAGACATCAATTCCTCGTCTCATTAGGTGTTTCGTCGCATTCACATTAATCTTCAATTCATCACTTTCCGGTGTGATTTTGCTTGTTTTCGATAATCCGAATCCATTACCAGTTTTCTTGCGTTAGAATGTTGGAGAGTCACCAGGCCAAGATGCGCCCTTGAATCAGCCCTACCTACTACAACCGCTAAGCGTTGACACGTGACTAATAACACCCAATATAGAGGCGGCTGTAAAGAGGCTGTGACATAATAGAATATATTAGTCATAACATCATCTATTCAAATCTTCTGTATCTATAAATCTAAGCTCCCATGTGATTAAAATAAAAGGATAAAACTTTCGGCGTTGATATTCCCCTTAGGGATACGCCGTGCATTGGATTTCATTAAGCATCGTTTGGAGATGACTGAGTGCATATCTGGGCTTTACAATGACTCACGGTGGCCTACCGAAGTCTGGTACCAGTTTACCGACTCTGGAAAGATGGAAGGCTCGGTGGGCCATAGGCGCGGGAATCGATCCCATGGCAGGGCGTCTCCGACCACTGCGTCACACTCGTCCCCGTGTGCTTACCACGAGCAGTTTAAATTTTTAACTGGTGTAAATTGTTTTGTCAGACTAGGAAACACGAAAGGATAGGAGCAAATTTCATAGCAGTCCTTCTATTTGAAGATCTTAATATTCCTTAATCACATATTTGAAAAGTTCTTTGCGATTGTTGTTGAATACCCTTCCAAAGGAGAAGACCTTTAACCGAATTCAATGAGAGTTCACTTCTTCGCTAATTCATCTACAATCATACACACGCATGAGCGCTCGACTTCCTGTGTGTACCAGCATAACTTACTTGATCACTCAAGCGTTCTCGAATTGTTCGCAACTCCTGTGTGAAGTGCACTAAGACTGAACTTCGTTTGTTTTACTTCTCAGCCAGAGTCCCTAATTAACGAGCGACCAGACGAAGGCATGCTCCCAACGGTGTACCACCTCATCGTGGCTGAGAGGTATTCTCGGGTGTCGAGCTGCGATGTACAGCGGGGGATTCGTCTCCTTGGCAGGGTCTCCGAAGCTAAGAAAGAGTCCGGCGTTTCCATCAGGAAGCCTAGCTAGGAGTAAACCAGTACCAGGATCGGCCACCGTCCTGGTATCAAAGTCGCATGGTGGCAAATCTTGCTCTGATCCACAAGGGCTGCGACTGCCTGTGGTGGTGAAGATCTGGGGCAGACTATGGTCAGGCTGACCTCGGGATTCCAGGGAACCACGATGCTTAGCCAGGCAATCTCCAAAAAGATGGAGATTATGCTGAGGCCCGCACATCCAGTGAGGACGGGCCATTTAAGTGTCTAGTGTCAAGTTCATTTGTTAATAATTTGACTCCCAGTTGACTGTTACTGCAATTCTAGTCGCTACAGTGATTCACCGTTGTCGTGTGGAATGAGTTACTATAGAGAGTAGAGAAGCACACTAAGCGAAAACTGGAGAAAAAAATTCCAAATATTGACTGCAACGTGCTTGCATGATAAACCGTAGTGGCACGTAGTAAATTGTAGCATACATACCACTCCTACATTAAAGAAGGGTAGAGCAAGGTCTCCCCTACAATCGTTTTGTGTCGACAACCGCTGAAGACCTTTAGTTATCGAATCGTTTACTGTCGAAAACTAAAAAGTTTATAAAGGCGTCCTAGCATCGAACCAATCGCATGGTGGCAAATCTCCTCCTGATCCACAAGGGCGCCGACTACTTGTGGTGGTGAAGACCTGGGGCAGACTTTAGCCAGGATCTCTAACTCTCGGGATTCCAGGGATCCGCAATGGCTCAACCAGCAAATCTCCGAAAAATGGTGATTATGCTGAGGCCCTCACAACTAGTGAGGATGAGCCGTTCACGTATCAAGTATTGAGACGAAGGCATTACAAAACCAATCAAAATCGAAACAGTTGCTCGAATGAACAATGTCGTATTACACCTGATGCCACTTATTTACTTATAATCTTTTTTATAAATATAGTTCGTGTGTAGTGTGCTCATACTTATTCAGCGCTTCGCATGCAAAAAAAATGGACGGTATCCGTTAAACGGGATCATCGCGGAAACAAAAGTCCCATTCTTTGAAATAACGGCTATCATTTTATCACTATATTGGGCTAATGAATGAAATCCTAAGTCTTCCACGCGTGCAATTTTAGAAAAATCCCCGCTTTCTTTCGATTGTATGACAGAGGGAATGGCCTGCAGCCGACTTCGTACCAACGACTAACGATAGTCTTCTAGGCACGTCTATCATAAATCATGTATCGACCCATGGTTATTGGAGCATCGGACGTGCCCAATGTGCAAGGCGGACATCCTGAAGTATTTCGGATATCAGGTAGCTCGCTTATCAGTATTGTCTCTTAATCAGAATTTATGGTGATTATTAATAAAATATAAGCGGCGCAATAACAAACTTTTTGAACCATCTGGAAATCATTCATATGGCTACCTTACCACACTTCTCTTATCATCTGCCACTCGTTTCTTTTTTTTAGATAACAACTTAGATGTTTTGGCTAAATCGTTAGTCATTCTGTGCATCAGCCATATTTGTATTTGCATTTAATATCCAAGTCACTACCGAAAAAACACCGTGCCACACCAACTCGGAAAATGATGGGGTGAATCGGATGCAATGAAACAACGCTCGAATAGGACTCCTGCCGCAGGAGCTCAGCCTTGGCATATGGGCGAATAGCCACTACAGCAATTTGTCAATTGGACAGTGACGTTCTCCCAGATACACTATGTAAATGTATTCTCAACTTCGCCACACTGTTCTCAATCGAGCGCATTTCGTGCTGTTAGTATGACAACGACGAAAGAGTAATTGAGGTTGAAGACAGGAAACAAATGGATTAGCTTTTTGTTTGCTTCATGAATTTAATTGTTTGACCAAAGCTTATTTGCAAGAGGAAATAAATCATATGACTGAAATAAGCGGACTTGAAATAGGACTTTATTTCCTCTATTTAGTTCCCTAGTGGTGGGATTATTTTTAAGATATTGAGAAGTGAAATGACACAAATATCTTTCCGATTGAGTTACTGATCAACTATTCCGTTTCATTTTCAAGGTGTCCACCAACGGCGGCGGAGATGCTTCACGTATGGGAACCGACCGGGATCGAGAAGAGTCACCAGAACCGCCTAGTTCCACAGAGAGTAACGCCGCCTACACTTTTCCAACGACTCAGGATCTTCAAGATGCATTTCATTTCACACCGAATACCTCACCACAACTGGTAAGTGTGAGAACTAAACGACGAAGATCAGAGAGGCTTAAAGTAGTTGGAAAAACTGGATGGACTATTTGTTTTCGTTTTCTATCCATATAATTACTTGTACTTTGTGTTTTTTACCATCATAAACTAGAAATAGCTCGCATATTTTCGTAATTAACTGCAAGCGTTCGCAGTAACATGAAGCACCATATTCGACGACCTATTATGACTACATTCACATCTGATACGCGGTTTTGCCCATGCCGTACGCCCAATTTATCCTTAGACATTGGGTTTTCTAACACAGAAGAAAAGGGACTGACAGTCTCGGTACAATTTTGTAGGCAAAGATGAGAGTAACATGGACTTTTAACCTCAAGACAAACAAACTGTGAGAATCAGAAAAAACACTGTGAAATAGCTCTGACATCTGGTGAGATATAGCGTAGAACACAAATTCTTTTCATGTGAAATGTAAGTGGTTATTTATAGGTTATGAGCGCTAATAGTGCGAAAGCGTTCACGATCGTTCCTCTTACGGTTCACTCGAAGACTTTACCACCAATAATGAACTCTGAACAAGGCACCAGTAGAGGTTTGTTGGTCATATTCATCCTTTCTTTTTCGTAGGTCATCGTTTCCATTTTTACGGGACAAGTACGTCTTCATTACACTTGTGCACACCTGTGAACCGAATTCTGGCCTATGAATTCCTTCAGTTCCACACTTCTTTACTCGAAATGTTTCTGCAAAACCTTATTACTCGTGGCTTATTTTCGACAAGAACATTGATACAATAACAATATCGGTGAGAAGAAAGCAATCCGAATTTAACCTTTACTGTAGTATTCGTTTAAGCTTATAACATTCGCGACGACAGCCTATTCGTGGGTGTTCGTCGCTCTGGACAAAGTTTTTTGCCATGTACGATGCGCATTAAATTCAACGCGCACGGTCTTTTGTGCATCCCTAAAGAAACCATTAAATTCATGTTCATTACACCAACAGGTGCTATGGTGTTCGAGGTGGGGGGCGGTACGTACAGCTTTATTTATGCAGCAGGGTATGAATATCCATCTCACTATAATTCGAATGAAGAGTTGCTTTCGTGCTATCCTCAGCGACAACCGTACATGTGTCGAGACGAGAAAATCCGTCCAAGAAACAGTTCTCTGCGAGTTACCATCATAGGGTTGCTGAGATATGAGCAAAACTCGGAGCCCCAGGTGGGCTTTGAACCCGCGGTCACACTTTCCTTGAGCTCACGTGCTATCCACCTGACCGAACGAGGCCCCTGATTTCCGCTGTGGCTTCAGCTTAACTGGTTTCAATGTCGACTTCTGCTCCCCAGATAGTTATCGTCGATGGGTGATCGCTGCTAGCAATGATTATGTAAAAACATAACTGAGAGAAAAACAAGGCAAGGGTCACGGTTGGTGTGGTGGATACACGTGAGTATTCGGAGAGGGTAACGCAGGCTGTAACCCTTGAGCTGTGACGAGTTTTACTCACATCTCAATATCCTTATGGTTATATTTTTCATGATACTTTGCCATGAAAGAACAATAAGTAGAAAATGCTTAGAACACTGTGAGTTCTCTGTGTATTAGAAAGCATTAAAAACAGTTCTACATGTTGCCCGAGACATCTAATGTGAAGAGAAATGTATCGATTACATGACGAAAGCATAACGAAGAAGTTAGTGGCAAAATAAATCACCCAAAACAAAATGACTCGGAATCGGTGCATTTAGTCTAAATCCCTCCAGTTATGTTTTAAGTCAATCCATACACTCTTAGATATATTAAAGGGCAATAATAGTGTTCGGCGGAGGAGTACTTCGTGATTAGTCAACGATTGCTGTAATGTAAAGTTTTCGCAGCAGTACTTATGGCATGAAATACAATTGGGAAATGTTTTTGAAGAAATCCTTAACCATCTGTAACAGTGTCGTTTTAGGGGAACGAGCATCATCGGCTAGTGCACTGGAAGGACGTATAGGACCCGTACGGATGGTGAATCAAGGTCAAGTCGTTAATCTAGTGCAGGTAAGAGGCACTTATAAGTGAAGAATTAAGCTTTCCATTAGTTCTGTAGCAACTATCAGTCTGAGTAAGAAAGCAATATTATATAAAGGACGAATGAACCAAGCACCGAGTGCAGGGGTGTTCCTTTTGAAGAAAACCAACTCTGTTCTCGAATCCTATTTTCTACCAAATACGGAGATCGAAACAAGCTTGGTACATGTTTCTGTCAAGACGATTCAAAAAATATCAGTAATGTTCTCATCATACAGTTGTGTGACTGGTGAATAAACACCATATTTACGGCACCAACATCCACGATGACCAGAAACTGCTTAATATATGACGATTACAATGACTTCTCAATCACTAGCGTGTTTGACGAATTCACAGCTAAACAGATCTATAGAAGAGATCTCTATAAGACTGAAAGGCACTTACGTGACGTACGCCCTCTGTACGAGACGTGTGGAGCATGGTGATCATCATGACCTCTATAAAAGTCATATTTCCGGCAGTTTATTTTAGCGTAAGCAGCCTTTCCTCGACAATTTTTATATTCAATGGATAGGCTGTTCAATATAGACTCTGAATTCTGTCGCTCATGGAAAGCTATTCTGTAGACTTAATAATTTTTCAGGACCCCTTCTTACACACGTTGTTGATTTTTAGTGATTTTAGTGATTTTTAGTGGTTTTAGTGATTTTAGTCCTTTCTTTTCTATTTTTTCTTTTACTTGATCCGCCTTCACGTCTACAGAGCGGATCCCAGCACTTCACACATCCAGTTCGTTTCATCGTCCACGAACGCCTTCCAAGTTCTTATGTGTGCCTTTGCTTGCTGCTTGAGGATTTTCACTTCATCTTGAATGTCGTAGAATACTGGTCGTGCTGGTGAGCAATTTTCACTGGAGTCCTGAGATAGCCGGGTTGGAGCGTTCCCAATTGGGTTACAAAGAGTGGTTTTCCCCAGACAAGTCGGGTACCAATTTCCCGACCGCAGAGGGTGAGTGGCTTGGTTGGCCCGGAGCGGAATCAAACTAGCACCATGCTCATGAGATTTTAGTGCTAATTTTAGTTTAGTGACAATTATTTCGTTTGTATTTGCTATATTGAATTATGCATGTCTTATGGAGTGGCGGGCTTTGAAAGTACAGAAATAGACTCATCATAAGCTGTAAAACAACTTCCATGCACTGATAGTAATGTTCTTGTATGACGGACCATAGTAATACAGTAATTACCTCTAGTTATCGAAATTTTTTCGCTGTTGCTAAAAAACGTAGCAAATCTTTGGCAATCTGAAATTAGTCGTGGCCCTATGTGGCACCCATGCCAAATCAGCCGTCGTCACGTAAACGCCAAATCTGTTTAAGAATCTAGATTCTCAAAAAATTTGGAACTTGGTTTAAGTCCTCAAAATATCTAACGTAAGCGTAGCAATTGTAAACATGAACGATAAAGGATAAGGATAAAGGTCTCGGCGTTGATCAATCCCTGAGGAATGCGCTATGCATTCGACTTCATTAAGCATCGTGTCAAGGTGACTGAATGCATAACTGACCTTTACAATGACTCACCGTGGCCTACCGATGTATCGAGCCAGTGCTGCTATCCTCTCAGACAAGTTTAGTACAAATTTGCCGACCTCGGGGGGATGGAGTTTAGTACAAATTTGCCGACCTCGGGGGAATGGAAGGCTTGATGAGTCACGAGCCGAAGAATCGATCCTTTTCGTAGCTTTTAAAACATGAACGATGCACTGAAAAAAACCATCATATCGGGTCGGGCAAAATCTCACTGGTTCATTTGCCTTCGCGTTTGAAATACGATCCATGACGCAAAAATTGGAATAAATGCGCGTCGTTTGCTCCAGGAAATCAGATTTTCATGTAGCAAATCCCGGAACCGACTTTCTGTTAACCTCGGCCCTGATCAACAATTCACCGTTTTCTTGATGTTCAGACAAGAGGTTGTCAACAACAAGATTTATGCACTGGCTGAAGTTTCGGCGGGGTCGCCTTTTTCAGAGCCTGGAAAGGGCAAATTGGCAAATATTTTACCCAGCCAATCTCTTTGGTGACTCAAGCGGAGAACAAGACTTCGTATATAAATTTTATTCGCATAGCAAGCAGCTTTTCTTGAACGCTAACCGTTTTGCTCTCTATAAATCTTCCATTTATCTGTTGGAGACCAGCCGTACAGTCTTACATGGGTGAGGAACGTGCCTGGGTTAGGTCAAAGAATCAGCCTGAGTGATGGCGCTAGGTCACGCGTTATCACAAGGTGCTCTTCCTTGCGGTTCATTCTTGGATTTTTGGGATTTATCTAAGACGCTTAAAGAGTTTCAGCATTGATGTTTTGCATTAAGGAGCAAATACAGTGAGTTTTACCTTGTAATCTTCTCCGTGATGTCTCTTTGTCCTAAACCTGCCTAATGGAGTGTTCAATCTAACCTTAAGTTTCCCAACTAGGTGCTCTTTTATACGGGCACGGAGTGTTCCACCCATCTCGCCAGCGTACCATCCCAGGTTCCCATTGGCACATTTTCATATTGGTAGAATGAAATTAGCTCGAACCATTTGGACAAGACCCAAAAGTTCTGATGGTCTTTGTCGCAGCTAATAACATTTGGTACGGTCTTTCTCTTTACTGTGTGTTACATTTAGCATGTATCCTTGAGCTTTTCTTTTTTTCGCTTACATTTAAAACAGCTTTAGTAATTCAGGTACGGACGCGAGCGATGAGTACGACGGGCACTCGTGCTGCCACCTTACGCAAAACCTCCGAACGACCACCAAGTCAGCCTGTTCCCATAGAGGGAACTAACGGTGCTACCGACGTCGTTTGACTCTTCTATTGACCACAAACCTTGACCACAACATGCTAGCATTTGTCATTAACTGTCTAGAACAAACATGACAGTGGTGTCAATCCAAGAATCGGTTGCTACCGTATTCCTCGAAGACACCAGTGCATCTTGAATAAATCAACGATGCTGGCCTCAATCAGCGAAGGAACAATTTTCTTAAGCTACAACATCATACTGGAAAGTGTGGATAAGTTCATTATGAAATTGAATGATCGACAAATGACGGCATGTTTGAAACTAGTCACTCGTCTATCATTTGTAATCAAGTTAACGCTTACCGTTTAACAGTGGAAATCACTCGTAAGTGACCCTCATGGTCCACAGATTTCTTCCGCCCTCCATGAGTCGCTTTCCAACGAACTCCTTCCACCAGGTTACGAAAAACGGTCTTGATGAATGTGGTAGTACCGTGCTTGTTCTAACTGTCCCCATCTTCACCGTGATACCATTTTAACATCATTCATGTGCTCTACGATAACGATATCATTGTGTTATTCATATTTCCCGAACGCTTTTAGTCTATTGATCTCAACACCAAAAATCAGGGCCATAGGACCGTACTTACTCCTACCTAGCAGTAACAGTGTGAGTAACACCGAAGCTGAACGTACCAGACACTACCACGACCAGTTGTTAATCCCCATTACACTTGTCGACATTGAACGGGTCAATGAAATTCTCATTTTAGCAATATGATGTAATGAACATAGATGTATATTTCTGTAAATAGAAAAATTCCAAAGAGACTTTAATGCGAAATTCTCATCGCATTTCCTCATCTGTGCCAGTGCAATAATACTGTTTTTGTGTGGTTCACGGTTGTGCCTCTGAAGCAATGATAATTTTAATGTGTTACTTCTGTCTTATCGAGGTCACCCTAGTGCTAAATGGCTGTTATGCTTCTTTGGATGTTCGACAATTGTCATAACAAGTATGAAAGTAAATGCTGGACTTGTATAAGTTTGACTTTCATTCTGGATTGGAACTGAGCGGATCAAATGCTAATCATTGCTTCAATGATGCTGAGATATTTCCAAAACGCTGGACCGCTGGTGTTTGCGGTGGGGGACGAACGTGCTATAGCCCTTTCCTGAGAGCAATATCCCCTGTCATTAAAAAGAGTAGGCAGTAAATAAAACGGCTAAGATTGTGATTATAACTAAAGCCTCAGCTTAACTGGGTTCATTGCCGATTTGGGCTCCCCAGATTAATCCCGCTGACGGGAGGTTGCTGATGGCACTGATTTATAGAACTAGCCGAGAGTCAGGCGAAATGAAGGGTCCACATGGTGTGGTGGTGAACGCTTTACTCCACGGAAAGGATTCGTTCCCCACCGCAAACACCTGCGGTCCGGAGTTTTGCAAATATCTCAGCATCACTGAAGCTATATTTCGCAATATTATATATATATATATATATATATATTAAATATACTACCATTAAAAAGAGTAGGCAATAAATAAAACGGTGAAGGTAATCATAGCGCTTAAATACTACAAATAGCAAATGTGACCGATTAATGAACAGGTTTGATTTGTTAAAGCTGAAAGCATGAATCGAAATCGACAACGTCATAGATTCGATGAATTCAACTTGACAAGTTGATTTCTGTTCTCAAGCTGAAATTAAGGATAGAGCTTTCGATGTTAATCAATCTCTGAGGGAGGCGCTATGCACTCGACTCCATTCGGGACATCATAGAGTTGGGAGTTGGTTGAATGCCTATTTGACTTATATTATAGCTTTCATAGTCGTACCGATATATTAATTCAGTGCTGCTATCTTCCTAGGCAGGTCTGGGACCAATTTACCAAGCCCAGAGCGATGCATGGCTTGGTGAGCATAGAGCGCAGGATCGAACCAAGGACCACGAGTTTATTACAGGACGCCTCTAACACTGAGATACACGCACTGTCACATTACTTATGAAACTGTAAGTACTTACTAGATTAACTAGAGTGCAGTTCGTCCCTTTGTCATCAACGTAGACAGAAATCGCAGGTGATGTGCAATGACCTTGAGCTGAGATTTCAAAACTGTTATGCTGTCTAAACAACCGATTACTCTGTACAACCAATTTGTCTGATTGCCAATTCTCAGTGACAACGATAGCATCTGTTTGATTTCAATCGTCCTTTTTGTATTTTCATCCTACTGAGCTTGAGTTGTGATTTTAAAACCGTCATGCTACCTAAACTAGAGGGCGAGTAGCACAGCGGTAGTGATGTCCGTGATCACGAGCACGGTGCTTGTTCGTCCCCGCGCCGAGTAAACCAAACCCCCTCATCCCTCCAGGGTCGGGAATTTGGTACCGTCTGGGAAGAAATCACTCTTTGAAATCTAATTGGGAGCGCTCCAGCCTGCCTATCTCAGGACTCCAGGGAGGATTGCTCAACCAGCATTCTACGACATTCAACATGAAGTGAAAATGCTCAACCAGCAACCGAAGCCATACGTAAAGTTCGAAGATCTTCGTTGGCAATGGATGCGAGGAAACGAATCGAATGTGGGAAGTGCTGGGATCCGCACTGTAGATGTGAAGACAGGTCATTTAAATAAATAAATAAAATGATAAATATGCTGTCTAAACAGCTGATTACTTCATATAACCAAGTTATCTAATTTCCGACAATTCTCATTGACAACAATAGCATCTTTTCGATCCCAATCTTCTTTTCATGTTTTCAACTATTATCTCACAAATAATAAATGACAAGTCATAATTCAGTTTAGATGTAACATAGGATCACACGCTGGAATATTTATCAAAGGTCTGAATGCTATCGCTCAGATTGATGTAGTATTTGCCTGCCTTTTTTATGGTCAATCCAAACGTTGTGAAAAGATCTCGAAGTATCTAAAGAGAGTGGGAGGCGTGTAGCGCAGTCATGAGAGGTTTCCTGCATTACACATTTGACTGATCGGTGGTTCGGTCTCGCGTAGCCTCCCACCGCAAGTCATTTTACGGACCAAATTTGCATTCAAAAAATTGATTGATGCTTGATAAAGTCAAATACTTAGCGCATCCTTCAAAAACGGATCAAGACCGGACGTTTTCACCTTATTCTTCGATCTGAGATGTTAACTCATGATTCAATTGAAAAGCATAACAATAATTTACGACCTGAGTAAATGGTCTGAAATAAGACTCGAAGGTTTTCAAGATGTTTTCCATACCCAGTTCTGTTCTAAAGACATTGTGCAAGTTTATTGAACAGGATTTTTACGTCGTCAACTATCAGAACCTCTTCTCAATTCGTTTCCCAGTGGATCGAGGGTTTCTATGACCTAGAATTTTCTACTGTTTACTCTTTAGAACATCTCTGCTTCATACATACTCTTCTGTAGGTTGATGGAATGTTGCCCAGCCAATTACCTCCCTAACCAATACCGATGGGAGACGATGAAGAACTGTGTTGTCAGACGAATGATGTTCTTATGTAGGACAGGCGACCCATTTCATGACACGAACATCGGGTTTGTTTCTGCAGTGTTAATTGCTCGCATCGCTCATTATAGGGTAACTAGTACTCGATGCTAACTTCCGTGCTGGATTCCGTCTTTTAATCCTTTTCATTCCTTTCTTTTATTTCTTATTCAATCTTTAGTGTACACTGTAAGTTGAAACATGGTGAAGAACTTGTTCTGGACGAGGTTAATGGAAGAGTGCTGTGGAACTATCTCATACCATTCATAGGCAGAATTGCAAACGCTCTCCCTGCTCTCATATCCCTTCCCTTTTTTCGCATCGTAGATGTGTTTAGATACATATTACGCCTATACAGTAACCTGCGTGGGCCGACTGATGTACGAACTCAGTGTTCCACGTTTCGAGACAAGTCTGGTACCAATTTCCTTGACCGGAATGACGTCGTTCGGCCTATAGATCATTATATTCACCACTTTTCCCCACTGAATGCTGGAATCTGGTTCTGGAGTGACCAAGATATTCAGTTGTTAGCGATCTCATCTCTATCAACCCGGTTTTATAGCAAGCACAGCAGTTCCAAGGGTTCCAATGGGACCTTATCGGCTCAGCCAATTTATGTGGTTTTCCCGTGTAGTACTTGTTCTCATATGGACTCATTAAGCTTTATGAGAGCGAACACCTTGCTTGCACACATCTAACTGCAGTTGATACAAACTATCCTATTGTGTGAGGTAAACTGTGGTTTGATTTGATCAGAAAATTCTTCTCATCGCAAACTGTTCCTTGATAATTGAAATGCACTCTTGATTCCTTCACTTCATAAAAAGGAAATAAAAGGATAAAGCTCTTGGCGTTGATTAATCCCTGAGGGATGCGCCATGCATTCGACTTCATCGAGTATCGATCGGAGGTGATTGAATGCATATCTGGCCTTTACAATGACTCGCGGTGGCCTCCGATATATAGAACCACTGCTGCCATCCTCCCAAACAAGTCTGGCACAAATTCGCCGACTCCAGATGGATGAAAAGCTTGGTGGGCTATGGACGCGGAGATGGACCCCTCATGTGTGTTGCATGGCGCCTCGGACCACTGCGCCCTTAAAAAGAAGAAACATGAGGAACAAGTATGCAGTCATGAGCAATTCATAGTATTTTGTTGAATAATATGCCATCGTCGTCAACAAAGCATTCACTTATGTGACTTCTCTCATTGGTAGATTTTCATGTTCAGAAACAGTATCTCCCTTAAGTCTGTAAAGACCTAAAAACTAAAAACAAAGCGTTTACCAGTTGCATGCAGAAGTACACCAACTAGACTGCCAATTTCGATCTAATCTCTAACATCAGTATGCTTTATTTGATTTTCCATTCCTGTCATTTCTTGTGGACTTCGAACTCAACAAGTTTGTCGCAGTTTCGCTTCCGAATCATTTAAACAAACAGTGTAGAAACTGCTCGAAATCAGTAGCCTCAGTTTGCCGGATTACAATGACTGATACTACGACGACAAGCGGCGGTTGCTTGCGGAACATTTTCCTTACTCTATCAGCGTTACCTGCGAAATATAACCACAATGGTGCTGAGAAATTTGCAAAACTCAGGACGGCAGATGTCTACGGTAGGGATCGAACCCGATATTACCCTTTCCGGAGAATTTTCCAAGTCTATTTTCAATTTTCTATGTCCTAGTTTACTCATCTGTTTTAATATATGAAGGTTTTCTCACCAGCATTTCACTTCGGTACGAACGCATTACTATCCTTTCCGTGACTAACGCGTTCACTACCACTATCATGTGGGTCCTTCGCTTCCTGTTTCGTTGAATGAGAATATTTTGTCGTAGGTCCAGAGTGTAAACTGTTCCAATAAACATTCGTAATCATTTATAAAGTACGACACAAGCAACTGGTAAAATGTTTGAAAATAGACGTGTTTCGAAGAACCAGTAAACATTTTTCATTTATTTAAAGTACAATTAGTAACAATGATTGGCCCAAATTTAGGAACCTAACAGTAAGCAGAGTACTACAATTCCGTTTAAGGGGGAAATGTAATATCTTGAATGTAATAGGAAACTGACATCGTGAGTGCGAGTGATAGAACCGTTTTCTTTGAGCAATAAGCAATACCAATTCCATGTTCAGCAACTAGAATTCTGCCTGTGAAGAATGCCATTACTTGATTTTTATCTTCAGGGCACTTCCAACTCTACTTACTGAGGTCAAACTAGCTGCAGTCGCTAGTAATTTAGGCAGATCACTGGGACTCTTCCAGTTCTCCAGCACATAAAAAACGCTGCTAAAAGCACAATGAGAAGTCCTTTCGTGTTCTGTTGTTCCTAAAACAAATTATTTCAATTATTGACTACCGAAGTTCGACGTGAATCAATTTCCACTCATGGCCTAAGAGAACTGCGTATGTTAACGCCTATCAAACGCATTTCCGACTGTAACAAACTTCAATAATCGCAGGCAATATTAGTGGTCTTAAAACCTTCCACAACAAGATGAAGGTTTTTCATTCCACCATGCTGGAATTCGATTTTAGTCCACGAATACCACTTCACCGCTTTCGTTAGTTGAAACTCGCATTCCAAACAAGCGAAGCGACTTAATAAAACACGCAAAAAAGTCTTTCATTGCATCTCTGAAGTTTGCAGCTGACGCACTTGCGTAACACTTGAAAAGTCTTGAAAGAAGGATTCAATTTCTTGAACACTTCGATTTTAAGCAGATTTAAGGGAAGGGTATCATCTTGGCAAAGTCACAGAGGAATAGATAAAACCTCTTTCTATGCGTAATCGAGTTCTCAAATTCTCAACTACTCTAGGTGTCATAGAATTAAGAGCAGTTGCTGAAAAAACCAGCTTTGAACACAAAGTTTTAAACATGCAAAAATATTAGACAGGTTTTCACATATTTTACCTTTTATTTTCTGCCTACTATAATTTTCACGGCAAGTTACTAAGCGAAATGCAACCACAACGTTGCTGAGATATTTGCAAAACTCTGGACCGCAGGTGTCTATGATGGAAAACGAACACGCTATTGTCCTTTCCGGGGAGTAACGCGTTCACCACCACACCATGCGGGTCCTTCGTTTTGCCTGTCTCTCAGCTAGTTCTATTGATCTTTTGCCATCAGCACGAAGGACCCGCATGGTGTGGTGGTGAACGCGTTACTCCCCGGAAAAGATTTTCACATATTCGGACAAGAACACAACAGTAAAAGGATATAGGATAAAGCTCTCGGCGTTGATCAATCCTGAGGGACGAGCCATGTATCCTCAGTAAGCATCATTAAAAGTGACTGAATGCAGATCTGGTCTTTAAAATGACTCGCGGTGCCCTACCGATGTATCGAGCGAACGCTGATATCCTCCCAAATAAGTGTGATGCCAATTTGCTGACTTTGAAGAAATGGACGGTTTTCTGAGCCTGGGACAGCCCGAATCAGTTCAGAGTGTACTGTTGGGCGCCTCAGACCACTGCGATACACGCTCCACAACAATACTGTATGTCAGGCATTGTCTCTTAACTGATCAGCGTACTTCATGTATTGTGATGAATGAAGATAAACAGATGCTTCATATATGAAAATAAACAAACCAGCATAAATCTGGTGAACTCGAGAAAACATATTAGCATTGTCTTCATCCGAAATACTAATCTGCTGAAAACTGCTGTCCGCTGTCCAGTTGATAAACACTGGTCCTTTAGCCTCTGATGAGCCATCTGGCATTTTAAAATGAAGAGAATCCGTAAGACTGACGACGACAAATCTCTCATCGTTTTTGAAGTAGGGGAACTAAAAAAAACATCAGCTATATAAAGAAAGTTGCCAGAAGATTGTCGTATATACTACAGATAGCGCAGAATATCTAACAAGGTTACCATCACAAGAATAGCAAAGATAACAAATCCTTACTGCATAGGCGAAATCCTGACCTCCTCGGCTATGAGCAACAACTAGAATACGTTGGATAGAGGTACCACTCAGTAACTGATCGTATACGGCTCGAAGATGTTGTCGAGGATATTCACGAAACTGAAGTATGGTGCTAGAATTCCTAGATGAAAGCTTTAGCGCTATGACCGACATAATAAACACCCGTGCGGACAAAATAATAAAACCATCTAGACAAACAACCCGTAATGAACACAAAAGAAATTCATAGAAAACTATAGCAATCTAGAAAACATCAGTAGGGGCGCGTGGAGCACAGCGGCGGGAGCCGCCCAGCAATACACATGGGATCGGTCCCCGTGCCCGTGGCACATCAACCTTTCCGTCCCTCCAGGGTCGACAAGTTCGCACCAAACTTGTCAGAGAGGATAGGAGCACTGACTCGACATATCGGTAGGCTAGAGCGGGTCATTATAAAGGCCAGGTATGCATTAAATCACCTCTTACGATGTTACGAATGGAGTCGGATGCATAGCGCCTCCCTCAGGGATTGATCAACGCCGACAGCTCTATCCTCTTTTCTTTTATTATCAGTAGCAAGGTAGTAACAAAACATGTTCACATGATACTTAGCATGTAGAAGTCTTAACAACGTTACTTACGTTTTCATCAGTATTTGTGTTGCATAGAATAACACCCCAATCGTTATTGTGGGCACGTTGAATGTAAGGAATTTGCGAACCAACATTCAAACCCTCATTTAGTATGAGCCTTAAATTCGCTTCTATAAGCAGATTCCTCATACTATCTAGTGAGTACTAAGTATTAAGAAACGTCATGTCCACCTCCTAGACCATTGCCCAGGTCGTACTGCACCACTGCCGTGAATGATAAGAAGTACAGTGGACTTGTGGCGAAAATCACTGGAAGCGTAGACAAAACTCCCGTATTTGCGCAAATTTTTGTGTTCATCTTCGACTTCAACCTGTAAAATATTTAGTTCTTAACACTTCGTTAACATATCCATAATCGCATAGGCTTCTCAACAATTACTGATAACTTTTAACTATTATACTAACTATAACTATAACCATTGAGGATTCGAGAAGTTTGTAGAACAGACTGCGCCTATTGCTCTAAAACTACTTGGATATATTGCAGCAACTCCCACGACCGACTTCCTTTTAACCTATATACCCCACTAGGCACGCATAGGACCGAGACATAAGCGGGAAGACTTTGAAGTACGTGTCACGAACCTCGCACAGGGGTCGAGAACACAAGCGCGCAAAACACTCCAGGCGTTCCGGATTAACTCCAGAAATCCGAAAATGAACCGCAGGGAAGAATGCCTCATTATCACGCGTGATATTGGGCAGTATATAAGCCTGTTATTCCCATGAGATAGGCAGATTAAGATTTCACGAGAACTCTGTGCGGTTGGTCTCCATGCGAGATATTCAGTGGAAGACTCATAGAAAGCGGTGAGTGTGCAAAGCTGTGTTCATTGTGACTGAAATCTTGGTTTAGCGTTCTCTTTGTTTGATTATGGAAGTGTTTGGCCGAATAGATTGCTGTCAACGTGACCTTTCCGGGCTCTGAGGAAGGCGAAGTCCGCCGAAACGTCAGCTTATTCGTGATTGAAGAATAAAAATAACACCTCGCCTTTGCTCAACAGGAATACGAAGAACTACTTGGATATAGGATGGCCCGCCTTCACTGGTTATCCGAGTGCCAGCATAATTTCCGCTTTTTCGGAGTCTTGCTGGCTTAGGTATTGTGGTCCTCTGGAGTTCCGAGGTCAGCAAGGTCAAGGTTTTCCTCAGGTCGTCATCACCACAAGCAGTCGCCGCCCTTGCGGATCAGAAGATTTGTCACCAAGCGACTAGCTTGATACCAGCACGGTAATGGATCCTAATATTGGTTTACTCTTAGCTGGGCTTCCTACTGGAAACGCCGGACTTGTTTTCAGTTTGAAAGACCCTGCCAGGGGGACGAATCGACCACTGTACATCACAGCTCGAGAACCAGAAACACTTTCCAAGCACGATGAGGTCGTAAACCGTTGGGAGGATCCCTTTAAAGCTGCATCAGTTTGTTGAAATATTGAACGATCTACAAGTAACTTATGAACTACACAATTATGAGCATGTTTAAACGCACGTAGTTGGAGCCTTTCAAAAGAAATTGTCTTGAAAAATGAAAAGAAAGAAAGAGAGCAAGACCAGAACAAGTTAAAGATTCTAAGCTTGTGGTAAAATAGTTAAAAACGCCCATTTTTTCGAAAAAGATCTGAAACAGATATGAACCTAAAGAGTAGGAAAACTTGCCGTTACATCGAACCTTTCGAGACCACACTGATTCACCAGAATGGAATACAACTCAGTAGTCATTACGTTACCCAATTTCTCATAGTCTTCTTGGTTCGTAAAGACGAAACGTCCGTTATCCTAAAATAAATCCTAGAAGTAGTTAAGATCGCTTGATCAAAAATTTTGAACGAACGCTGATTTTCCGGAACTCGCCGTTCTCATCAAAACGATATCCGAGATCTTTCAGCGTTAACAAATCAGCCATATCTGAAGAATGCACTATCACGGATACTCCGGAACCAAAACGTTGTTTAAAATCCTATCCCGTTCTATAATCAAGTGTTGCCAGTACTTTGCGCAGCACTGGGCAGTACCACCTACACGATCAGAGTACCCCAATAATACACGACAAACAAGGCATACCGGTTACATACCTCAAATAGTGATGCGTTAAGGTGAATATAACTAGGTTTCCGCCGTTCAACACACAAAATTACACTCTGAATTCTCGTCCACTACACTCTAATCGTCGCCTTTTACATGTCACTTCTTTTCATTTACTTGTGAAATATTTTATAGCATATATCTTCTAGTGCAAAGTTAGTTGTGATTTTTAATAGCAAAAATATCATGGGAGTGTATCTGGTTTTCACCAACTTGGTGTACTGCTTCAGTACTTAATATTAGTCCTACTCTTGACATCTACTGTAAGGCAAAGTGTTCTTTTCAAATTTGGCATTGTGTCTCCGTTTGTTATAAAAAGAAAAGAGGAACCAAAGTATGGAAACAGTTGTACGCAACAACAATCTGGAGAGGTTGTGGTTTCATTTCTTTTTTCTTTGGTACCCGCCCTTTGAAACCTGTACTGAACACTAGTGAAAGTTATGGGAGCGTTCCTCTTCAAACACTATTTGTTCGCTCCTAATCTTCGATTACGTGGTAATTCTTCTTAAAACTATCATGGTCTTGAAGTCTAGGCGTTGTTTTCTATTTATATACCTTCATTCAATTCAGAACTTGACGGGTGTACTACAATATTAGCAACGCCTGTAGCAGAGTGGTCAGTGGCACCCACACATGGGTTCGATCTCGACGCCCCAGGTTCAGCAAGCGTTCCATCACTCCAGGATCGCTAAATTGGTACCAGGCTTGTGTGGAACGTTAGCAGCACTGGACCGACACGTCGGTAGACCACCGCGAGTCATTGTAAAGGTCATATATGTATCCAATCACCTCCAACGATACTTAATGAAGTCGAATGCATGGCGTATCCCTCAGGGATTGATCAACGCCGAGAGCTTTATCCTTTTCTTTTTTAATACAATATTAATATGATAGTAGCAGTAGAAGAATGAATAATTGTGTGGAAACCAGACGACTTTGTATCTGAATTCATTTTGACTCTCGATTTCTACTATCACCATCTGCTGCAACAGCTAATGCAACATCTTTTTTTCCTTTTTCTTAAATACTGCAAACTTATGGCAGGCGCTGTAAAAAGGATAAAAGTATATAAGGAAAGCTGTCATCGTTGACCAATCCCTGTGGAATGCCCCATGCACTCGACTAAGCATTGTTGGAGGTGGTTGAATGCAAATCTCCTATTTACAGTGATTCGCGGTGGCCTACCGATGTGTCGGGCCAGTGCTACTATCGTCCCAGACAACTATGGTATCAATTTGCCGATCGCAGGGGGATGGAAGGCTTGCTGAGTCTAGGGCGCGGGTATCGATCCCATATGTATTGCAGGGCGCCTTCGACCACTGCGCTACACGCGCCATTTCTGTAGTATCTGTGGTATATTTTTGTCAATTTGTCTTGGTATTTGACTGTATTATGTGATCTTTGCCTTCCATATTATCCCAGTATGTCTCTAACGCAGCGCGGCACATTGTTTTCTTGGCTACTTCAACCTTTACATTAAGTGGGAAGATATTTCTTCTCGTATTGATAAGCTTTACGTACATTCTCAAATTCTTTATATCTATTGCGTCGTACCTTTTTTTCCATAATCCTTTTTATCCTCCTAAATTTTAGCCATTTAGCTGTATTCAGCTTTTGCAATCCGTGCATTAACTGTAATTACTGTTTTCGGGATATATAACTTTGAATGTCTGCTGAAGGCACCTCTGAGATGTCCCTAAATGGCAGCCTTGATGACAATGTACAAGAAAAAGGCGGCACTGGAAGTGATTCCGAAGAGGTTCTCTATCTTTTCTCTTCACCCATTTATTGACTGAAATTTCTATATTTCGGTTTAGGACGACCTTAATGAGAGCGTTAGTAACCATAATAGTGATGCCAAAGTTATTAATAAAAATCGAGAACAAGTTACGGTGGAACGAGATAACGAATATGAGCTCGATAGAGAAGAGCCGAGCTCTCCTTCATCCCACGAATGGAAAGTTATTTTGATGAAAGCTGAATTTGCCGATGTGAGTGGTTGGGTAGCGCTAGTTTTTCCTTTAAGTCTTGTTTTTCGTTTGTATAATTGTAGTCGAATTTGTTATCTCTTGAGAATTGTACTCTCAAGATGACCAAAGAAATGAACAAAAGATTGAAAGTCCAAGGCAGTACTCTCAAGATGACCTGAAATTGTTTAGGATCTCTGTGAGTACATTTCTACGATGAAACCATACAAACGGTGTGAACGGACTGGGCGGGTTGCTCCGACAAAATCTTTACAAGACTTGATTCAGGTTTCCTTCACATTTCATCTTCTAACGCTCGAGTTCGTAATGTCTGTAGTGTTTCAGAACAAGTAGTTTTAGGGATTCTTCTTGTTTCTTGATTGCGGAGCAAAGATTGTTGTAAAAGTTGTGAAGAACTTGACTCGAGATGTTTTCGCCTCTTGCGACCTTCTTTTTGAGATTTGTAGTGTTTTGCCAGATCAGCTACTGGTATGCTTTGGTTGCATCTTTTACAAATATTTAATAATATGCTCAGAGTGGCCTTCTTAAAACTGTAGTGCAGAGCGTTAAAATTGAGTGTTTAATCCCTTCAGAAACTTCGACACGATGCCGTTTCAACGTGGTTCAACGTTTTTCACTTCCTAAAATTTGTACCTGATCCACAAAGCTTCATTAAGCCACGGATCTTCAAAGTCGCTTGTAGGTATTTCTTTAAATTCACAAATTAATTTTTTGTCATAGTCAATGGAAACCAGTGTTTGACGTGTCGTGTTGAATCAAGACGAATATTGTAGTTTCTTAGACCATCCACTAAAACTACACAGGAAGAAAAGAATGATCCGGTTATTTCAAGAGTCATGGATTGGTTTAATGAGGTGTGCGGTGAGTTTTCCATTACGTTGTCATGTCATGTATACCTTTCTAATAAGATTTCCTTACTTTGTTCTCAAGTCATTACTTCAGGTCTCAACGAAGGTATTGCCTGTTATGATACCGTACATTTCCGAGAATATCTTAGATAAATTGAATGAACCGCATAAAACGGCCGATTTCTTTTTCAGAGTAATCCATTTTCATCTCTGCTTTGTATCCATACTTTCTCATTCTATCCATAAAAGTTATAGGCGTTCGACAAGGGGGATAAATTTGCGGTCCTCTCTTTGGAGGCCATATTCAAATTGATTGTCTCGCATAACTTGTAAGTTTATTTGGTCTCGAAATTTTCCCAGTTAAGATATGGATTTCAGTGAATATCCCAATTTCTACGACCATGTCTATTCCTTGACAAAACCTTCAGTGTTATATTTGGATCATAAGGAGAAGTTTATTAAACTTCTGGACAAATTTCTGTCATCCACGTTCGTTGCTTTCTTTCCTCGTATATGACGTTCTTGTTTAATTTCTGATTGCATAACTTTTCAAGACACATTCCCAACTACGTCGTTGCTGGTTTTGCAAAGCGCTTATCACGTATGCTGCTTTACGCTCCGTTGGACGCTCAAGAACCCGTGCTTGGTCTTTTACGTAATCTCCTCACTCGCCATCCCAATATTTCATTGCTAATTCATAGAGAGATTCCAGGTGAATTCTAAATTTTTCTCATCTATTTTTTCTTTTTACTGATTTTACACTTTTTTTTTTTACTTGTTCTGCATTCATCTGTGCCACCGTCTTCCACTGACAGTAGGATGGTTCTCGCGAATGACGCTGAAGTCTCCATTTGATCGCATCGGAACGGGGTGCCATACGAAAGTTCAGAAGTGAAAAAATAGCATGTTGAACTTCTGGAAGAGAAGTAGTTGCGACTCATCCAGCACACTGATATATCACGGAGGTAGTTGTGAAATCGAAGTAGAAATCGTGGGCCATCTGTTGCTTGTTGGGCTGGTGATTTTATTTCATTGCTTGTTTTGTCAGGCTTTTAAGGGAATTACTCAACTTGTTGTAGGAGTTGTGAATTTGTAGAGCTAGAAATCTGGGGGCTGTAAAGTTGCCTGTGATGCCCTACTGAGAGATATTGCCTTATACTTAGAAGTTGTTCAAATTTATATAGAAGAATGTGGTATTAATTTGGTTGTAGCTCTATGCGTACACGAATCTGGAAAAGTCGTCCATTTTTTTCCCAGCTGTACAAGTCGGTTTGAGGATTTATTCGGTTAAAAGAATATTTGGTTACACGCTTTGCCGAGAATGCCATCTCCACTAACTGCTTAGGCTTGACATATTTCGGGAACCATTGCTCTCCGGTATTACAAGTTGCATTTCTAGAGGGGATATCCTCTTATCTTGGCATTCCGATGATATCCTGTTGTTAATGAAAGTTTCGATACTGTAGAGGTTTCATTGTAAGTATAGGTCATCATTTTTTTTACTCCTAAAAATACCCTAAATTTCTTGTAGCTTCTCCAGATGGATGTTCTTAATTTTAACTGTTTTTGGCAACAACACCTACGTGAGTAGCTGCTCCCTCTTTCCTAATGTCGATAACCTTTCTTGTTGGAGACATCTTAAGCTATCTCCATAAATGATATCTCTTCTTCTTTATCAACACTTCATTTTCCATGCCTATTTATACAGAAATTCAGAGACGCTTTCTGCCGATCCTTACGATGACAACGAATCAAACCTGAGCAAGTGCAATGCGCTCAACAGCTCTCTATGGGAGATTAAGGTATGGTTTCTATCAACACCTTGTGATCTTGAAATTCTTAATACAGGATGTTCCTTCCAGTCCTAAAAGGCTCAAGTCCTAAGTAGTTGATGCACATAGAACCCTGCCGTGAAAAATTGTAATAGACAGTAAGTAAAGAAGCTAACATTGTGATTTCGAGTACAGCCTCAGCTTAACTGTGTTCATGGCGGATTTGGGTTCCCCAGGTCAATCCTGTGTACAGCTGACTGTTGACGGCGCTGATAGATCGAAAACTGGTTGATACATGTTTTATCATATTCATAATATTCACTCATTCTAGAGTCTTCAGAAGCACTGGTATTCAAATGTGGCAAAAAGAGCGAATTTCGTAGACAAAAAGCTTCCCCAGGCATGTTATTTTTTGCTTGATGTTTTGGCTATAGTGGTTCCGTTTCAAATACGATTTTTAGATGGAATCTTTTGTTCGCTTCCGTTCTCAAGACGAGCTGTTTTCCGGTATGATGGCAAAGCCTTTTGGCAATAGAATAGATAGCATGGAAGAAAAGTATAATCATGCCCAGGTTAGTTTTAGATGAAACTTTGCAATAGGCGTTCCTTCATTTTGATTTTCATTTACAATTATTACGTTTAGGATGGGTCAGAGGATGAGGACGTTGCACCCAGAAAGAGGTTACGAAAAGCAAGAAGATTCAAGGCAAATGATGAGGTCATTTAAACATTTTTTTCTAATCCTTGTAATATAGTGAAAAGTTACCTTTAGAAATGAGGCCATTAAGACATCATCCATTTCTCTTGAACTAGCTGGATAAACCACATAATTCGGCATACGTACTATTGGAGATTAGCGAATGTGTAAGTCACTTAGTGACCACTGGAGATTAGCTAATAGGAAGGCAGTGGTTGCTTTGCCAGCGGTGTTTAGTTCCGAATACTTACTTGAGTTCTTGGATGGTCCGTCTTCAATTTCCACTTTTTTGGACTTTAGCTGGTTTAACTATTGTGTTTCCCTGGAGTTCCGAGATCAGCCTAGCCAAAGTCTGCACCAGATCGTCACCACAACAGGCAGACGCCGCCTTATGGGTCATAGGGAGACTTGCCACCATGTAACTAGTTTGATAGCAGGACGGTGGTGGTTTCCTGCTATTGCTTTACTTTTATCTGGGCTTCCTAATGGAAAAGCCGGAGTTCTTCTCAGCTTGGGAGGTTCTGATGGAGATGCATCCTCCGCAGTACATCGCAGTTCGACACACAGGAACACCTCTCAGCCACGATGAGGCGGTAAACCATTGGGAGATATTCATATATATTCAATGCTCTTGAAAACTCCCCAGGCCGCTCGTTTCCTTCTGCTCAGCTCTGGAGCTAAGTCGTTCATCATATTGATTTCCCCACCTAGATAGACATAACTGGAGCATTCGGAGATATTCGTTCCGTTGAGCGTGGATGGGGCAAAGGAAACCAATCCGTTCTTCATGAACATCGTTTTCTAGAGATTTAGTCGAAGACCAGTCTTTCCACACGCTTTATCAAAGCCCGCAAGCATACGTTCCGTTGGCTAATGCCTGGTGTATATATATATATATATATATAATATATATGCGTATGTGCATACATACACGACTAATTCCGAAGTCTGTTCCATCCTCATTTCCTCCAATTTTCCTGTAGTTGTCGAGAATTGCAGCGGATGTGTTGGTGGAATTGAAGATTGAAGCCAGGGGTTTTGTCCTTTTGTTTCCAATGAATGTTTACTTATTTATTTGTACCTTGGTTTATCGCGTTTAAATCCATTGATTTTCTTTTACAGAAACGCAAGGACCATGGCATTCCCACTAATTTTTCGGCACCATCAGGAAAGTTGTTTCCAGAAAACTCGTTCTATTTAACGTATGAGAAATTTTGGGCTGTGTAACAGTGTTGAGATTCCTAGGTCATCTGCCAGTTCATGTTTTGGACCATTTTTACGCTTCATCTTTCGTTGTTCTTGTTGTTTCTTCTTGAAGTTCTTGTTTTCTGTGAGGATAAAAGAATTTAGTTAGCTGTAAAATGCCAATACCAATATGTGTAAGCATTTTCATATCGAAGCTCAAAACCACTGTAGAAATCGTCGTTAATTCTGAATTCCTAGGATTGTGCAGTCACAGGCTAGAGCAAGGCAGCCATGAACATCAACAGTCCGCATCCGTCGGTGTTAGGAAGCATCGGTGGAGATACGCCGGCGCATGGACCAGCGTCAGTTTTAGGTACGTACATAGTTGATTTGTAGACTGGTTCAGAATTAGATTACTTGCTAACGAATGTTATAGTTTTTGGGAAGTGAAGTTTTTTTTAGAATTTTTGAGATGATCTGAGAGTTTTTTTCAGTTTGTTTTTCTTCTTTTCGTTCTGTCATCAACTTCAACTGTTTGTTAGGAAATTTATGACTTTATGTTTTTGTACACCATTATCAGGTGGACATGGAGGTCCTGGATCGGTACTTGGTCAACAAGGAGGTCCCGGTTCAGTACTAGGACCTGGATCTATCATGGGACCATCTAGCATTGTTGGCCCGAATAGTTTACTTGGACCGTCTTCTGTTATTCCTGGATCTCATCAAGGACACAGTACGTTTTTACTACCAGTCCGTTATCCTTTTTGTGAGGATACTATTTAAACGTAATATATCGGGCTTAGTACTTATTTGTGTTATATTCTCACCAGTTATGCCGGAGGGAGAAGTGTGGATATTTTTTATTTTGCAGAAAACAACGCTTTTGCCTATTAATGTACCTAGATCATTTTGGTAAATTGTTTGTCTTGCGCTTTCCAATTATTTGAATTCATATACTCTGAATGCTCTGTTTAGGTGTGTTGCATGGTAGTCATGGCCCAGGGTCTATGGTAAGCTTCGCGTCTGTAGATCGTGGCAGCAATATGAACTTGAACATTAATCCGTCTTCAGTTGTCAACGTCGGTGGGAACCCTGGATCTGTGTTTCAGGTTCTTTCCCTTACCTGTTATGGTACACACCATTTTCATCCTTTTTTTACGTCTTGAAATAGGGAGAATTTCTACCCAAATATCCAAATCAATGCCAAATTTGTCTCGTTTTTATTCTTTTAGCTTTATAAATCTACTGTTTCAGTGGTAACTGTATGGTTTGGGTTGGTTCTTCAAAACTCTACGTGATTTTCTTGTCGTTTTTACTTTTACATCAATATTTTATACAGAATTTTAAAACATTCTAACAAACCGCTACTAGAAAACCATTGCTTTATACCATTGTTTTCGAAAGAGTTAAACATACGAGACGTCTAGTTTTCCGTTACCAAATTTTGGTCTAACATTGTAGTGACAGTATTTTTTATTTTATAGGATATGAATCCCGGTTCTGTTGGTCAGAACTTATCAGTTCCTATGACTCCACTAAATTTTGAACAGGTCTGTTTTTTTACAGAATCATATGGAACGTTGTGAAATTTTGACATAACTCTCATCTTGAATACAAGAGTTCCAGCAAAGTTACCGAGACGCAAGCCACATGCCATCTTCGAATCTACCAGCTGCTATGATGCCTGCAACTCCAGCTAGTGCCATCGACATTCCTATGCCAACGTTGCAGAATATAGTGTCTACAGTGAACCTTGGTGAACGTGTCCTCCGTGTTGTCCTTTCAGTTGTTGAAATATCGAAATATTTGAATGTGTGTTCAGGTGTTACCCTTGATCTAAAAAAGATTGCTCTTCATGCTCGTAACGCGGAATACAATCCTAAGCGTTTTGCTGCTGTCATTATGCGAATACGTGAGCCACGAACAACAGCGCTGATATTCTCGAGTGGGAAAATGGTTTGTACTGGTGCTAAGTCAGAAGAGGCTAGCAGGTTTGGATTTCTCCAATTTCTTATTTTTATTTTTTATTTTTTTATATTACCAGTCTTCACGTCAACTTACGGATCACTGCACTTCCTGTATTCGACTAATTTTATCGCATCCACCATCCACCTAGGTCTCCCAACTTTTACGCGTAGCTTTTGCTGCTGGAGGACTTTCATTTCATCTTGATTGTTGTAGAATGTTGGTCGAGTCGTTTCCTTCCTGGAGTCTTGAGATAGCGGGGCTAATGCGTTACCTATTGGATTGCAGAGAGCGGTTTTTCCCGGACGAGTCCGGTACCAATTTCCTGACCCCCGAAGAATGAGGAACTTGGTGAGCATGAGGCGGATCAAACCAGCACCGTGCTCGCGATGATCGGCGTCACTACCACTGCGCTATCGGCCTTATTAAAGTTGTCATTTTTTTTTTATTAACGGACTAGTCAGTAGTTTTTAAGTGTCAGTTAACTCCAATTTTGTTTCCATCTCGTATATCCTTTGACTTTTTCTCTATCATTATTTTTTTTTATTTTTCAGGTTAGCAGCCCGTAAATATGCTCGAATAGTGCAGAAATTAGGATTTGATGCAAAGTTTACAGAGTTTAAGGTATTGTAAAGCATAGTATTGTGGTTAGGTAGTTCTGTTTTACCGTTGTTGATTTAGGTACAGAATATGGTAGGTTCGTGTGATGTCCGTTTCCCGATCCAGTTGGAGGGATTGTGCGTTACGCACACTCAATTTAGTACCTACGAGCCGGAGCTTTTTCCCGGTTTGATATATCGTATGGTGAAGCCTCGTGTTGTGCTATTGATTTTCGTCTCTGGCAAGGTGATATTCCTTGTTTTTAAGGAATCAAGATTTGGGGCGAATATAATACGGTTTTCAATGAATTTTTGGAATTCTGAAATAGTTGTGCTGGGGTGGGTGTTCACACGTTTAAACCACAGGCTGTTTCCAGCCTTCTGTGCGAAGATAGCGCTCTTCCCAGATGGGGCTGATGATTTCCTATTCTGGAGCGGTTAGTGACTTGGTACCTGTGTCGAAGCACGATCTAGCACGTATTGATGAACGATGTGTCTGCCTCTGTTATTCTCATTCCATGGTTCTCACATGGTGATAAAATTCATTCAGAAGTGGCGCACTGCCTGCGCCAAATGAATAAGCTACGTATTTGATTTCTTGAAAGGTCATTACAATTGTTCTAAGGTGGAGTTAAATCTTAGTTTGCATCCAATATCTTCTTAGTGTAACTTTCATGTATTAGTGAAGCAGTTGATAACAGTTCTCATTCAGGTTGTAATTACCGGTGCCAAATTCAAGAAGGACATTGACGATGCTTTCAGCCAAATTTATCCCATATTAAAAGGTTTCAAGAAATGAACGTATAATCGCCTATCAAGTTGTTCGATACCAAGTATGTGCTTGCTTCCTCGGAATGTTTATGCAAACTCGTTGATGGTGGAGATTATTCTCTGTTGTTTTCCATGTTTTTAGAACTGGACGTAGCTTATCTGTTTGGAATTAGGCGAGCAAATGTATATCCGCATATACGCATTTATATACAAATAAATGCATGTATTTGTGTACATGTCTATATGTGCACACGTATATTCATTTTTTCAATGTAGTAGTTTCATTATGTTCTGTAGTGTTTTTCTCCATCTAGGTGTTTAGGTGATTCTTTATAATTTAGAGTAAATATAGCCATTGTATTTACACTCTTGTTATTCTCATATAGAAGAAGTGAATGTATTGACATTGGGGTCTTTGTCTGCACTCTATGCATGTCAGTTCTTTTCCTCCAGTGCTCCTGATGTCGTATTGTGAATGCGCGCTGCTCTAATATTTATTAATGAAGTTCGAATGTTGATGCTTCAGATCTTTATTTTCTTCGTTTGTATTCTTATTGTTTATTGAAAATATTATCGTTATGTTTCAATTGTCCTTATTGTTGCTATAAAGGAGTGATCGATACTAGCCTTTGCATCTTGCCAAGTTGTGGATTCCCACTGGAGTACTCTTAACCAACCCATCGCCTTCGAGACGCGGTCGTGTTCGTTAGAAATTTTTCCTCGTTTTCACCTTTCTTTCCAAAGTCCGTTTTTATGACTTATTTTCTCGAGCTGGGTATTGAACAGATTTTGAAAGCCGTATGGGATGAAGGAAAGAAATCTCGGCATTGACCAATCACTTAGAAATGGGCCATGGTTTCGACTCCATTAAGCGTCGTTGGGGGTGATTGAGTGCATATATAGCCTTTACAGTGACTCGCGATGGTATAGCGATGTATCAAGTCAGTGCTATTCTCATTCCAGATAAGTCTGATAACAATTTTTCGACCCCGAGAGATGAAAGCTTTGGTGATCCTTAGGCGCGGGCATCGATCCCATGTGCATTAGAAGGCGCTTACGACCATTGTGCTTTTGTAAACCATGCATAGATTTGTCATACATCTATTAACGTTGTTTGATCTCGTAGCTTTAGAAATTTAAGTGAGAAAGTCTATTTGGCACGATTACAATTACATAGGAAGGTATGGGTTGCCAAGACTTGTTTTCATTAAGAGAGCTGGCGTTGTGATTTTTGTTTCAGATTGAACAAGTCAAGTCTTCGATGGTAGCTGACGGTTGGAGCTGCCTTCTGGACGCATCCGACCTCTCGTCCTTACGTGACTTGTTTGCCAGACTACCGCAGTCGACCTTAATTTCGATTGCTGAAGAAGCATTTTTGGAAGTAATTGGAGCAAATTTTGTTGGTTGTAATGGTACGTTTGATTTGATTGGTGGGTAAAGTTGTATTTTTTGTTAGTTTTCAACCATACGTAGTAATTGAGCTGGAGCTTATGTTATCTGGAGTCTAGTCATACCTTTTCTACGTTTTTTTTTAGCTTTTTCTCCTCTCCCCTCATTCTTATCACACGATCTCGCTGTATCGGAGTTGAAGTTCGATCTCAATGAACCGTTTCCTTGTGCGAGGCATGTTTGGCCCAATTAAATTTCATTCATATATTCATCCATAGATTGAATGAATGTATTTCCTACTACTGATGAGCTTCCTTTGTTATTAGGAAACTGATATCTGGAAAGTGGTGGTCTTTGTTCCCAATGGGTATGCTGAAATGTTGCTCTTCTTAGGAACGCTATAGCGTTTTATAACTTCTATAATGCTGAAATATTTGCAAAATTCCTGACCACAGGTCCATGCGGTGGGGAACAAACACACTATTGTCCATTCCGGGGAGTAACGCGTTCACCACCACACCATGCGGGTCCTTATTGCGAAATATAACTTCAATGATGCTGAGATATTTCCAAAACTCCAGACTGCAGGTGTTTGCGGTGGAGAACGAACGCGCTATTGCCCTTTCCTGTGAGCAATATGCGCTGTCATTAAAAAGAGTAGGCAGTAAAAAAAAACGGTTAAGATTGTGATTATAACTAAAGCCTCAGCTTAACTGGGTTCATTGCCGATTTGTGCTCCCCAGATCAATCCCGCTGTTGGGTGATTGCTGACAGCAAAAGATCGATAGAACTAGCTGAGAGACAGGCGAAATGAAGGGTTCCCATGGTGTGGTGGTGAACGCTTTACTCCACGGAAAGGACAATAGCGCGTTCGTGCTCTACCGCAAACACCTGCGGTTCGGAGTTTTGCAAATATCTTAGCATCGCTGTGGTTGCATTTCGTATAACACCTTGCCGTGAAGAATTGTAGTAGGCAGCAAATAAGAAGTTATTGTGATTTCAACTACAGCCTCAACCTAACTGGGTTCACTACTAATTTTGGCTCTACAGATCAATCCCGTTAGCCTGTGATTGCTGATGGCACTGATCGATAGAGCTAGCTGAGAGAGAGGCGAAACGAGGGACTCACACGGTGTGGTGGTAAATGCGTTAGCCCCCGGAAAGGGTAATAGAACATTTGTTCCCCACCGCAGACACCAGCGGTCTAAGGTTTTGCAAATATCTCAGCATCACTGTGGTTGCATTTCGTATAATACCCTACCATGAAGAATTGTGGTAAACAGCAAATAGAAACCTAATATTATCACTTATTACTATTTACACACTAAAAACCTCCTACTTTAGATTCGTCACCTTCATTACAGTATCGTTAAGTTCTTTCCTTAATTCTAAAACGGATACTTCCATTCACAGAATTCATCAATATATTTAACTAAGTTTAAAAGTAATTTCTTTCGTATTCTACTTATCCATTTAGTTTGTCCAATTACTTCATTTTTCTTCTATTCCTATCAATGTCTTTATCTCTATTAAAAAACGAAGGACCCGCATGGTGTGGTGGTGAGCGCGTTACTCCCCGGAAAGGACGATAGTGCGTTCGTTCGCCACCGCAGAAACCTGCGCTCCGGAGTTTTGCAAATATCTCAGCATTATAGATGTTATATTTCGCAACATGCCATGCCGTTAAAAAGAGTAGGCAGTAAATAAAAAGGTTAAGATTGCTATTATAGCTGTAGCGTTATTTTTCCCACTTTTTAGGTTACTGCCACATCTTTTGCTTGCAAAAGTCGCTATTCTGGATCAGATAGGTCTCAAAGAGGCTTCTCCCGAAGTTAAACTTCTTGCTTTCAGGTTCGTTGTTGTTGAAACTAGTCGACTTTTTTTTGCTTTAAAAAATTTTCTATAGGGTACTACTCCTTTGGCAAAAGATACTATGCGAGCCATCGACAGCTCTGAAAGAGAAGATAGATGAATACGTAGGGTCCATTGCTTTTTTAAAATTTTTTACCCTTTGTCTCTATCTGGAAGCTACACTTTAGGCTCAGTCGGTGGAAATTGGAAGACTGGAAGTTGAACAAAAGCTTCAATATCTTATTGAAAGAGCAAATTCTTATCTGATCTATTATGACTACGACAAATGTGCTGAGTTCATAAAGTAAGTTTATTACGAACTTCTATCCCTCGGTTGTGAACTGTTCATAGGTATAGTTCTTTTATCGACGCATACCGTCATAAGTAGGCTTTCTAGAAGTAGCTCCACTCCTTGTTTGTCCTTTTTGCTCTATGATCCGCTTGTTCAGTCTCTCCTTAGTCTTTCTTTTTTTTCAGCTGTCTATTTTATTTCACGTAATTTTCCGTGTTTGCTGAGTATTTTCGCTTTATAAGTATGCTTGGGGTGAGAAAAAAAAAGGGGAAAATATGTTTGCTGTCCAACCACAGTGCTGTCGTTCTTTTACAATGGTTTGCCTATATTTGCAAAGCATATTTCGGAATGTCAGAATTTTTTATATCCTCCTATTCCATTCTATAGTAATTCTTTGTTTAAAGAACTAGGAAGGAAGGAGTATTTAGTTATTGGTGGAAATTTTAGTTTCATCTTCTGAAAATCGTCTCAATAGAAGACAAATTGAGCTTAATTTTTGGTGGATTCCTCATTGAAAGTGAACTAGACGACACATATGAGACTGGTGAATCTCTTGTCTGAAAGTAGTAGATCGGAGGACAAGAACAATGCCAGCGAGTCTCCATGACAGGCAGTCTAGAGTGAATCGGCTAGCTCGTTTCTGACTCATGGAATTGATACTTTACGATTTATCTGTCACTGGTGTTTGGGATCTGGATGCGAAGGAGGACAGATTCGAAGAAGAGGAACTGCCATAAGAATAAACATCTGTTCAGGAGATTAAAGGATCTGTCGTATTTTTTTCGAACAGGAATTTACGCTTTAGAAATTATTCTAACAATTTACACTGCGAGCTAAGGAAATGAATCTGTAGCACTCGAATCATGTCAAGAGAAAGCTTTGAAAATTTTTTGGCTCCCCTATATTCCGCGGAAGACGAACTTCATTGTAGAAGCCTACTCTTACAACGTCACTTTTGAAAACGTGTGTGCCGATGAGAGCTTCGTGCCGTTTTGAAAGAGTACATACAACAAAAGAAACACAAACTTGGTATTAGGTTCCCTACTAGGGACGGCAAACAAGCAGAATTAATTTATTTAATACTCCTGTGGAGACTTTCTTTATTAGAATCGCTGTCGGGTAAGCAGGTATGAAGCTCATTTACGATTTATTGGTTCAAAGAAAGCTTCTACACAACGATAATTAGTGCAGGAGTGTCTTGTTTGTTTGTTGAGTTGAGTTGATTTGTTGAGAGTCTGCTTTAATGAAAGACATTAAGCCGACGTATACACGCGGAATAGATGGTAACGTCATTAGGTTCTCTTTCATAAGTAGAAAGGGGTCAAATGGGAGGATGGAAAAGAACTCGTATGAAGTCCATAATGTTCACACGCCACCGTTGCAGTGCAACTTTCGAAAGCCAGCAAGCAGAGCAAACTCTTCTCGAACACAAACGTGTATGTGACGTCTAATTCTCCATATCTGGGGAGAACTAGCAAATGTGTACAAACATTTTTCCTTTCGTGTGACTTTTTCTCTCCAGTTGGTTGACCATGCAGACATGTTTGACGAACAAATGAAGTATCTGGGAGAAATGTGGAGAAAATCGCCATAAAGAGTTCCATATTCAAGTGTAATTTACGACGTTAACTTTTCATTTACTACCTATTATGATTTTTCATGGCAGCGTATTACATGTGAAGCAACCACAATGACGCTGAGATATTTGCAAAACTCCGGACCGCAGGTGTCTGCGTTGAGGAACGAACGCGCTATTACCCTTTCCGGGAGCTAACCCGTTCACCACCACACCAAGCGGGGGCTTCGTTTCGCTTATCTCTCAGTTAGCTCAGTCGATCAGTGTCATCAGCAATCAGCCGTCAACGTGGTTGATCTACGAAGTTCAAATCCGCAATGAGCCTATTTAAGCTGAGGGTGTAGCCGAAATCACAATGTTAATTTTTTATTTACTGCCTATCCCGTTGACAGGTGATTGCTGACGGCATTGATCGATAGTATGCGTTAGTTCCCAGAAAGGGTAGCAGCGCGCTCGTTCCCCACCACAAACACCTGCGGTCCGGAGTTTTGCAAATATCTAAGCATGATGTTGTAATTTAATTGTTTCCAATTGATGACTTTTCTGCACGATCCACTGATCACGTGTTACAAGGGGCCACTCTAATATCGAAGAAACAGGGGCTGAGGTTATTTGTGAGACTGTTATAAAAATATAGGAAAGATATCACGGCTTCAGATCTACTGCACTGCATATTCACCAATTGAGCAATAGATGAAACCTGTCTAAGAGACATTATTTTGATTGTAAATGTCCGCTCAAGGTGCAAATTGAATGTGGAAGGCACTGTGCATAAAGAATTGTAATGTCCATAACCGACTTTATAAATTTCGGCATTGACAAATAATTTACTATTTTCTTGATAGGCACACACGTAGTTCCGGCGGATTTTGCTTCCTTCGAAGCCGGGAAATATAAGTTAACTGCAACCTAGTCAGCCAAATATACCTCTAACCCGAACAGAAAAATTACGAGACGTAGACTTCGATCACACTGGAAACAGAACAGCTTTGTGATATACACATCGCCCTCAATGAGTTGTTCACTAAGTGTTCCATGTGAATAAAACTACACAGTTCAAATCGATAGGTGATCTGCCTCTCCATTGCTTTTCTGTTGCGGGTATGATGCTATTTGGCTGACTAGATTGCGTCGAACTCGAACTTTACAGTCTCTGAATAGACCAAAATCGGCGGTAGCGTCAGCTATTGTGAATAACTGGTATAGCAACAACCTCTTGTTTGCTTAGGAAGGAGGTAGAAAATTCAAAAATTTTAATTTGTCGAGAGCGGAGAGTACCTGTGGAGTATATGTCGAGTGTAACCTGTAACGTTTCCCAAGGAATGCGAAAGCATGCCAGAGAATTGCACTCCTTAAGCACTCTGTGAACAGAATTCATTGGTACCTTCCTCGTCAACACTAAAATTATCAAGCCGAAAGTGATATGAGAAACTACACAAATAAAATCGACGAGGATATGAATTGAAATGAATGCATAATGTTAGGTCTCTTCCTTCATTAACTCCCACTCCTTTGTATGAGTTCCACTCAATACATATTAGCCGTTAATCAGTCGTTGAGATGGTATGACTATAAACGAGATTCAAAATATGCATATTATCGCGTAAACACAAAATTAGTCGTTGTGTTCTTATTATTCAGTTATGCTCTGGAGTGTTCAAGTTTGAATGTGGAGTTCGCAGGAAAACTGGGTAAACGAACGCGTTTTCAAGAGCGCGACATTGCCCAGCTTGTTCTTAAGCCCAATATGGTAGGTTCTCCACATTTTTCCAGGAATAGTAGCGATTGATTGCGGTTGTTTGTAGAGTTCATCAGGATCATCGATAACTAGTGAAGATTTAGATGTTCCTACAAACTGTGCCTTAAATAACGACACACTCTTAGAGCAGGTATGACTATGTTTCACTAAAATTTAATGAACTGTAGATATTTTTCGTTGTGAATATGAATATTCAGGTATCATTGGTTGAGAAGGACGACAAAGTTGTTGCATTGTCGTCATTACACCTTGCAATTTTATTTGCTGTTTTCCGACTAGAAAGAAGAAGTGAGCATTGCGACGAGTTATTCATGGAGAAAGCGGATGCATATTTAGAAGCGGTAAGAGTGGAATCCCGCGTAAAACAGTATTCCGTTTTCAATATTTCGGTAGAAAAAAAGCGGGGATTCCCATGACCGACTTTCTGTTAACCTAGGTATTGATTAAAAATTATTTTAATATTCTTGTTTAGGAAATATGAAGTATTGTTTTGCTTCTTTATTTATGCACAATCTGACGCTTCGGAGGATTTCGCCTTCCTGAGATCCGCTTTTTATGTTTCTCCCTCTTTTTTATAGAATGCGGCTCTGAGGAAGGCGAAATCCGCCGAAACAGCTTGTGCATGAATAAATAAAATAACACCTCGTGTTTGCTAAACAATAACATAAAGAAAGAAAGCATTACAATTTTTTTATTTGGGGTGAGTTGGTCTCATGCTAGATCATTTCTGTGTGTCTTTATTCAGTACAACATTTGGAGATAGTTTTCCAATAACTCGATTTTTCTTCGTAACTGGAGAAGAAAATAAGTTTACAGCTCCACTGACCTGTGGAAGAGCTTTGTTTTGTCGTCTTAAAGGTTATTTAGTTCTTCCAAATTACCGCACCACTTCCAAAATTACTTAGAATTAAACTTTAGAAGAGGACAAAGGGAGAGATTCGATGTTTTAAAATCTCCATCGCAAGCGTTACAGCTTCTAACGTCAACGATACATTGACTAACGCCATTGTATCTTGATGGGATGAGCCCGCTTGTTCAATCAGCTAGGCGTTCCAAATACAAGCGTTGATGACGAAAAACAGAGAAACTATGTGCTATGGAATATCACAGTTTCTTCTTTGTTTTGTAATGGAATACATTTATTGTAAGCAGTGGCTCATAAATTCTAATCGTTTCTATTTGCATTGTTAATGTACACTAAGAACTGTAATAAATTAATTTAAAGTTATTAGCGGTCACCATTTTCGCATTCAGTTGTACTCAGTCCTTCTTGCAGCTCATATTTCAGTCTTGATAGCGAAATTTTGAGGGCTGCTATGAAATTCACTTAATGGACATCTTTAGCGAATCGATCACCTGTCACTTGTCGTCCCGCTGTTCGTCGAGTTTGCTCGAGCGGGCGCTAGTAAATTTTACATTTCTCCCTGTTAGCAGCCGAATGGCTTCTACACGTTCTAGGAATTTGTTGAGCATCATATCTTTCTTCTAGGCTTTTCGTGAAGAACTCTGACCATCGAGTCGGTGGTCTTCCTGCAGTACGTTTGGCATCCCGAAGAATCCAGTCACTAACGGCTCTTGTCCACCGGTTGTTGTTCATACGCATTGCGTGGCGGGCTCACCTTATCTTCGACGGTTTGGCGAATAGAACGGCATCTTTAATTTTTCTTTCATCCTGCTTGCGTAGTGACCAGGTTTCTGACGCATAAGTTAGGGCAGGAAGTCCCGTTGAGTCGAAAATGTGGACAAGGAGTCAGGTGTTCTTTGTTCTCTTCACTACATCTTCGATGCTCTTGAAAGCTCCTCAAGCGGCTCGTTTCCTTTTGTTCAACTCTGGAGCTAAGTCGTTCATTTACATTGATTACCCGACCTAGATAGATATAACTGGAGCATTCGGAGATATTCGTTCCGTTGAGCGTGAATGGGACATACGAAACAAATCTTCAATAAATCTTCATAAACTCGTTTATGTTAGATTTAGTCGAAGACCAATCTTTCCACACGCTTTATCAAAGTCCGCAAGCATACGTCCCGCTTGGTTAATGTCTGGTGTTATAAGGACGATATGATCAGCAAAGCGAAGGTGACTTAACTGCCGACCATCGATTTTCACTCCCATATAATCCCATTCCAATGTTCGCATGACGTTCTGGAGGGTGGCTGCAAATATTTTTTACGAGATTGTATCGCCTTGCCTAACTCCTCTTTTGACGTCAACGTTAATATCGTTGTAGAATGGCGATATCTTGGATGTGAATTTTTTGTACAGCTCACGAAGAATCTTTATGTGCTGACTGGGGACGCCTTGATTATCAAGGGCTTACATCGTAATTGAGTCAAAGGCCTTCTTGAAATCTGGGAAAGGAGACAGAGCGGTCTTTTGTACTTTCGCGATGCCTCAATGACTCTTGTTATTGTGTGGATGTGGTGCATTCGTACTAAATCCTTTTCGAAACTCTGCTTGCTCACATGGCTGTCCTTCGTCCAGTGTTCTGTCAATCCTGTTTAGAACGACTCGAGTGAGAGGTTTGTAGACGACAGAGAACAAGCAGATTGGGCAATAGTTGCCTATATCGTGTAGGTCACTCTTCTTGAACAATAATGCGGTCTTGCTGGTCTTCCACTGAATAGGGACCTTACATTCAGACAAGTAACGTGTGAAGAGACGAGCCGGTGTGTTTACGAGTACTGGCGAAGGAAAGATCTTATCTTCTTCAGGAGATCTTATCCTGTCCGGACCTGGTGCTGTTCGATTTTTCACCGACACGAAGTGGCATGTCGGATTCCGAATGGGAAAACCGGTGGTACAGCATATCCATTCTCTTTTATTTCATATGACGGGTGGTGGTCGTGGCTATGGAAAAGATCTGAGTAGTATTCGTGAATGATTTTCTCCATTACCTTTCTGGAGGCTGTAACTGTTCCGTCTGGACATCGTAGTGCAGTCATCTTGGTCTTGTAGATCATTACTGCTGCTCTTCTCTAAGATCATTTTTTATCGAATCTTTCTTATCTTCTTTAGCCGGACGATAACTGCGGCCTATTTTTTTGAACTGCACCAATTTTTTGCAGCGAGGGCGCCTGGGACGCCGTGATTAGCTATGCCGTGTTGTGCCGTACTATGCCTGAGGTCGGACCCCGTCGTCAGTCAACCGAGCCTTTTAGTACTTCGTGGTAAGAGGAACGGTACCAGACTTCTTTGGGAAAACCACCTTTCTATCCACTACGTCTACCGACGACTACCTGTCCTGAAGGCACGTGGAAGCTATCAAGACTATCTTGGGATTCCAAAGGGGATCAACCAATAACATTCCATGGCTGTCATGAAGGTAAAATCCTTAGGTCGCAACCGAACCCACTCATATATCCAAAGACCTTCATAGTAGACGGATGCAAGGAAATAAACCTAATGGAAGTGCTACGATCCACAAAATATGTAATGAGGATTATTTAAATAAATAGAGTTATTCCTTCCTCTGAACTAAGAAGAACTATTTCAAACGCTTCAATTTTCACTGCCTATCCTTTTTTTTCCATGGCGGGTTACAATGTGAAATAGGACCACAAGGATGCTAAGATGTTGCCATAACTCGGAACTTGTGGTGCGCTTCAGCCTTCCATTACCTTTTCTGGGAACTCAAGTATTATTTACTCTACCAACCGAGACTTCAGCTTTACCTTTCTCTCTACTAGTTTCTTACCCTAACGTGCTATTAGTAATCACCCGTCAATGAGAATGATCTCTGTAGCAATTGCAAATCGGTGTTGAATTTCGTCATTCCTGTCGATGGATGGTTGCCGATAACACCATCACAGTACGAAAATGGCTGAGAAAAAGCGAATGCAAGGGCCTAAGTTGGTGTGGCAGATAGCGCGTGATTCCCTGCTAAAGGTAATTTCGGATTTGAGGCTCATCTGAAGTTCAGAGTTTTGCTCATATTTTATCATTCTTGTGGTTGTGTTTTAAAATGATTCCGTGATACGAAAGCTATCAAAAATCTAAGCCTGTTCACATGATTAACGATTTTTGTCCCCCACCGTATCGTTTTCTATCTAGAACTGTGGTTGATCACTGGATTTACAGATCATTAAACAGCGTCGATGTTGGCCCGTCCAAGTGGCTGCATTGTTGTCCCGCTGTGAGTTAGAGCGAACGAGAAAAAGACGTGTGGAACGAGCTTGCGCGCAGTCGGAACTGATTTGCAATCTTATGGATGGTGTAGATGATAAGGTGAACGTATTGAATAAGTTCCTAAGCAGTTTGTAAACTTGTTAAACATTTCTATGGCATACCATCTTGTACTCATTGTATGGAGGAACTACGTGTCTAAAACGGTTGTGTTAAGATCTCCAAGAAAAATGGTTAAAATTGAAACTGATATGTCAAAGAATGAGCAGGCAGTAAATTTTTCAGAATTCTGATTGATTTTTGCTCTGGATTTCCTCGACTTCCTCGTATCCTTTTATTTCTTTTATTGACAATTCATCTTTCGGATGTGTGGCTTTTCGTCTCGAAGTTTCAGCTGTAGCATATGTATTAACGTATCTCACATAAGTGTCGTGTCGCCTTCGAGCATTGTCTTAAATTGTCTCAATCTTTCAACCTCACACTCTGTAAACTAAAAAATTGTTAACTGACTGGTGATTGGCTACAGTGACGACAATTAATTTCACACCAATATGGATACTGAAGTTGATATTATCAAGTAGGTTTACCAATGCCAAAGCAACGGAGAAGTTTTTCATATGCAAAAGACGGTAGGATCGAACTCTTTCCTAGCATGTACTTCTTCCATTGTGCTGCGTTACATGTTGCTTTCGACGAGTAAAGATCCAAACGATATCGAGGCCCCTATAATTTGGAAATTGTTTCAGACATCGATTGAAATTAAATGGAAACGTTGTGGCCTAGTACTTGCTAGTGGATTGGATCCTTTTTGGATTGCTCGTTGTGTTCACGCAGAAACGCTACAATCACTGGGTTCCACTTCGGTAAGAAATAGACTTTACTTTGATTGACCACAGTTCCACCGTAGTATCGTGGAACTTTACTAATATATTAGCGTTTTATTTTGTTATTATACTATCGAGTGCAAGTTTTTTTTCTCTTAATTCCAAATCATAGATTTGGGTCGGCTTAGTCTGGCGACGTGTAGGTAAGTTAGAGGCCCGTTTCTGGGATGATAGGATATTGGACACGTAAGCACCTAGACAAGATCACTAATCGCTTACTTCTTGTCCTACACTTCATGTTTTTATTTATTTCGTTATACACGTCGCGCTGACACGCCGCTGTTATTTTGTTATTTATTTGTTTCTTCGACTCTGCTTTTCTTCCGTTTTTTTAAACGATCTCTTTCTCGTCACGATTGCCGTTTTTATCCTCACTTTGCTCTGGGTCTTAAAAGCGTTCATATGTATATTACCACATTTTTTAGATCTATGATCTTTAGGAAGCACTGCTTTTGTATGAGAAGTTGGCGATGTGGGACTGCGTGGTGGATTGCTTTAAGAAGCTTGGGCAGTTAGAAAAGGTTATTAAGCTTTTGACTGTCACCCGTTATCTCAGTACATCGCCATTTATCTCCTGTTTTCTGACATTTGCTTTAGGCAGAAGCTCTAATTCACCGATTGATTTCCGACAGACCAAACGACTCGATGCTCGTTTGTTTATTAGGAGACATCACTATGGAAGTTACCTATTACGAGAAAGCTGTTCAAGTAAGCAACACTTTCTAGAATGTGTCTAATAAGCTGGATTAGGAATCTAGGAATTCAGATGTCTAACGATCGAAACGCTCGTGCTCGGAAGTCGCTAGGGAATCTATTGTTGCTCCGCAACCATTTTGAAAGTGCCTATGAACATTTGAGGAGAAGTCTCGAACTTCAACCTATACAGGTTGGTCTGAATAAAATGCAGCTGAATCTTTCGATTAGTTAATATTCACTTCCTTCAGGAACGATGTTACTTTTTTTGGATTAGAATGTGTTTGCCGTTTACCAGTTGAACATACCGTCTCTACTGAAAAGGAAATTTGGATATTGGTCGGCTCCTTGTGGGAGAAGGGTGTTCCTGTCTAACTATGATGTATAGCGAAAAGTTCATTGGCCCATCGGAGTGTGCCGGGTTGTGAAAGGGTTCCTTACTTTTATATGAAAGGAAAAGAAAGTGAATCAATGCCAGGAAATCACATCCATCTTGGTATTAACCCAGTCTCGAACGTGTAGGTGTTCGTTCTGTTCAAAAGAACTGGCTATTTGCAAGCGACTTGAACACGCACTTACAACGACACCTCTAATTTTCAGGGGAAACACCATACCGGTCCTTTAAAAATGCAACTTTCAAACTTTCCTTGGGCTCGTTGATCAACTGAAATTTCAATTACTCTCTGCAAGAAATCGATAGCACGAAGACACCATGAAAACCCGTGATGGAGCGATGATGAAATTGAAATGGGATTTTCTTCTTTGAGAGATACCACTTCATAATTGTACATAATGTGATGAAGTAAAATGAGAACAATTTTACAACTAGAATTGGCTTATTACAAAGCGCTGAATGAAATTGTTGAGAGCTAACGATGAACCAAATCAACTGTTTTATCTTTCCCAACAAATTTGATACTGGTAGGTCACACTATTTATGTTATAACTGAACTCATAATATTAGGAATAGGCAGTTTTGCCGTAGAAAAGTGATGCATGCGGTAAAAAGGTCTATGCGTCAGTCCTACAGTGTTTTGTCTAGTAATTTTGGAACAAATTTTTTGCAATATACAATGTATGATGTTATTTTAGTTGGGTGCGTGGTTCAACGCTGGTTACTGTGCATGGAAAATGGAACGTTATTCCGATGCGGTAACATGCTTTCACCGATGTGTAAGTTGATGAGAAAGATCACTGCTGAGAGGCGTAGAACCTATAAGCTTAAGTGATTTTTATATGTTGTGTTGCCTGATGAATTCATACTATTTTGCGAGATTTCTGACCTTAGTTGCTGCGGTTGCGCACTACCTTTAGTGCAGTGTCGAGCTTCTATGTCATTTGATGGTTATATTTTTGAAGAAAAGGTTTGAAATCCTTTCCATCATAGTTCTTGGCTTACGAACCGTGGGGTATCATTCATACGACAGTAGCCTACATGAAAACACTCGAGCAACTCCCAGAGCAGTAGACTTGTTGTTACACACTTGGAAAGATATATCGCAGTCTTGTTTGACCTAAAGCTGTATTGAGATAAATTAATTTTTGATAAACGTGAATAGAAAGTTGACTAATTAACAAATGCAATACCTGTGTGTACAACTTATAAATCATGGTAAGTAGGTGGTTTCATGAGTTTCCCATGTATGGGTGATCTTCGGCTCTGTGGTGGTCTAGAGTGGGGTGGGTATGTCTCCCTATGGCAGAGAAGAGGTTGATTGTGGACCTACTTGTTTTGATACGCGAGTTGGTTTAGAGAACAGTTTTCTTATCATTTCTGAAGCTGATTGTCTTACACCCTTGGAATACACGTTGTCAATCATACATAATGTTAACCTTATCATTTAGTGCGCATTACAGTTTTTCACGGCAGGTTTGTATGTATGACTCAACCACAATGATGCTAAGATTTTTGCAAAACCCTGGACCGCAAGTGTTCGCGGTGGGGGACGTACGCGCTATGACCCTTTCCGGGGGTTAACGCGTTCACCATCACACCATACAGGTCCTTCGTTTCGCCTGTATCTCAGCATCATGGTGGTTGAGTCATTCATGTGCAGTTCACATAGATGTTTGTTTGTTTTCCACTTGCATTAACAGTATAACACAAATTGAGCATCGATCGCGTATTAACTCTGGGAAAAGTTATTGTTTCTTTATTGTTTACCTTTGTTTCCTTACTAATTATTTATTCATTTATTTGATTCATTCACTTCCTATATTATTTTTTTATTTTTACCTTTCATTTTGTTTTTGGTTTGCCCTATTTTCTTATTTTCTTATTTCTATCTTGTTGCTTCATAATTTCTGGTTATAACTTTCAGTGTCGTGTTTAGATAGATTTCCAAGGACAAGTTATGTGAAAGGTTCGTAGCCATGTTCAGCGCTCTTACATTGATGTTTTATGAACATTATGAGCAACTCGTTTTGCGGATCATCGAGTGGCAGTCATGCTCGGATCAGATGTCGTCCTCTCAACTAGACGGATTGTATTATTACACAAATTGTAGTATTAGTCGTTAAGCGAAGGCGTATTCAACCAGATATGTAGTAAAATGAAAAACTGTATTCGCAGTTCCACTTCTTTTTAAGTCTTTTGAAACCGAAAAGTTAATGGCCTCATGCGGAAATTATGGCAGCTTTTGTATCCTTCGAGTTGGGAGTGTTCACTGGTCAGCTTTCTGTTGTAAGGATGACTGGGGGCTTTGTTGCTGTGCATTAGGTAGCTGATGGTGTTACAAATGGTGCAGGTGACAATATTCCCATACAATCCTTATTGCTATAAATGTTTCCGTAGTGAACAGCAGCATGAATTCATTAGACAATTTATTCATTTGATTTTATATTTGCAAGTTGATCTTTTTATTAATACAAATAAAAAATACTAGGTAATAATGGTGAAGGTCCGCCCAATGAAATACTTTTAGGTAAGTCTTGAGCCAGATCATTTTGAAGCATGGAACAATTTATCATCGGCATATATCAAGTTAGGACAGAAAGAAAGGGCTAGAAAGATTTTGCAGGTTTGTTATAATTTTAGACAATTTTTTACCAAGGCAAGTAACAACAGTCATTTCTTCACAACTGCTTTGAGTTTTCTTGAACTTTGCGAAAATTTTCGTGCTCTCTTGACCTCATTTCACATTCTGATCACGTGGTGATGTTAATTAATTTATTTTTGATCGCACATAAAGAGAACGTTTTTAAACATATTATATTAACATATTAACATATTGGAAAGTTGAAGATCCTAGGGTTTAAAAACGTTCTCTTTATGTGCGATCAAAATTTCCAAGTGTGCTTGTAACTGTAACTGGACCAACAATCGGAATTCACAGTGCTATGATTTGCCGGATGTGAGTCATATATTGATCTTTCTCAAGACGTCAACTGAGAATCTTTGGGATCCTTTAATAATGTCGTTATAAAATTCTTTCGCATAGCATTGACAACTTTATCTGTGCGCGTGTTTTGCAGTGGTTGGAGGCGCCACTGCGGCGCGCACCTGAAATGCCCATGGCCCACCAAGCCTCCCATTCCTCCGGGATCGGCAAAATTGGTACCAGACTTGTCTGGGAGGATAGCAGCACTGGCTCGATACATCGACAGGTCACCGCGAGTCATTGTAAAGGCCAGATATGCATTCAGTCACCTCCAACGATACTTAATGAAGTCAAATGCATGGCGCATCCCTCAGGGATTGATCAACGCCGAGATCTTTATCCTTTATTTTTATCTGGTTGATACAACACATGCATTACATATTACATATATTCACATATATATACATATATGTATATATATATATATATATCACCTGTATCACCTGTAGTCCCGTTGATCGTCGAGTGACTCGAGCGGGCGCCAGTAAATCCTCCATTTTTCCCTGTCGCGTGCAAGAGTAGCCCAGTGGGTTCTGCTCGCTTTAGGAACTCGTCGAGCATCATATCTTTCTTCTAGGCTTTTCGTGAAGAACTCTGACCATCGGGTCGGTGGTCTTCCTGCAGTACTTTTGACATCGCGAAGAATCCAGTCACTAACAGCTCTTGTTCATCCGTTATCATTCATACGCATTACATATCCGGCCCTACTTATCTTCGACTGTTTGGCATATAGAACGGCATCTTTAATTTTCGATCGTTGAAATAGGTCGGAGCTTCAGATACCATCCCTTACTTGTGTGATACGGGATACTCCTAGCACCGTCCTTTCGACTGCGCGTTCGATAACGCTGAGCGATCTTTCATCCTGCTTGCGTAGGGACCAGGTTTCTGACGCATGTGTTAATGCAGGAAGTGCCGTTGAATCGAAATGGTGGGCACGGAGTCGGGTGTTCTTTGTTCTCTTCACAACATCCTCGATGCTCTTGAAAGCTCCCCAAGCCGCTCGTTTCCTTCTACTCAGCTGTGGAGCTAAGTCGTTCATCATATTGATTTCCCGACTTAGATAGACATAACTGGAGCATTCGGAGATATTCGTTCCGTTGACCGTGAATGCGGCAAACGAAACCAATCCGTTCTTCATGAACATCGTTTTCTTTAGATTTAGTCGAAGACCAATCTTTCAACACCCTTTATCAAAGCCCGCAAGCATTCGTTCCGCTTGGCTAATGTCTGGTGTTATAAGAACGATGTCATCAGCAAAGCGAAGGTGATGTATCTGCCGACCATCGATTTTCCGATCTTTGCATTGAAATTTCCATGGGTGACCTTGAAGAATGTATGGTCCTCAAATGATCTTCTTGGTCCGATCTTGGCATTGAGATCTCCAGTGATGGCCTTTAAGAATGTGTGGTCTTCTCTTTAGAACCTCTCCAATTCCATGTAGAACGCTTCGACTTCTTCTTCGTCATAGTTTGATGTTGGCGCGTAAACGACGAAGATTGTCAAAGCCGGTGTTGATCCACAGCTTTTTAATCGTAAACGTCCGATTCGGGTTGTAAGCTGTTCGAATGAATCGATGTTCATGGACAAACTCGTGTTGACGAGATTCATACGCATTACATATCCGGCCCTACTTATCTTCGACTGTTTGGCATATAGAACGGCATCTTTAATTTTCGATCGTTGAAATAGGTCGGAGCTTCAGATACCATCCCTTACTTGTGTGATACGGGATACTCCTAGCACCGTCCTTTCGACTGCGCGTTCGATAACGCTGAGCGATCTTTCATCCTGCTTGCGTAGGGACCAGGTTTCTGACGCATGTGTTAATGCAGGAAGTGCCGTTGAATCGAAATGGTGGGCACGGAGTCGGGTGTTCTTTGTTCTCTTCACAACATCCTCGATGCTCTTGAAAGCTCCCCAAGCCGCTCGTTTCCTTCTACTCAGCTGTGGAGCTAAGTCGTTCATCATATTGATTTCCCGACTTAGATAGACATAACTGGAGCATTCGGAGATATTCGTTCCGTTGACCGTGAATGCGGCAAACGAAACCAATCCGTTCTTCATGAACATCGTTTTCTTTAGATTTAGTCGAAGACCAATCTTTCAACACCCTTTATCAAAGCCCGCAAGCATTCGTTCCGCTTGGCTAATGTCTGGTGTTATAAGAACGATGTCATCAGCAAAGCGAAGGTGATGTATCTGCCGACCATCGATTTTCCGATCTTTGCATTGAAATTTCCATGGGTGACCTTGAAGAATGTATGGTCCTCAAATGATCTTCTTGGTCCGATCTTGGCATTGAGATCTCCAGTGATGGCCTTTAAGAATGTGTGGTCTTCTCTTTAGAACCTCTCCAATTCCATGTAGAACGCTTCGACTTCTTCTTCGTCATAGTTTGATGTTGGCGCGTAAACGACGAAGATTGTCAAAGCCGGTGTTGATCCACAGCTTTTTAATCGTAAACGTCCGATTCGGGTTGTAAGCTGTTCGAATGAATCGATGTTCATGGACAAACTCGTGTTGACGAGAACTCCGACACCGCCTACGCCTCTACTGTCGCAAGTTCCAAGGAACAATTCTTCTCCAGTGTCATAGACAGCGTTGAATGGGTGGCGTCGTCTCGTCTCGGCCAGGCCGATGACGTCGTACCTTATCATTCTTGCTCTATCGAGGACTCGGATGCAAGTGTACGTGCATTGTAGGTACAGATCGTCACCATAGTTTTTAATCCAGGCAGCTTCCATTGGCCCTAAGATTTTAGCAGCCTCTCCGTACTCGTCCTACCCAACGCTGCGAAATTTGGGCCCTTTCGGGGTCAGGGAATGAAGCCCGTTTTTTTTCTGTGTTTAGCATATATGATACCCACGTATAGCTTGCTGGGCTCTGAACGTGGGGGCTGGTTATACTCACGGATAGCTTACCAAGCTCTCCCAGAGTGGAAATGGAATTTATTTGTTGGAGGCGAGTCCTATATAATGTATAAATATACACACATGTCTATGTATTTGTGCATATAGTATGTGTGTAAAATTCGATGAAGTGCTTTTTATAGGAAGCGTTAAAGTTCAACTTCGAGCATCCGAAAGTATGGGAGAATTTCCTACTTCTTTGCGTCGACACTGCTCAGTTCGATCAGGTTCGGTTGATATCTAATGCCGTGATTTTCTGGAACATAACGAAACAGTGTTTTTGAAAATTCGCTTTCATTCAACCTCACTGGTATAATTAATATGTTGTTTATTTGTAAATTTACAAGTATTGTTTTATTTTTCTTTTCTGGCAACATCATCTTCTTCATGTGAAGCGATTGTTTGAGTGGCATTTCCATAGCAGTTGTTTTCTGCGATATGGGTTTTTGTGGTCGTATCAAATTAGCTCGGGTGTAGTGAAACACATCACGAATTTTACATATTTGCGACGACGCCTAATTTCTCTACACGTGTCCGTAGACCTAATTTTCTACCCTACTCGCTGTGACCCTTATTGAGGTCCTACCGGCCACAATGTACCGCAATTTGGAAGCTGAGCCCGATTTTCGTTATATAGTTAGGTTTTTCCACGCCTTTAAAAAAAAATTCCAGTGCTCTTTCCTTATCCTTATGTATACATCATGTTCTTCTACACACCCTCCCATGTTTTTGTTGCATATACAACTCTTGTGTGTAGCGGAAGAAAAGCTCGTCGACTATGCAGTCACATGCTGTCAGCGTTAATGAAGTCGAACGAGTTTTGCAACGATCATTACGGCGTTTAATCTTTAGTTTTAATGTCCCCTCATTCCAAACAATACCCAGAAGTCATCATAGAAAATGAAAGTTCGAAAACAAAAAATCGCTTTTTAGAAAAGAGAAGCGTCGCTTGCGATGCCAGCTTTTTTAGGCTGAAGCATTTCTGCTCTTCTTCGCTGGCCGTACTCTACCGTACACCCTCTTCAAAAGCAATAGTCATAGCGAAATGAGAAATTAAGTGAGAAATCGTTAAGAAAACACCCTCCCATGGACGAACTGGGGTTTTACACCTGCATTGGATTAGTTATCAACTGATTAAAATATGTATAGAAAAACTTCTGCGCACTAGAATTAATCCCCGGAAAGATTGTGACCTTTATGGAGGTTATGCCGGCCACTGTGCCCGTTATAAATGATCTCCTTATAGATCACGTCATAGCCAATATGTTAAAAATACTTGTATCTATTATTGAATACGTTCAGCTGCTACTTTATATATGAGTGTAAACGAAGTTGGGAGATAATTGAGCAGTTTCAGTCCATCGGCCATTTGCAGATGTGTCTTTAACATCTTTCAGTTATCTGGAGATACATGAATTCCTAGCTATAAAATTGAAATCGAATCCTCATTAGAGAGTCTAAAATCATTTTTATAATCTCTGTAACTAAAATATTAATACAACCAAATATGCCGTTCTTAACTATCTTTGAGAAAATATCGTGGCAAGAGGAAAATAATATTTAAGATTTGACGCTCTCTTTATTCATTTTTTGATTAATATTGACATACCGCTAGGATTCCCTTTGCTGGAGATGTCCCAATATTTCTAAGTTTTGAGAAGAAAGACTCCTCCTTCAAAGATTGACTTTTAGGCAATAAACGCATTTCACCGACTACTCGATCTGAATAAGCAACAAAAGGATGACGAAGTTTTGGATATCCTCACATCGAATGTTCTACAAATGTCCAGAGAGGTTGCGTAACTTATTGTGGTCCATTTTTTAAGCGTCTTTGTTTTAGGCGGATCATTTTTATAAAACTATTAATGATTGAAGTTTCAGTGTGGACAAAATCGAGTTTTTCGAGCTCTTTGGTCCCATTAACTCTATTTCCAAAATATTCCACATTGAGTACTTTAATGTTACAAGCTTAAATTTAGGCAGACGACGATGCTTTAAGAGATCAAGCAGCACAGCTTAAAGGGAAGCTTTTGAAACTCTTTGGTAGGCTCAGTGCCTCGCAGACGTTATCATCGAAGGTTTGTTGCCTTAACAATTATTTATTTTATCTCATGCTGTACAAGTCTTGTAATAAGTCAGGATTTCATGCTAAAATGATAAATGCGGTTAGCCTAAGGAGAATAAAAGTGGGGATTATTTCTTCCATGTATCAGTACTTTTGAATCACTGTCTATTATTCTCTGAATTTCAGCGAATTTTGTTGAATAATTGAAAAAAGTCATTGGTGAAAGTAGTAGCCGCTGTTTAGGCTTGGCAGTTGTACGCTTCATTAAAACGTCCATCTAACGATAATGTTGAAGATGGAGAAAAATACATCCAACTTCTTGAGAGGTCTTTGCTTGCTGCCTCCAACAACCCTGTACGTTTGTTTTTCACCTTCCAAGTTTTCTAGAATCGTTAGCACGTTTCCCATAATGTCCATTGGTTTCAATGCGCACCTATTCGGAGATAGTTGCATTTTCCATCTTAAAACTTTTCAAGTTGGAAGCCACAATTGTAATCCCAGATAGAGATTTTCACTACTTAACTTTAGTAAAAAAAAAACCTTTAGCTACAACGATAGAATCTAAATGTTTTTTCTTCATACCAGCAAAAAACTTCTTGCTAAAGAAAAACTCTGATCTTCGAGAGACCACGAAACGTTTTGTTTTCTGTTTTTGTCTTGTGTGGACGATCGCATCTCGAGAAACGAAGGAATTTACTAGGTTATTCGAAAATTTGCGCACAGTTTCTACCTTATCTATCTTTAAACTAAATCAGTCGTATTGATCTAAATGGAAACCTTTGAAATTTACACATTTTTGCCAACGAGGAGCATGGTTGCATATTGCGGTTGGATAAAAGCTGTTCTATTGTTTTAGAAGTTGTGGTTCTAGAAGTTCTAGAAGCGATCAAATCATTAGAGGCAGTTTGGGTCTCTGCTTGGTTTCTGATGCATTCCTCGCCCGTAAAGTTATTTGGTGCTTGATGAAGTAATAGTATGTAGAGTAGAGGCCCCGCGAATATGACAGATGAGGCAGAGCTTCGCAGCCCAACTTGTGCAACCTTTTTGCTTCGGTAATGTGACATGTCACAAGCGCTGGCGTGAAGAATGATTGGTTCCATTCTGTTGACCATTGCCGAGCACACCAGTTGAATTTTCTAGTGGGCTTCGTAGATTTATTGAAAATACTTCGCTGCCATCGTTCACCCAGATTTAGGAGAATCTGATGGATTAAACCAACCGCAAACCACCAAACGGTCAGCACGACGTGTTCTTGGTGGAATGTCGGCTTTGGGAAGTGCTGCGGTGCTTCATCGCATCCCAATTTCAAATCTTCGCTGGCTATTATGGAAAATCCATTTCTCGTCGGACGTCACTGCTTCTACTTCCGAAATCCTAACTTTGAAATGTTTTTTTAAACCCACCGTTTATATTAAAATTCAATTGTAATGGACGAAAATGCACGAAAAGAGCTTCGCTGCGACATGTAAGCATTTGGAAAGAAAAACTACTGCTAAAGCATGTATTTAAAAAAGCGAGATTTTGTTAAGAAGGGCGAGATGATCTCCCAGAATTCAACGTTAGTGATTGCAGTTGCTGCTTCTGTAGTGAAAATGCGGGAAATTTGCATCGTTCCATCATTTCTTAAATCTTAATTGGAGCATTTAAAGTAAATATACTGTTAAGAATAAAACAAGATCTCTTCTATAATTCAATATAATTAGCATTTCGAGTGCTCCAGTTATCGAGAAATAATCGGCGGTGGTGAAATGGCCAAGTGTTGAAGATGGGACGACGAACTGTTACAGTAATAACGAGCTTGCTTAAACTTTTTACTAGGCTTCGAAATCCTGTACCAAGTCTAGTAAGAGTTAGCAGAAATCCAATATTTCTCCGTAAGGACCTCACGTTGATTATGTAGTTTAACACTTTTATGTCAACTATCGGATTTTCATTCCTTCTCCCTCTTCTTTTTTTTTTTTTCGAAATAAACGTTACAGTTCCTCCATTTTCTACAACGGCTATTACCTTAGAATTATTTACACTTGCGCTTAGCGTCGTAGCGTTTGGTGCTTCTGTACAGCCAATATGATTCAAGTTGAACTAAACCAGTATTAATATTTTAGAATTCTTCAACTCATTAGTATTCGGAGTAGGTTTACTATACATAAGATCACTGTGACTGAATACCTTGTAGACTATTATTTATCATTTTCTTCATCTTTTTCCTTCATTAGTTTCTCACGTAGTATTTATTCATCCTTGGCTTTTATACATATTTCATATGCAGGATCATTCACGAGTATTCATACCACTTTCTAGAACTGGAGTAAAGATTTTGAGAGATGCTGTTCTGTGCTTTCCAAAGCCGTCGAACTGGCAAATGAGCGTCTTCGATTCGCATCTTTGAAAGGAGAGACCGCAGTTAAACAGGTTCAAATTGAACTACTTTACTAATTTTCTATGTCGTTAGCAATTATCAATTTAGGCCAAATCTCGTGTGAGGATGTCACTAAAACCACTTATTACCGTTGTCAGAAAAGTGTACGAAAAACGAGGAAACGAAGATGTGAATGAAATTACGCTAAAAGTCGCCGAATTTTTAAAGATAGCTGATGCAATTGTATTGGAAGTCTCGAGTTAACCTTTTTAAATCATTGTTGATATTATTCGAATTAGCGGAAAATTAACACTGAACTTTGGAAAAAAATCCTTCAGCACAGTATGTTACGATACGTGCTTCATTACTCACTCATTGAAGGCCTGCTTGTCCCGTCTTCACGAGTAGCGCAGGATACAGCACATTCTCCATTCGTTTCTTTTTCGTGCAGTCGTTGTCCGTGGTAATGATCTGCTTCGAACATGGTGACGTCCACGAGTACCATTCCGGAATCTTGAACTCGTACCATCTGCGGATGCGAATGGTTAACGTAAGACATGAATGCGTTTTCCCATTGATTAGATGTTCTTGGAGCCCATATCACTGTTCTTTTGTCTGTCTATTACCTGCTGTTAATATATGATGGGCCCGTCAGTGGCTTCACTATCGATGTTTACTTTCTTTGATTCAGGAGATACTATAGTATATAAGTTTTGAAGATCGCAGCTGCGCATTCTGGTTAGACGTTATGGGTGCCGATCAAATTCTGGAAGACATATTTCAAGTGCTCCATGATTGGTGCACAAAATGCTTGTCGGTGTGGAGGTACCAGCCCACGTCTTTACTACATAATAGAGCATTGCGATCAATAGAGTCGAAGAGGTAAGCGCGGAGTCTTGGGTCCATTAACTGGGCGCTGAATTCTTTGAGAAGACCGAATGTGGTCTATGGCGCTCTTTCTGTCTAATTCTTCTTTCATGTTGTTTTCCATATGCATTGAACGCCCTAGGAACGAATGGTGGTTTATGTAATCAGAGAACCATATCATGTTCGATTTGTTCGCCTTGGTACCGTGAATTCTTCACGGACTGGCTCTTCGTCCTATTTATGCACAATCCAACCTTCTTACCTCTTTTGTCGAGTTTATCAAACATCTTCTCTGCCTCATTGGTTCTCCGTGAAGAGACGGCGATGTCGTCAGCAAAGTGAATGTTTGACAGGAATTTGACACGAATGCGTATGCCCTTCTCGTTCCAATCGAGTGACTGCGATGTAGCTCTAAACAGCTCTGGTAGTAAGATTTTGCCTTGTCGGGCTCGTTTTCGTTTCAGAATGGTAAGGAGTCGATGGGAATCGATTGGCTGTTTAATGAATCAAACTGTATTATCTTATAGTTGTAACGCAGTTTACGGTACGTTTGAGTCCAGCAGCATTTAAACCCACAATGCATTACACTGTACATTTTTCCGTGTATGCCTTTCTTCCTATTTTCATTATTTCCAAGCTCTAAAATGTTCTCTATGTCGTGATTGCTTCACCAATTTGGATTATCTAAACTTTGGACCACAGTAGTCACTATTCTATGACAAAAGCTCTTCAGTCTCTGCCTAAACAGAAAACAATAATGATGGATTAACATGATATCGGATTATATGTCATCTTTAAATAAACATAAAAAGCAAGTGAACGAAAAAAAAAAGTAATGCATTAGTTTTACTGGAATCATTCTGTGATTCTGTTGTTGTCGTTGTTGTTGTTGTTGTTGTTGTTGGAGCAGTTGTTAAGTTTCACTTTGTTAGCTTTGTTACATATTCTTTAGTTGGTGTTACAACAAATATAAAAAATTTATTCATACTCCAAAAAATTGCAGTGATTCTTCAATGCAGTGAATATCCACGGAACCAGCATGGAATAGAAGCCGTGCATATTAACCTACTTTGTGGGAGGTTTCGTTTCGTATATTTATTTATATGATCTTATAAACTGATATTCTTTAGCTGATGCGAGATTGGTATAGGTCTTCGTTGTCGTCGTCGTTGTTGTTGTTGCCGCTGTTGTTCTTGTTGGTCGATTGCTGACGTTTCTGCGATTTCCCCTTGCTCAAAGCCGTGACGTTACAAAGTGAGACGAGTCCGCGGCTCTGAGGATGGCGAAATCTCCGGAACGTCAGTCATCGACCAACAAGAACAACAGCAACAACAGTAACAACGACAACGACAACGAAGACCTATACCAACCTCGGATCAGCTAAAGAAGATCAGTTTATAAGACCATAAAAATAAATATATCAACCATCTATGCCGAGGTTTATATAAAGTCGGTCTTTTGAGTTATTTCGTTTCGTAGTTTTCAGCTTTTTCTAACAGGACCATCCTAGGAAATATTGTGAGTGCTAAAAAGTGGTGTGCATTGTTTAAAAAAGCCTTTATTTAAGAAATAAGTAGAGGACAGTGGTGTTGGAACTATCTAGGCTACTAATTCTGCTACAAATTTCAACGGTAATGTACTTGGAAGAGATCGAACGTCCTGGCTTTTCACTAGTCGAAGCCAGCGGCGATAGTCAGATTCAATGGAAATAATTGTTTTTTTGACCGACGCTTGGTTTCTCGCACCATTCCAAGCGTTTCGTTTTCGTGTTAAATCTGAGACCCACTGAAGATCTCTTGAACACCGTGCAGCACACGTCCTGCGGACACCGTAGTCCGTTCGCAACAACGTTAGCCTTCACTCGTGCTATATCCTCGGGCCACGGCAGATCGTCTAAATCGAGATGCTTTACTCATTATCGTCTGTGTCCTTGTAATGTTTAGCAAAAGCATGAGGCACTTTGAATTTGAAACACAGAAACTGAAAGATGTAATAGTCATTTCTATTCATCCATTCATATTCCTTCGCGCGAAGTCCTTACTCATCATTATCCCTTTTCAATTCCTCACTGCCTCACAGTATCTGAACAATTCACAGGTGCTACGAGCTTATGTGTATAAAGAAAGGTTTATCTTCCTGTTCCTATTATATACCTTACTTCGCAAAGAATGGCCACTAAAGTACAAATCATTTTTAAACATTTGCATTGACAATGAATTGAATGCTAGCGTGGACTAACTAGGGTTCATCTGCAGGAGTATATGCCTTGTGTTCATTTTCCAATTTTGTTAATTTGCTTGATTTGCAAAAGTGTATAGCTAGATACAATTGAAGAATAAAACAAGGGAAGGAAATGAAAAGTAAGGAGAAGAGAAAAGAGCCGAGTACAACAAAATCGAATTTGTAGGTTGGTGTATTGCATAATCTTATCTATCATTTTATTGCTTATTAATGGAAAAGAATCAATTCTCTTTATGATGGGAAATGATTGTTGTCAGCACCAACCACTCATTTGCTGGCTACCTAGTCAAAGAAGACTTCATTTTCAAATTCATCTCTCTGAACAGGCAGAAATTGCCAGCTCATCCTATTCAGGACCTTATTACACTAGTAGATGTGATTTACCTGGAACAACAACGGTTTGGTTCTGCATCTTAATCGATTCTTTTCCTTCATTACAAGGTCTGCTCTCCATACCACAATATACACGACTGTCACAGTCCCTCCGTCGATGCTGCATGCCATCTGCACACTTCGACCATTTGGTTTGGGTCTGCCATGGAACCACCACTTTTTGACGAGTGCCTAAAGTTGATTTCCTTTATGCTTAAATTTTTGAAAACAAGGTAACATTTTGTTCCATTCATGAGCTTACATGATAAGAAGAAACAAGAGACGGATAAAAGGAGATAAAGTGGGTGATTACTGATAGCATAGATAAAGAGTAAAAACGTGGCTAAGAGGAAGGCAAAGCAAGGGTCTTCATTGGTGTGATGGATAGCATGTGAGTCGCCACAAAGACTAATGGCAGATTCGGAACCCGACCCGAGGTTCCGAGTTATGCAAATGTCTCAGCATTTCTGTGGTTGTTTTGCATTCGATTCGATCTGTTCCCTTGTATCTATGGTAGGCGAAAAACTGGGTTTTTTGTGCGTTCGACTGCTGCTTGAGAATGCCTTTGCCCCTTATGAACCTCTTTGATTGTTGCTCGAGGGTATTTTACTTGAAATCCTAACAGATTTGCTAGAGCGTTTCTAAGTTTTTCAAAGACCGCATTTAGTCGCCTGTCATTGGCACCAATACATAATAGGGACTGTTACGAAAAGCTGTGTGCTTGCAAAAAACGCAATAGTGGTCGTTTCTGAATGATAAGAAGCAAAAATAGAACATAATGATGTAACCTATCGTGCAGTGGTCACAATTCTAGACGCCTAATTAATATAGTTTCTGCAGCAGTAAGCTGGAGCTCATTTTGCTCCAATGTCATTTGACTCTTTAAACTTTAGCTCCGAACTGTTTAAAGTCATTCGTGATATCACAAACAGATTCAAACCATAGAGAACACACAGAAGTGGATACTGTATATCAACTGACGATTTACCGAATATTGTGGAGGCATGTAGTCGTTTCTGTACTCGTGGTTCGTCGCAGCCGATTTCGAAGTAATCCACAATGTCCGTGTTTTCCTCGGTAAACAGGTCTTTCTGTGTGTGACGGTCCTCAGAATTCAGGATGCAGTTTAATTGACTCTCCTTAACACACGACAGGATATAAAGATTCAACTAATAAAGACGGTAAACGGTTAACACAACTAAATGCAAAGAAATTAAATAAGCTATGATATTTTCACTTTGTGAAAATGGCGAAATCTGCCAAGAAAGTAATGATGTCAAAAACAAATTAGGTGTCGCTCGATGAAAGATGCAAGAACTTAATGCTAAATATTACGATCAGATCACTACTGAATCGGCAAAAAGCCTATTGTCAAGTGATTGGGAAGTGTCTTGCGTAAAACAAGCTCCACATCTACTTGCAAGTAAGTCATGAGCATACTCAGATCCCATGGCGGATCTCGGTGGGCTACTCATGAAAATTTTTCGTCAAAAATATCAGTAATGAAAGGTCTCGAACGAAAAGCATGGAGCTGTCGGCGTACTCTAGGGAGCCGGCCCACTTCGCAACTCCAGTAAAAATTAAACTAGGTAGAGAACAAAAAAGTGGTAGTAAAAAGGATAACTACTGAATAAAGACTACAAAAACAGTGATAGGATCTGACCTCGAAAAAATACATTCCGCTGGCACATCTGAATCCAAACATTTTTTGGCTGTCAAAGCAGTGCTCGAAGCAGGTCTCAAATGAACTGGCATCGATGACAGTCTCGGCAAATCCGACCAAAATCATTTGTGGAAATCGTGGAAACGATGACGAACACTTTCTGAAAGCATAAGTCACCTAAAGTCTGAAATAAAGATATACATGTCAATATGCAACATTATCAGAGATGCTGTTGAGTACATCAAAATTTCGAAAATTAGGTGGCCCGAACATGTGATGCGTATGAACGACAACCGATGCATATGAGCAGTTAGCGAGAAAAATTCGTGGGATGTAGCGCGCATGCAAGGAAGATCAGACTTGATGACCAAATTCTTCACGAAGAAACTAGATAGAAGATATGATGCTCAATAAGTCCTTAAACTGAGCCGAATCCATTACTGGACATGGAAGACAGACTCGTAGACTATCAAACTACTTTGCTGGCGCATGCTGTAGTCATAGTCACCTTCCACCATCACTAGACCGTCAGATAATATTAAATTAACGTGAGAAACGTGCTACAGCACTTCCAAAGTATGGCGGACTAAGGGTAAAGTTGTAACCATCGCACGAAATGGTCTTAGTTAACACGGTTCTCCGTCTATTTCTTGCGTTACTGCTTTTGCATGGCGCGAAAATCCTGATGACTTTTCTCTTTCTTGTTGTTGTGTATGAGATCTCAAAAATAAATTTGCTCCATCAGGTGCATGGCATTTCTATAAAGCCATTTTTTGGAACCATTTAAGTGAAGAAACCATTTTGAGACCAAAGAAAATAAAGCGAGCCTTTCTGGACTGTCAGTCACGCATATTTTCTCGTAGTAGAAGGCGTCCGTACGTTGTTGAAGTTGACCATTTCCAACTGGAACAGCCGTCTCTGAAGAGAATGAGCAGTTCGGCAGCACGAAGTCGAATGATCGGCAATTTAACGCATGCCCAGAAATCTGAACAGAGGTGTACATGGACAGCCCTATGTCTGCAACAAGTACAGGAAAAAATATTTGCAAAAGAACTCAGGTGTAACAAAGTGAGTTAAATCAGCAATCATCATTGCTGCATCTTTTTTACTAAAAAAAAAAGGTATGATAACTCAACAACGATGCTGAGATATTTGCAAAATTCTGGACCGCAGGCGTCTACGGTGAGAAACGAACACGCTATTGCCCTTTCCGGCGGTTGACGTTTTCACCACTACACCATGCGAGTCTTTTGCTTCGCCCGTCTCTCAGCTAGCTCTATCGAACAGTGCTATCAGCAATCACGCGCTAACGGGATTGATCTGGGGAGCACAAATCGGCAACGAACCCAGTTAAGTTGAGGCTATAGTCCAAATCACAATGTTAACTTTTTTATTCACTGCCTATTAGAATTTTTCACGGCAGGGTTTTATGTGTGATACAGCCGCAATGATGCTGAGATATTCGCTGAGTGAAACGGTGAAAGGTGAAACGAAGAATCCGCATGGTGTAGTGGTGAACGCGCTGCCCTCCGAAAAGGGTAACAACACGTTAGTTCCCCACCGCAGACACCTGCTGTCCGGAGTTATGCAAATGTCTCAGCATCATTGTGGTTGTGTTACACAAAACCCTAACGTGAAAAATTGTTATAGCTAGTAAATGACAAGATTAGCATTACGATAACTTCGTTTTTATTCCACACGATCGGCCAGTTGAGAACTTCAGAAGTTCTATCCTTAACTTCAACTTTAGAAACTTTCAGGAGGATTGCTGTTATTTTTCTCTTTCCTTGCAAGTTCCTACTAGTTACTACTACCTCAGTTGTATGGCGTGTCGTCTGCATGCCGCTCAACACAAACCACGGCAAAGAATAAAGTCGGTGCTGAAAATTAAAAATCCCTGTTATAGAAGACGATCCTGATGGGGACAAATGATTGCAAAGTATGCTCGCGTCAGCAGTACTCGTACCGTTGGACTATGGAAGAAGACAAGGGAGATGTTTTGAAGCTATTAGTTCTGAGGAAATGGTCCTGTCACCTCAGAAACGAAGAATTCGTCGCTTTGGCTGAGATCATAGTGTTTGCTCATAGGTGGATTAGTTCCCAAATCGAGGCGAATTTCCGCCCAAAATTAAGTGGGTGTTTAATTTTTCTTTAAATATGTTTTGACTTACTACTACCCTCATTAAATTAAATTTCTCTAAATTTGTATGAAACAACCGCTACTTTTAAATCTCCACAAGCGTTTCATGAAACTTCAAAAACTTTATGGGAAGACAAAGACGAAATATTTTCTGATAAGAATAGTACTTCATGTTGCCTAGAGTTGCACTGAAATTGAAATGAATTTAAGCTTGCTGGTTATACGTTGATGACGTACATCTGATTGGTTGAAAGAAAGATGTTGAGCAACGAGTGGCTAATTGTACGTTTAGTAATGGATCGGATGTTACTTATTACCTAACCGTTTATTCCTTACGAACTCGGTAAAGGAAATGACGAAGTGAAGAAAGAAAATAATAAGCAACCCAACTGACATGATTCCTTTCACAGGCGGAGATGCATTCACTGACATCCGACACTTGCATTGTGATGTCGTCGTTCTTGTATAACTCGAAACCTTCAGTGCGCAGAAAACTGAAGAAAAACCCTTACAGTATCACTTGTGTACATTGCTTTGCAAATAGTGTGTATCCATAGCAAAAACCCAAAATCGCAAGTCCTTTTTAGGTACCTAAAGGTATTCCTTAAGAATAAGACCTTTCTGCAAATCTTTTTTGAGACAAGATGATGACAACACCGTGTAATTAATTGGTCGCAGCTTGTTGAAATCGGGATTGGTGGCGCAATGGTTAGCGAGGCGGTTCATTAGCAAGGAACGTCCTCGTTCGGGACCCCACTCCTCCCTCGTCCTCTTCACCCGCAACACTGTTCTTCTACCAACGTAGGGAAACCTTAGCCCAGCTATCTTCAAGATTCCAAGAAAGTCGACTGGACCAGCATTTTATGACATTCCTAAAGAGGAAATCCTCAGGGACCAGCCAAAATATCCTAAATGTTTGAGGACCATCACATATGACGGATATGAAGAAGGCGAATCGAATAGAAGAAGCGTTAGGATTCCACAATAGATGTGATGACGGCGCATGCAAAATTAAAGAAAAAAAGTAAAAATTTTGTTTATTTCAATCTATGAAACCCCTACAGTGATTTGACGAGCAATATGTACAGTCACGTAAAGATATTAGGAAGTCAGAGAATTTGTAAGCTATGAGGGGCAATCCATAGCAATTTACACAAAGGACGAACTAACTTTAAATATTTTGGGTATTTCCAGCACCTCAGCAATAGAAATCACGTCATTTTGTAAAAGTACAGTTTAAGAATTCTTGACTTACAACGAAAACGATGCTGAGATATTTGCAAAACTCCTCAGCCCCAGGCCAGATTAAACTGCGACTACTCTTTCCAGGAGCACAGATGTTACGCATAGCACCGCTCAAGCCTTCATTATACCTTTCTCTCAGCCGCGCTTTTTACCACAACGATGCAATCATCCGACAGTGGGAATGGGTAGCACAAATCGGTATTAAACTTAGTTAAACTGAAGCTAAATCACAATGTATATGTTTTATCTACTGCCCCTTACTGATGATTGCTGATTTCACCGTAAGAGTAAAATGACCGGCTAAGAAAAAGGCAGAACGAGAGCCTCAGTAGTGCTGTGCGTAGCACGTGGACGGCACGGAAGGGGTAATCGCCGTTCTACCTGGTCTCGAGTCGAAGTTTTGCAAATATCTCAGCATTATTGTGGTTTTATTTCAAATAATACCCTGCCATGAAGAAAATAATAGGCTGTAGATAAAAGTCATACATCTTACCTTGCACTCGATGTATTCCTGTTGCAACTTTGAAAAGTCATCCCAACGGTTTGCCTCTTCGTCGTGGCAGGGTGGTGTCCCTGGGTGTCGGACTGCGATGTACACTGGTAACTCATCCCCTGGCAGGGTCTCTCAGGCTTAAAAGGAGTCCGGCGTTTTCATCAGGAAGCCTAGCTAAGAGTAAACCAATACCAGGATCTACCACCGTCCTGGTATCAAAGTCGCGTGGTGGCAAATATCCATCTGATCCACAAGGGTTGCGATTGCCTGTGGTGGTGAAGTCCTGGAGCAGACTTTGGCCAGGCTAACCTCGGGATTCCAAGGATCAACAATGGCTTAACCAGCAAAACCCCGAAAACGTGGAAATTATGCCTTCAGCATAATTTCCACGTTTTCGGGGTTTTGCTGGTTAACACCAGTGAAGGTGAGCCACTGAAGTATCAAGTATCAAGTACCTCGAAAAGTTAATGTTGCCGGGACCAGGTATATCACAAGTGCTATAGCTGCACTACCGTTGGCAGTCCTCTTTCTACATCATTGCATCTTCTTTTCATATACGTGGACGTTGCGCCTCGCTAAGCCTCTACCATACCTGACTTTCCTGCCCGGTGGACAGAACATTACAACCGTTTTCTCTTGCGAATTCCGCAGGTCAACTTTGATGACATCCGCCGATTTGTCGGCGACGTTGGGTTTTCTTCGATGCTTTGGCTTTGATTCACCAAGAGTGCCTGTAAACCGAGCAATTGACAAGATCTCATCTATTTCGCTCTACTAAAAAATGTAATTATTTTTTAAAAGAACAACCAAATACCCAATGAATTCTTGCGGATAATTTGTGACTATACTCAATCGATATATACATATTTTGGAATCCTTTAAAACAGTAGGTAGTGTTGAACTTGGAAAGGAATCTTTGTTCAATAGAGATGCCGCTTGTATTCCGGAAACTTGCAAAAGTGGATAAATTGATTGGCCATGTCGATTTCGATTTCAGCTTTTGTCAATCTTCGTTCTGTTATTTCCTGTTTGCCAAAATCTAAGAGACTAAGATATTTGCTCCTGACTTTCTTCATTCGATGTAATTATAGACGTCGCACCAACCGATTTCGAATCGCAGTACACAAGTTCCCCGATGAGGTGACCGAGGGTGCTGAGGAGTTCAGTCTTTCTATTCGAAAGCAATCCGAGAGTAAACCAATGAGAAGAATCGTCGTGATATCGGGCAAATAGCCAAGACTGCAAGTAAAGAAAAACCTTGCAGAAACAGTAGTATACGAGGCAAAGCAAAAAATACGCTTTGTAACCTCGAGGAATTCATTGCAGTGATGTGTTAGTCAATTACCGCTTTATTCGATTTCATCACTGCCATCGTGGTAATTTAATTATTTTACATTCTTTTTACTTCATTTTATCTCCCTCTAATTACAATAGATATCAATTTGAGCATATCGCCAACGAATTCCTTTCTCAAATTCTAAGCAAACAAAGGCACCGCGTTCAGTTGTCCTTGTGGGCAGCGTTCGGACGGTTTCGGTGACGGCCATCTGGGTTGTGCTCGTTGTCGGCCACATCCCCGTCTCAGCGAAGCTACAATGTAGGCGTCTTCATTTCAACTAGATGATATCTTCACCATCGATCTTTTTTATCGCTTTTTTTCTTGTCACACATTGAGACATGGTGTTCATTGACATCACTTTTAACTATCGTACTCACTTCAGACACTGAACGACGTGAGTGGGCTCGAAGTAATCGCGGGTTTGGAACTTCAGCAAACGTGCTGGTGGCTGATCACCGACATGAGAGAATAAATCACATACCTGAACTATATTCGCTAAGGTTTAATTTATCTTCGTTTCCGCCATTAACAGAGAATATATGTGTACTTTATAGCAACAATCGAGAGTTCTTCAATAGAATTTTATGGGCTTCAAACACCACCGCCACAGAAAGTACGATGAAATAGATATTTTTCACCATTTATGATGTTTATCTACAATTTCAAGCATCATACATTTTTTCACTATTGCCCAAACTCTGTGGTTTGAGATATGGTTCGTACGATTCAGAGTTCTATTCTAATTTCGTGTCCAATCAAAGACCATAGAATCTACGTAGTTCTGAACGTCGGATGTTTGTTAAGCAGTTTTATAAGCATATTCATTGATAGAGCATTACTGGATGTCCCTTTGATGATTCTGTGCTACCTGTGTAAAGTGAAAAATTAGAAATACCTGATTAATGTTATCATAAATAAATGAGCGGCAACTGTAGACACCGGTCTGGCTGTTCAAACAATGTGATTTACATCGAACCAAAGAGATTGACGATCTGAAAAACGCCCATTTGAGTCCAAGTTTTTCTTTCCACTCTTCTTTTATTCGGCATTGTAAAATTAGCATCTTATCAAAGCGATCGGTAGTTATAGGTGAAGTAGCAGCGAAAGCCGTTACAGTAACTGTAACTTCGCAGCCTTAGATTAGACCACCGTAGATTTAGTACAGCTACTTTGTAATGGTTTGAAAACGGCGCAGTAGTTGGAGGCGCCACTGCGACACACATGTGGAATCGATCCCAGCGCCCATGGCCTACCAAGCCTTTCATCCCTCCGGGGTGGACAAATTGGTACCAGACTTGTCTGGAAGGATAGCAGCACTGGCTCGATGCATCGGCCGGCCACCGCGAGTCATTGTAAAGGCCAGATATGCATTCAATTACCTCCAGCGATAATTAAAGAAGTCGAATGCATGACGCATCCTTCAGGGATTGATCAACGCCGAGAGTTTTATCCTCTTATCCTTTTCTACTTTGTAACGATCATTGGATGAAAAGACTAAACAACTAGGTGCGTTCCATTCACCGGCAGTAGTACGTTCAGTACGGTTTACTTCTGGCTTTTAGGCTTAAGGTTAGGGTTATCAGCACGACCAACTTTCGTTGCACTTAAGCTATTACCGAGAGTACTAAGATGGAATCATTTGCGAAGTAAATTGACAGCGACGTATTTAGACTGTCTATGCAACGCAATTGGGCACCGCCTTAAAGTGACGATGAGCACATAGCCCATGAACTCGTAGTCTTCTCTAAGGCTGCCTGTTATTATAAAAAAGAAATATTTTGCAACTATAATGATGATGAGATATTTGCAAAATTCTGTACCGCAGGTGCCTGTGGTGAAGATCGAACATGTTATTACCCTTTCCGAGGGCTAACGCGTTCACCACCACACCATTCGGGTACTTCGTTTCCCATTTCTCTCAGCTAGACTTCTATCTACCAGTGCTATCAGCTCGTTGATGGGTGATTGCTGATGGCAGTGGTAGATAGAAAACTAGCTAAGAGACAGGTGAAATGAAGAACCCGCATGGTGCGGTGGTGAACGCGTTAGTCCTCGGAAAGGGAAATAACGTGTTCGATCCCCACCGCCGACACCTGTGGTCCGGAGTTTTGCAAATATCTCAGCATCATTATAGTTGTATTTCTCATAGCACCCTGCCGTGAAAAACTGTGGTAAGCAGGAAATAAAAAGTTGACATAGTAAGTGTTGTTTTACAATGAAGGAAGCAGGAAACATCACTGATTACCTCCTCTCATATGGTTGTGCATTCACAATAATACAGTTCGCATAACGGCGATAGCAAGGATCATCTGCAAACAATACCGATAATGTCGAATCTACAAGCTTAAGTCTAATCCTGACCCCAAGCTTAATAAACTTGGATTCAGTTAATCGTCAGCCCAGTACATTACCCTGATTTTTAGCTATTCACTACGGTCTCTATACAAAACTACTTAAGAATACAAGAAGTGAATTTCATCTCGCAGAATTCTAATATCCATATTTATTGTCGGCAACGTTAAGTAGTAGTACTGTAATTGCTTACTGGAGAAGACTACTAAATTTGAAAGGTAAGAAACGAAAAACAGACTCAAAACCAAAGCTATTTCAATTCAGGCACTTGTGAGCCACTGAAGTGATCTCCTAATTCCTGCAATACCGTTTTACATGCAAGGGTAGAATTTGAAAGGATTTGAAGTAGTCCTTAGATGTGTGGAGAACTTGTTTAGAAATTTCAAATAAAGGTTGTTCGCTTTTCAGTAACGTCTAAAAAACGACATCTGATCGCATTAGCTCATTTATTAAGCGATAGATATTTTTCCGAAGAACAATGACTGACTGGTGTCCGGAATTCCGGCGACCACTTGGCGCTGCTCGGCGGAGTCGCGGTCGACCTGCAAACGAATGATGAGCAGAGGCCAGAGCTTCATCCCCCCACATTTCTCGTCCAACTTAAGCCAGTCACATAGAAAACGACGTCACGCCACAAGCAAGCCGATCATTGCCTAGCAAACATATCAGAATATATCCACAATGAGGCCGAAAATATGAGAAGGACTCGAAACTCAGTTGAGTTTCGAACTCGCGATTACGCTTTCCGAGTGCTACTATGTTATCCACTACACCATCAAGGCACTTGTTTTGCGCATTCCTTTTAACCAGTTTCTTTTTACCTTAACTTTACTAGCAGCAATCACCCGTCAAACAAGCAGGAGACTGGGTTGACGTAGTGAATAACATGAATAACACTTGAGTTTCCAGAAAGGGTAATCGCAGATTAGAAGCGCAACTAGGATTCCGAGTTTTGCTAATATCTCAGCGACGTTGTGGTTAAATTTCATGCAAAACGCTGCCATGGAAAAAAAAACAATAGGCAGTAAATAAAGCCTAAACATGCCAAAACTAATATTTGTATACCCAAGAAAACTGTGAAAATTCATAGGCAGAAAGTTCTCGAAATATTTCAAGCCCCCACTCTGACTGCTCTCACGTATTTTAAATACTTTAATGAGAAGCGATGTTTTAATTCAAAGTTGCTTACAACGTAGCAATGACGGTATTTTTCACTGATATACTATTGGAATTTTTCCTTTTAAGCAGAAGATACGGCAACCCATCCCACCTCTACACTTGGATTCAGCAAGGCGGTGACCTGGTAGCCCGCGTGGCTCGACTTGGAAGGAGAAGTTTCTGTCTAAAGAAGCTCGTGGCTTTAGGTGGTTAAGCTTGGAGTTTGTGTTCGCCTACCCGACGCTGTGGCTGTGAGCTAATGATGTTAGCGGGCTTCTCTTTTTTCTTCTCGAAGAAACTGAAGAAGGTATTCTGAAAGTGATATTGTAATTTCGATGGCTACTAGATTGTTCTATTTCCTTGCATACCATAAATTTACGTTATTGTGAAAAATATTTGCAGGCAAATATATCTAGGACTGGACACTGCAAAAAATTTTAAACATGATTAAAAATTATGATTATCCAAAAAAACCGTGAATGGCAATGCATCGATTTTTTTTTGATCGGCTGCCTCTTTGCGTCACAGTGTCATTATGTTTCAAAAGACCGAAGAAGAACGACAACTAATTGTTAAAATTTATTAACTAACAAAAGAACGCCTCTGCTTTTACCGTGTTTTTTTGCTTGGAAGTAGAAAAATACGGAGAACTGGTTGACTGCAGAAGTACATCACTGAAATATACATAATGAATAATAGTTTTCACATATCACCATCGAGATTTCACTATCTCACTGTAGCAGTTAGGTGGAGAACGTGGGGTTTTGGTGTTGGATTGTAACATACAGCAAAGTTTCTGCTAGGAAAGGTTTCAAAGATTTCCATGCTGACATCTAATGGAGAGAAATCAGTACAACGAATCGCTGCCATCCAAAAAATCTTGTTGCAAGGTGACAGAGCTCTTACAGACCGGCAAGGCTTGGCGAATGTCTCGAGCAACTAGATCGAAAAACATAACAAGGCTATCTAGAGAATTCAGAAAAAAGGATGCTCCAAACAAAATAATGCCAGTAAAATGTTTGTCAAAATGGCCCATTCAAAAAAAAACACTGTTATGACAATACTACCTCTAACATCTGTAATTCTGATAAACCTTGTTTTTGAACAAGCACCAGAAAAGTCTAGGTTTTATAAACTCGACCGACACGAGGAGCACCACACATTCGACATAAAGCCTTTTCCTCTCTACTGTTTTAAAAGATACTGTCTTAACCACTTCACCGAAGTTTCTGACCGACTTGACTTGTAGGATACTGTTGCATTTTAAAAAATACTCAAACACGTATGCGTGAATATACCGCGTGTATAGTACAGGATTTCATAAGACGCATATAACTCCGAAATTAGAACAGTGTCTACCCACTCTAGAATTTCCTTTGGAGCAACAACTTCAGCACGCTCTTGCTCTAACTCCACTTACTCCATTAGTACCACTTAAGGATCACCACTGATTTTTCACGTAATCTAAGCCAACATCCTGTCGCGCTTCCCCTTGTCATATTCTTCGTAGATAACAATCTGTTGTATCATCGTTTTTCATCGCACTACATAGGCAGTATATTTCAGAAGGGATTATGCTATCATTAATGCTCCTTCCTACCTGCTCTACCATCTCTGAGTGTATGAGACTAAACGCATTGTTTATACATACACTGATTAATTTTTCTATGTCGATAATGCTTCAAAATACTGTTTATATAAGAGTTTAAGTGCCCAAGTTTAAAGTTTGGCAGAACGGCGAATCAAAAAGAGTCGCATAGGAGAGCAAGAGATGACTTCTTACATATCACACATTTTGCTGCATTATTGACTAAAATGGCTACTTTTTTTTAGAGAGAAAAGAACATTTTTGAATCTTTGAAGGTAGCAATAAAATCCGCTGAATGTGGAGAGACCCGCATTCTTTGAATTGCCCATCTTCCTTACTCCACTAATTCACTGAGAAATCAACTTACTTACGAATAATGGCAAGTAGTCTATATTGAATGACAGACTTGAACTACATACATGTGGAATGCAAAGGATAAGTTTTTGGCAAACCATGTTCATAAAGATACTATTCTGTACTGAAATTGCAAAATATATTGGATTAACGTCTACGATCCAAAGATATAGAAGCATATTTAGTCCTACTCAAATAATCAACTACTTAAACACTTGTGTAGTAAATAAAAGGACGCGGAAAGTCCATTACTAGAGACGCCGTTAAATAACACGTGCACAGCAGTCGCTTGGAACCCACGCCGTACCTACTAACCCGCCGTCCCATCAAGGTCGTGGAATTGGTGTTTCTCGACGGAAAGCTCCCTTAACAAAGCGGGCGATTGCTTCTAGTGAACACCTCACAACGCCCTAGCACACATATGCCAGGATTGCAGAGAAAATCTATTCGACTAGCACTCAGAATATTCATAAGACCAAAATCATCAAGCAACAGCCGAATTCATATGCAAATCTGTAGGCATTATTGGAAAATGGACAGGAGAAAACGAATCGAATGAAAGAAGTGCTGAATTACACATTTTGTGATGCAGGGTCATCTAGTAAGGAGACAAATAAAATGGCAACTGCTATGATGCTGAGATATTTGCCAAACTAAGACCTCAGGCCAGATCAAACCGCGATTACCTTTTCCAGGGGCTCACGTGTCACGAACGGTACCACTGAGTCCCTTGCTTTAGCTTTCTCTCAGCCAATTTTCTACCTAAGAGTGTCATCAGCAATCGCTCGTCAACGGCAACGATCTGGGAAGCACAAATCGGCACTGAACCCAGCTTAGCTGAGGATGTAGTTAAAAATAAAAGTAAGAAAAATAAAATTATAGAAAACAGGTTGATGACCAAAGTGACCTATGGCGTAATTACAACGAAAAACGGTAGTAAATAAACCAGTAGATGTCACCTCTCCTTATAATCACCACTTGATGTGATGTCCTCGAACACGTCGCTGGAGTTCGTTGTTGTTGTTCTGACGACAACCAACACAAGCAGTATAGTGAATAGCAGCCATTTGTTGAATCGACAAAGGATGTACCTAGGAAATCTACTTTGCTCCCCACTCTTTTGCGCTACTATTTCTATACTTAGGATCAACTCAAGTAAACAAAACCGTTCTAGTTTACAATTGCTGGAGCTACGGTATTGTAGATAACTATTGAAGCGAAAAGTGAAGATGATGTAACTGAGATGGATTTCAGCAATATTTCAAATGGTTTGAAATGATGGAAATTTTCATACAAGTGCTGTGGTTCGCAGAAATTGTCAGCGACATAAACGTCTCATGAAACTAAGGTTAAATTCACTAGAAAAAGTATAGTGCGACTGTATTCCATCAACACATTGGCGAATTGCCGGAGTGAATCATATATAATTCAGTATTTTCCAGACTGTTTACTTTTCCGTGTAGAGTTTCTGGCGCGCTTTTTGATAAATACGTATAGTAATAGTATATAATAAAAAATAAAAAATACAATAATAGTGCATAGTATAATAATAGTATATGCCTACTTACTTAAACTTGAAGTTGCGCGGGCCACAACATAATCACCATTTTTCGGAGATTTGCTGGTTAAGCCATTGTGTCTCCCAGGAATACCGAGGATAGCCTGGCCAAAGTCTGCCCCAGGTCGTCACCACGACAGGCAGCCGCAGCCCACGTGGATCAGAATGAAGTTTAGCACCATTCGACTTTGATACCAGGACGGTGGTGGATCCTGGTATTGGTTTACTCTTAGCTAGCCTTCCTGATGAAAACGCCGGAGTCCTTCTCAGCTTGGGAGACCCTACCGGTTCCCCCCGCTGTACATCGCCGTCCGACACCAAGGGACATCTCCCAGCCAAGATGAGGCGGTAAACCGTTAGGAGGATAATAGTATATAAGAAAAAAATTTAAAAAATAAGAAAATATGACAACAGTATATAATATAATAATAATGGTTGATTTTAAAAAGCATGTGAAGGTACGAAAGTTGCCGCAACAAACTAAACATAGGGTGTAAAGCATTTCCAAATGCTGACAGCAACGTGGTTCTACCGTGGACCATTGTGCACAGCGAGTAGTAACAGATACCATCCATACCCGTAGGTCAATAAAGCCGTCTTTTCTGCTTTCGTGATGTTCTCAACACCTCAAATTCTCTAGTAAGCGAAAAATTACTGTCTACTATGAAGAAAAGAAACAGTAAATTCGTAAGCAAAGAAAATGAAGTGTCGTCGCCAACCTGCTACGGATGCCATCGTGATGCTCTACTTTTAAAGCACTACGGATTCACCGGTTAGGTAAACATCAAGGTTTTACCAGAAAACTCATTCGGTATTGCAAGAACGTAGGGTTTTTTTGTCAAGAGATTAAGAGCTTTTGTCAGTGAAGGAATGCTTGACAATGGGAAGAAGAATTGTGCAATTGTGCAATTTTCACAAGGATCTTATATCATGCTACCCTCTCATCACCAAAGTCACCTTCACACATGAGTTTTTTCAAGTTCACTATCACATAAGGATAACAAAAAGCATAACTTCGACCTTTACTCCGTTCATAGTCTATTCGACGGTAACCATGCATCTAGGATTTGATAGAGATGCCCGTAATTCCACAAATATTACATTCAGTTTCGATGAAATGCTTAGATCTTACGAATTAATAAACTTACCTTGTATTGAACATCAGGAGAATAACTGACAAGTCTTAGACTTAGAGTGCTGACCTGTCGTCCATTTCTATTATGTGACCGCCTCCGTACACGTTATTGGGGCCAAATCGTCAGCGATTACCACAAAGTCTCAGCGAATCGCCATTACGATTTCGCTTGATCCTGTTTCCGACAAAGTCTATGCGGATTTACAGAGAAGGTTTTAAGTGTTTTCACTTGATTCCCACGACCAAAAGTAGTGAAGTTGGCTACCAAGGAACTAGTCTTGTGAAAACGACTGGGTCTTGAGGAAGTACAAGAGCATTTACGGTATAGAAGAACCATAAGAGTATTTAGTTAATAATACAAGAACATAGACGGATCAAGGAGCTACTGAAAGGCGGTCAGTCGCGGAACTACATATGGAGTCTATGGATAGCGGGTAGAGGTTAAACCGCCGCCAACGCTACCATAGTTGCTGTGAGAAAGAAAAAGAGTGAGCTTAGGGTCTTTGTCCACGATGTGGGCAAATGATTTTTACGTCCAAAGTCTTCAGCAAACAAGTCCATGTCGATCCTCAGTGAACATCAATTATGCACTTCTTTCAACAAAGCCGGGTTTACGACCAGCTAATATAGCTTCTCAAAAAAAAAATAGTGGAAACAGGTCTAATACTTGAACCATGATGATTTTGGTAGTCCGCAAGAGACTGAACCAGCTGGATAGTTTTGATATACGGCAGGAAAATTACAGATTTTACCTGAGCTCGCTCAAATTATCCGAATAAGAATTCATTCGCTGGATTGGCTGCAGATTTGCCGACAAGCCATAAGGATGAGTCTCTGCAGCCACCTGTACAACCTTTGCCCAGGTTGTTCACCGAGTAGAACCAGAAGCCATCATTCATTTCCATAGCGTGTAATAGTGGAGTAATGAATCTCGCTAAATCAGATAACTCGAACAGCATCATAGTTTTCTTCTACCACTTTCGTGAAGAAGTTCACTCATCATACCAATAGTCTTGTTGTGCGCTTGACGTTCAATTGACAGCCATTAGTAAGTTAGAACCTCGGATTCCCTGTCACTTGCGTAGTACGAGTTACTTTTGGCATCCATTTCTCGGTAACGCCAATCAATATATTGTTCTGTTTACGAAACCTCCGGGTTCCGCGTATACTAAAGCACGAAGGATCGCAAATTCGAAAGGATGACTCGGGGGTTTTTTCACTTTTCGTACATATCGCGACGTCCCTGGTAAGCCTTTAGACCTTCAGCCCGCTGAACGTAGGTAAGGAATCGGGAGCGAACACGTTTCTCGTGAAGTACTTTTCTAGGGACTCACTCATCAAGATGTTGCCGCCTCGTCGAACCTTCTGGTCACTTTAATGATAATGTGATTTCGGAGTGGAAAAAAATCTAGCTGCCATCGTGCACATGAAAACTGTCCATGGTTTCCACGACTTCATTTTCAATGGAATAGCAAGTATTGTTTAAGTCGAATGGAGTATCGGTATACAGGGACATCCTCTTACGGTACCTTTAGTGAGTTTCGTCATCATGTAGAACCATTATGTTAAATGGATTTCGAAAACTGGTTGCTATTATGACACGGGCAAGGTGTCTGTAGAGAGACACCAGTTAGATCCACTTAACATTAGTTCCCGCTGTCTCGTACATATATCTTCCTGTACAACAGTTCCATGGTTGGGTTTCGGATCGAATCACATCTTGTGCTTCTTTAACACCACCATGAAGGCATTGAATAAGCCGGCCACACTGCTCACAGGTTTCGCTAGAAACACTGTGTTCTCAAAAAGCACACAGCATGAACTTATGAAAATTTTGAATGGTTTTCCAACTTCATACATCGGATTTTGTAGCTTTCTCTCCTTTTTGAAAGAAAAAGAATCTTACATGAAATGGATGGTCTTATACTGCGTAAAATTCTTAGGCAACAGCGACATGGGTTAGGCAAAATCCAAAATAATTGCGACGAGGCCAAATTTCACTTCGATGAAAGAATCACCTAATGAAGAGCTTCTGAGTTATGATTCGCTATGAATAGTTTGAAATTGATGATGAACAGAGGCAAACTTTCACCTTCTTCGTCCGATTGCAATCTGTGGCTGCCGAGGTGAAGCGCTTCCGGTGTTCCACCGCGGCCAACCTTGACGTCTACGGTGACAACTTTTTAGAAGCTATGGCCTTCTCACTAGAACCTATGCTTGTCCATATATGATGTCATGATTTCGTTTTCGTCACAACTTGATGTTGAACATAGGCAACGACCTGCCCGGCTTCATCTTATTCGATATCATTTTTCCATAGGTAACAAAGTTCCCTTTTTTAATCGCTGTATGGCAGTCTTCTGCAGAGCGAAGTGAAAGTCAGTATCAGAGCAGACTTTTTTGGTTTCGTAAACACAGAGCAGCACCTAAGTAGCACGTGATGCACAAGCTACTTTGGTTGAACTGTTTCCTCTCAGGGGTATCGATCTGCTTTGCTAGCATCCTCTGCTTGTCACCAGCCGACAACCATGTTGATGGGAGTGACGCTTACAATCTTTTGACTATGTTGCCACTAACGACAGCGTCCATTGCTGCCATTACTTCTAAGTGGGTATCCGGATATCTTGAATGCTTTTGATCCTTCTATCTGAATGAAACCCTGTCGTATATCGAATTTTAGCACCTGAAGACCTTCCAAGCCACAATGGTAAACTATTGGGAGTATTCTGTTCCATATATGCGAGAAAAGGACGCGTGTGAAGCAGTGGTCGGCGGCGCCCTGTGACGAACACATCGGATCGATCCCCGCGCCAGTGGCTCACCAAGCTTTCCATCCCTCCGGGGTCGGCCAGTTGGTGCCAGTCTTGCCTGGGAGGATAGTGGCTCGACATATCGGTAGGTCACCGCGAGTCATTGTAAAGGCCAAATATGCATTCAATTACCGCCAACCATGCTTAGTGAAGTTGAATGCGCACCACTCAGGAACTCATCAACGCCGAGAGCTCTATCCTTTTATCCTTTTGTATGCGGGAATATTCGGTAAATACCTCCAATTACCATGCAAGTTTCTGCTTATAACATGAACTGTATCCTAATTAGAGCGCATGTAGCGAAGTGGTTAGAGGTGGAATGCAACACACACCGGACTTGGTTCCATCCCGCACCCTGAAACCACGAAGCCCTCCGTACTTTCGGGATAAACAAATTGGTACAGGAATTATCCAAAGAGATAAAAGATTAACTTCATCCATCGGTAGGCCGGCCTATGGCACTGAATAGGCCAAATATGCATCCAGTCACCTTCTACGATGATACAAACAGAAACGAATGCGTGAAGCCTGCATAAGGCATTAACAACCGCCAAACGTTTTTACGTTTTATACTTCACAGCATTAGCAAAACAACACCCTGTTCCTAAAAATTTACGGAACACGTAACAGTTATAATGGCCGCTAGCAGCGCGCAGTAAAGAGCCTCTATGGAGCGTGGAGTTAATTGTTTGGCATGAAGATTTCTGCGGACACTACGCCCTTTTCTTTAATTGTTGAAGAACCCGTTTTGATCTCTATTCTCTTGAGCCAGTGTATTTATTTCAGTCTTCTCTTCTAAGTGAAGGGTTCTTAGTTTTCCTGTTTAGTTCTTGTGGTCCTAAGCTGTTACCAGAAAGTTCTTAGATGACATATCACGAAATTTTCGGATTTTAGTGTTTCCATGGGTCTTGAACGGCTTGAAAATGCCAATCCACTTATCTATGCCGTCAGCTCACGTGAGCGAATCAACACTGCGGATTCTATGTGAGTTACTTCCACAGTATCCTCGACTGGTACTCAGTTTTGTAATTTTTCCTGCTGTTTACAAATCTGTACGTTCTGCCTTTGTATCTGCCTCGTTCCCTATTCCTTGGAAATACTGGATTTCCGTTTTCCTGTGCCTTTAATAAATTTATTCTTGTAGGTTTATTTGAACCTTGCTTAGGAACGAATCCGTTGAAGACCCTATCGATGCGCTAGAGATCTTCGATCTCATTCGTGATATCAATGATCCGGAACATCCTTATACTTTGGAGCAGTTAAATGTGGTACAAGAGGAGTTGATTAAAGTCTATAAGGACTCGAAGCACACTTATGTTGATGTGAGGAGTTCATCTTTGTCTTACTTTAAGCTATTCTTGTTTCCTTTATTGTATCCTACACTTGGGAATGATTGATTTTCTTTAAGGTACGATTTACACCTACTATTCCACATTGCAGTATGGCAACCTTAATAGGATTGGCGATTCGGGTGAAATTATATCGTTCACTACATCCAAGAATTAAGGTGAGGTTTCAGACTATTAAAACTGGTTCTCTGGCCGATATGCGACATAGTGATACCTTGTGATTCTTCTATGAGAGGATCATTATTATAAGTGATTTTCTTAAACTTCCCAGTTGTGCATATAGCGCAGCGGTTAAAAGAGCTCTGTAATACACATGGAGTGGATCTTCGTGCCCAGGCCCACCAAGCCCTCCATCAATCTGGAGTCAGCAAATTGGTACTAGACTTCTCTGGGAGGATAAATGCACTGGCTCGGTGCACTCGTAAGCCACCGTAAGTCACTGTATAGACCAGATAAGCATTCAGTCACCTCCGACGTTACTTAGTGAAGTCGAATGCATGGCGTATTCTTCAGGGAGAGATCAACGCTGAGAGCTTTGCCTTTTGTTTTATTTTCTTTCCACAGTCATATGAATTTTTTCGAAATGTTAACTGCGTCTAGGTTTGCGTTTCGATAACGGAAGGAAGTCATAATACTGAGGAGGCCATAAATCGGCAATTGGCGGATAAAGAGAGAGTTGCAGCAGCTATGGAAAACACTAATCTAATGTTCGCAGTAAATCGATGTTTAGCTCTTCCGGTGTGAATTTATTTCTTATGGGCTCAACTCATTTCTACAAGACGTTAATTCGTGACTTACTGTGTTGTTTGCAGTGTAGGCGACGTATGTTTCATTGTTCTCTTGCTTGTAAGCTCTTCTTAGCAAATATAGATTGTATAGTTTTTCTTTGGAGCAAATTTTGTTCTAAACACTCTTAGATTCTAAGTAAAGTCTTTAAGTTTACTACAACCAGTGCTGCTATTGTTCACTGGTTTAGTGCTTTATATCTGCTTCGGAATAAAAAATGTATGTGTTTCAAGTAGTGTTTTCTACGACTGTACTTCTTGCCAGTATCTTCGGAGCATTATTTCGTCTAAGACTGCCGTTACCTTCGGCGTTGAATGTTATTTTGATTATAGATGGTCAGGGCTACTCGAACTCTTATAAATCCGTCATTATTGTCCAGTGCCCACACTTTACGACATTTCTGTTCAAAAAGTAAATCAAATACGATGAAGTATTTGCGTCGTCAGATGACGGATGAGTTTTCTGTGAAGGCCCGTGAGCACTCTTATCGGTGCAGGTCGGCATTCAAGCTGATAGAAATGGACGATCGGCATGAAGTTCTAAAACCTGGTAGGTTTCATTTGTTTTTTTTTGTTACATTGTTCGAGGACGCCCTGCAGTAAACTTGGGATCCATTCCTGCTCCCCATTCTCACCAAGCTTTCCATCCCTCCGGTGTCGGCGTATTGATACGACTTATTTGGGAGAATAACAGCACCGGCTGTATACATCGGCAGGCCGATGCGAATCATTGTAAAGGTGAGAAATGCATTCAGTCACCTCCAACAATGCTTAATGAAGTCGAATGCATGGTGCATCTCTCATGGATTAGTCAACGCCGAGAGCTTTACCCTACTTTATTGCTCTTTTGCTATATATTGGTACTTTCCGCTGGCCTAAATAGCATTAGATTGTTACTGTCTGCTGACCAAATCGAATATTTCCTCATTTCACTTTGTAGTGATCATTTCCTGTCATTCTAGGATGTTACTTTTAGTTTAGGCATCACTGTGCTGGACGTTGGCTGTGCACCAGGCTCTTGGAGCCAAGTTGTTGTTGAGCGATGTCAGCTGAATACCAAAACTGCACCTGGATATCTGCTTGGTATCGATGTTCAGGTCAATTCAGACGCGCTTTTCCCGTTGTCTAAGTACGATGTTACATTGTCTAGGTGGTTTCTCCAATACCAGGGGCTGATATTCTTTCTATGTCTGATATTACATCTCCGAAGACGCATGAATTAATAGCAAAGAAACTGGACGGGCGCTTTGTTGATGTAGTACTTAGTGATATGGCTCCCTCTCCTACAGGTGAGTTCTGATGTTTGTCCTTTTAATAGGGCTTCTAGTTTTAAACTACATGTTTTTATTATTATATTTTATTATGCATAGATTCACTGGGTTTCTTAGTGTTCGAATGCGATGTGTAGCACGGGTTTACATCGAGCAATATGGTCATCCTATTTGAAAAGGGGCGTTGCATTTCGTTTTGAAAACCGAACTAGTAGGAAACCTATTTCACTATAAAGCCCAGTAGGCCATCATCCATGGCTTCTTCCTTGCTTTAATATTAGGTTGTAGCATATGAGATGTCCGATTTCATTGTTTTATGTTTCGTGTATTTTTTTTAGATGAAAAGATTTGAAAGATTTTTTTAGATGAAAAGATTTAGATGAAGGATTTTTAGATGATTGTTCTTTATATATGTCTAGTACATATTTTTGAAGCATAGAGTTTGCTTTTTGTATTTCTAATATTGGTTTGTTTAAAGGTTTAAACGTTTTTATAAGCTTTGACTTTGGTGTAAATCAACGTGATATTCATGTCCTTTTTCTGTGCGAGTGGATGAGTGGACATAATGCCGCGGCAGGAGCTCGGATTGTCATCAAGGTTAAGGTGAAGTTAGGAGTATAAGCACAGAAACAATTTCTGCTCACTTGAATCGCATAGGAAAGGCAGAAAACTCCACAAATAGGTGCCTCACGAAATAAACGGTAATTGGAAAAAAGAAACGGCAGTTTTGAAGTGTCGCCTGCTCTTATTCTGGGCAACAAAAACAACTCTTTTCTTGATTGAATTGTGATTTGCGAGGAGAAGTGGATTCTGTACGACAACCGAAGACGTTCGGCTCAATTTGGATTGCGATCTTGCTCCACAGCACTTCCCAAAGCCGAAATTGCACCAAAAACTCTATGGTGATATCTTGGTGGTTTGGAGCCGGGCTGATTCATCACAGCCATTTGAATCCGGACGAAATGATTACGGCAGAGTTTTGACAACATATCGAACAAACGCACCGTAAACATCGACAACCAGCATTAGTCAGCAGAAAAGACCAATCCTTGTGCATGATAACGGTTGGCGTAACGTTGCGGAACGAGCGCTGCAGAAGTTGAACGAGCTGGAGTACGAAACTTTGCCTCATCCGCCATATTCATCAGGCCTGTCGCATACTAAATATCGCTTCGCAAACATTTTGACAACATGCTGGGCGAGAAATATTTCACCAACCAAGATGACGCGAAAAATGCCTACAGCGAATTCATTGCTTCCAGAACTCCAGAATTCTTTGGAAGTGGAATAAATACATTTGTTTCTTGTTGGCAAAAAAGTGCTGATTTTAATGGTGTGTGTTTCGATCTATAAGATTTTGTATGTAAAAAGTTATGATGGTGATTTAAAATTTACATCTAAAATCATACATTTAATGTGCAACAACCTAATGATAGAGATATGCCCCTTACCAAAAGTGGAATGGTCTTCGTGTCACTTGACAAAGCAGATTTGCCGCACGACAGTCGAGGCGAATGTAGGTATTGTTGGTGCCTGTTGAAATAGTCCTGTTCTCAATACGTTCGCGACGATACTACTTTTTCAATCACCTGTCACCTACCGTCCCACTCTTCGTCGAGTGATTCGAGCGGGCGCCAGTAAATTTTCCATTTCTCCCTGTCAGCAGCCGAATGGCATCTGCACGTTTAGAAGGCATTCATTCCGTTGAGTGTGCTCTGGAAGAACGAAACCAATCTCTGCAGGAACTCGTCAAGCATCATATCTTTCTTCTAGGCTCTTCGTGAAGAACTCTGACCATCGGGTCGGTGGTCTTCCTGCAGTACGTTTGACATACCGAGGAATCCAGTCACTAACGGCTCTTGTCCATCGGTTGTCATTTATACGCATTACGTGTCTGGCCCACCTTATTCTCGACAATTTGGCGTATAGAACGCCGTCTTTGATTTTTGATCGTTGACGTAGGTCGGAGCTTCCGATCTCTTTCCTTACTTGTGTGATACCGAGATACTCCTGGCATCATCCTTTCGATAACGCGTTATATAACGCTCAGTAATTTCATCCTGGTTGCGGAGCGACTAGGTTTCTGACGCATGTGTTAACGCAGGAAGTGCCGTTGAGTCCAAAAGGCGTATACAGAGCAGGATGTTTTTTTTCGTCTTCACTGTGCCTTCGATGCTCTTGAAAGCTCAAGTTGATCTTTTTCTCTTGCTTAATTCGGGAACTATGTCGTTCATAATGTTGACTTGTCAAACTAAATAGAAATTGTTGCAACATTAGAAGGCATTCATTCCGTTGAGCGTGTACTGGACGAACGAAACCAATCCGTTCTGTGTGAACTAGAACTAGCAAGGTTTAATCGCATGCCAATCTTTCCACAACCGTCGTCAAAGTAAGCTAGCCCTTGTTTCTAATTTCGGCGAAATGATATCGCCTTCACTAACTTGTATTTTTATGTCGATATTAATTCTTTATAGAATGGTGATATATTGATTGCGAAAGTTATACAGCTCACGAAGAATATATACTGCGCGGGCATCCTTGACTGTCCATGTTTCCATGAATGCTTCTGTCTTAGTTGAGTTAAAAGCCTTTTTTTAAATCGGTGAAAGTGAGATAGAGCGGTCTCTTGTACTTTCGCGAAATTTCAATGAGTCTTGTTATCATGTGGATGCGGTCCATCGTACTGAGTCCTTTTCGAAACCGTGCTTGCTCATATAGCTGTTCCTCGTCCGGTTTTCTGTCAATCTTGTTTAGGATGACTCGAGTGAAAGTATGTAGACGGCCGACAGTGAGAAAATTCGGCGATAGTTGCCGATATCGAAGAGTTCATCCTTAATGCTATTTTGGTTTAATGTTTGTCTCTATTTCAGTTTCTCAGAAGAGGAGTAAATGGAAATGCTTAGAATTTAGCGAAAACATAGTAGTCACAACCGGCATTTGTGGACATCTCATCCTTTACAAAATCATGTTTAATCATTTTTGGCTAAAAAAGGAACTAAAGAAAATAAGTGGTCCAGTAAAACCTCTTAAATGCTGTTGATAGATTAAATGGCCGTATATATTATTGTCCACGTTTCATTAGCACGATCTCCAACTAGAGATTTCCGAAATTTCTATAAGAAAATGTCACAAGGGCGCAAACTTCTCATCCAATAAAGCCCAATAACTGCTTATGAAGATTTGAAGGTGCTCTGACATAATTATCTTTGAAACTCCAGAGAAATAAAATCTCGCCAGATATGAAATTTTTGTCCGTCAGATGAAGATTGTGCTTCTGCCAGAGCGAAATTTAGTTGACTCAAAATTTTCAACTCACCAGAAAGGCAAGCTCTTGTAAAAAAACATGTAGTCTACTGACTTTTATTTCGCTTTTTAAACTGCAACAGGAGCTGTATCTATTCAATCTATGAAGAGTTAACTTATTTCCGGATGCATTGGAACTCGTCGCGAATCTGTAAACAAAATTACAAGTGGAAGAATGAAGCTGTTAGGGGAAATTCCTTGAATTCTGATAATTTAAATTTAGGGTTTGGGTTCGTAGCCAAAATGAGCTTAGTTTGGGCTCTGTTTTTGTTTATTTTGTCCCTATTTCTTTTCTTTTTCAAGACTTCTATATGTCTTTTTTCACTTTTTCTTTTCACCATTACGTTTGAGACATGTTTGAGAAACTACCGTTCTAGGTGACAATGCTACAGATCATCTAAGACTGACGGAGTTGTGTCGCACAGTATTCCATCTATTTGCTCCACAAGCTGAAATCTCTACAGCGAGCGACACATCCACTAATATGTCTCCGTTGTTCCAGCTATCGAATAATGGGAAATTTTTGTGTAAAATGTGGGACGGAAGTTATCGACAGTCATTTATGCTAGAACTTTTGACTTATTTCAAGCAAGTACGTACAGTAAAGCCTAAATCTAGTAGGGATTCAAGTGCTGAGTTGTATTTATTGTGCACAGGTAGAAATAAATAGTCCAAAGCTTGCAATTTTTAGCATTCCATTGAATTGAGGGTATTTTCCATTTTCTTCAACTTTCTATCAGTTCATTTCATTCTTCTTGCTTCTCACTCTATCGTTTTCCTTAAAATTAAGACAGAAGATTATCTCAATGCCATGGAGACACGCTGTAAAGGTGATGATGTTAACAACTTTTTCATGTAGATTTGAACTGCTAGAGTGCCACTGGCAATTATATTTCAGGTTGCTCTCGCTGTGGGTGAAGCTCTGGGGAAAGCACTTACGAGGGCAATAAGGAACGAAATTCAACGTAATTACTTTGATAGTCTTTTGTTAATCACCTGTGGTTAAGGCTTTGATTTCAGCTCCAGTTGCAAAATAATAGTATTTTTTGAAAATGGAATGTAGGATGGAATAAGCATTTTGTAATGAAACTATTAGTCTTGAGAATCTTCAGTGAATTTTAGAAAGTCAGCAAGCCGCTGCCAGATACGCCAGTAGGACTAACCAGTCCTCCAGTGAAGCAAGAGAATGTGCAGATACAAACGCTAAACTTGGGATTACTTTAGAGGTATTTATGGTTCTATTCCCTTTAAACGGTTCACCAGCCTCATCGTGGCTGAGAGGTTTTCATGGCTGTCGGGTGATGCACAGCGGGAAATTCTTCCCCCAGGAGGGCCTCTCGGGCTGATCGGTGGTCTGGCGTTTCAATCAGGCGGCCCAGCTAAGAGTAAACGATTACCAGGATTTACCACCATCGTGCTGGTGTGAAACTAGTAGACTAGTCGCATGGTGGCAAATCTCGCTCTGTTCCACAAGGGCAGCAATTGCTTCTGGTGGTGACGACTTAGGACAGACGTTGGCTAGGTTGACTTTGGCACTCTAGGGAACCACAACGGCTAAACCAGCAAAACTTCGAAAAAGCGGAAATTATTCTTGGGCCCGAAAGACCAGTGAAATTGGCCATCTAAGTATCCGAGTAAGTATGATTCTATTGAAGAACTGAGTTTGTGTTACCATTGAATTATTCGTTGTATCGTTTTGAGAGTAACAGCAGTGAAGGTTATAATTACTGGTGACTTTTATGCCATAGGTCAGTATATATAAACAGCTAGTTGTAGATTAGATTCCACTTTATCGTTTCATATTTTTTGAATAATGAATAGAATAGAGAATTTTTCCAGGAATCTTTACAAATTTTGAACATAAAACCACCAATAGATCAAGAAGCAGTTGAGAAGAATTTCCAGCACCTATTCTCTATCAATGATAAAACCAAAGGAGGCTCATTTTATTTGCAATCTAAGGTTGGTTTTAATTCATTTCTAGTAGTCGATTTTATTTTGGCATCCGTGTTCATTTCATTTTTTAGTTTTTCTTTTTTCTTTTTAGATATATCGAGCGAAAGAAAGAATAGATGAGGAGTTGCGAAGACAAGGTGTTAATATTGAAAATGACGTGAGGAAAGAAAAAGGAGACCAATGAAGCGTGTAGAATACTCAACAGCAATACTTAGCAATTATTTGAAAGCTCGTAGGGAGATCGTTTTAACCGTGTAATTGATTAATTTGATGACGTCATCAGTTTCGAGTCGTGAAGATAGAGTGTTCACTGCGTTAATGTTAAGAAACGCAGGTTGCTTAGATATATTACGGTTTCTGTTGTTATTGATATTGTTAATACAATGTTTCCCATTCATGTGGCCATTTGTTATGGTGCGTCCGTTCGAACTGTTGATTACTTACTGTGATATTTAAACTAGTAACATTCCTGGAGTATTGGTACTTCAAGATCTGGTACTTGTCAGTACACAGAAGTTGGTCAATTTAATGAGCAGTCGAGGTATAGCATTGCTGAGAGGAGTGCTCACTAGTGGAAGCCCACCGTCAGGAGGTGAAGCTCGGCGCATAGCAGAAAGATTGGTCTTGATCCTTCTTGGAGAAGAGAGATGTAAGTCGACATAACATGTGTTGTCGTATCCGGTGAATCTCGGGTCTATTTTGAGTGGAAATCCACCATTCTTGAATCCTCAGAGGAGGTTTAGTTTCTTTGTCGCTTCCATAGGTCTCTTATTGAATGGACGCGATAGAAGTAAATTCTGTTAAATACTAGCGAATTAGAGTCTTTGTACCAGGGACCGATGAGGTATGTTCGCACAGTGTTGCTGAGAGCGTCTGGACTACAATCATTGATAGTGCTCGTTGGAATTGGAGTGCGGATACGTTAAAAGAGAAGATCGATTCGGATCATCCTTTTTGTGCGGCAATAGTTGAAGTATATAAGGTTAGTGGTACATCCATCTGTTAATTTATGAGCACATCAGCGCTATAATTTACGTTAAGTGTATGTTGTAATCTTGTCTTCTTTAAATTTCTTACTGATAGTGGTTATCTTTAAGATAGGAGACTTGACATCATTGGTTGGTGTTTTTTATTCCGAGCTTACTAAGACTTACTTTCCAGAACCTTTTAGGAAAAAGTCCATATTTTGCGATCACAATTGAGTACAATCGGATGGGATTATCCTGAGTTGGTCGATTGCGAGTGTATCTTTCGGAGTACAGTGCGGGTGTGGTTTAAATATAAGTGTATTTGAGTGACTCAGTTATATTTTCTTTACTCCCCGCAGACAGAGGTACTGAATCGGGTTTCGGAACCATTCGTGTCACTAAAACTGCATACTTTATCACCTGAGGAGACGACGTCAAAATGTCTGCAACTTCATCTCGATACGAATCAGTTCCAGGTATTTTCTTATGTAAAACCATCCTTGCATTCCTTTAGTCGTTCTTGCAGCATCAAACATATAACTGGCAGAAATAGTTTGCAGAATCCTAGAAAGAAGTCAGGAAAAGCCGCTTATTTTTGCATTGTAGTCTTTCCTTAGTGCAATCTTTCCTCTTAAAACTGTCAAATGTTAGAAATATATGCACGTCTAAGCTCCTTACTTCCTGAAAACAGTTATGGGATTTTAACTTTTTATTTGCTGCCTATTGAAATTTTTCACGGCAGGGTATTATGTGTGATACAACTACAATGATGCTCAGATATTTGCAAAACTAGACCACAGGCGTCTGCGGTGGGAATCGAACACGTTATCACCCTTTCCAACGGCTAACGTGTTCACAACCACACGATGCGCTCCTTCTTTTCGTCTCCTTCTCAGCCAGTTTTCTATCTGCTAGTGCCATCTGCAATCACACGCCAATGGAATTGATCTGGGGAGCGTAATTCGGCATTGAACACAATTAAGCTGATGCTGTAGTCAAAATCACATCACAATTTTAGTAATAGGATTGTTTTGTATGTAATTAACTGTTATTCTTAGGCAGAGCCTTATTCCTTCTTTGCTCAGGATCTTCACTCGAAAATAAAAGAAGCAGTGAACGTTCTGGATAAATTAAAGAAAAAATGATTCATAATTGGCATAGGCATCGTTTATTTCTCCACGGTTAACTATGGTCAAGTCACAACTGCACGGTTTCTTTTGAAGTGTTGGATCGCATAGAAACGGTTAGTTTATTTTTATGATCTAAGGAAAAGCAAAATGAACTTAATAAAAAGACATTTGGCTTCGTTTTGCTATATACAGTGTTATTGCTGTATGTCCACTCAATCCCTAACTATGTCTTTTTAACATTCTTCCGTTGGTATCATGACCGTCTTTTTCCCGGTTCTCAAGAATCTCATTCTTTACAAGCACCATCACAGATGGATGCATAGGTGACAAAATTTTCATATTTCGACTTTCAGGACCGCCATTTCTCTGCAGTGGGCCTTTTCTGGGCCTGGGCTTATTATTTTGTGAAATAGGAAGAGATGTAGCCTCTGATTTGCCATTTCCAGGCATATCCACGGAAACTTCCCGAGTTTCTTCGATTGGTGACGTTTCGACAGTGGTTTTAAGTGATTTAATGTCTCCGTTGACCCACCCTTAGGCTTAGGCTTAGGCCTAAGCTGGAAACCCATCTGATTATCAGACGAAGGTTCCTCGATGACATTTTCTGGTTGGTTCCATATGTCCATTATGTATACGTTGTCTTGTGATCAAACTCACTATCCAACTAACTCAGCATCGTCGGTTTTCTTAGTAGGGTTAACTATAATGTTTTATGTTCTTATGTTATAAACACATTTTTCATGCTTAGGGAATATTGTTTAAAAAGCCATGTTCACAGAAAAAAGCTATACGTAGTTAGTAAAGCTATCTTGGAATACTCCATGTGCAACAAATACATGCAGATTTCGAGTACAGATCTCTGTATTCTAACAGAGACCTTCAGAACTCACCCTGATGAAGTTTTCCATGACGTCGAGTCTACAGAATGTCTGAGCCCCAAATGATCCGTTTTTCTCGGTTAACGGTCTTTCAAGAAATTCGGTTTTTTCTATGATCTTTTTTGTATCGATGGGATAAGAGATGTCGCATCGTTCTTTGTAATCAGGATTCTGTAACAAAGTACATCTGAAACTGTCTAATGCCTTTGTTGTGGAATTTGTTGCTGGGAAATTGTGTAGAGCTTGACAATGCTAATTAGGATCTGTTGGTCACCGTCTTTGTTTCACTCCATAACCTTATGCTTTCATGGAATACAGGATAATTGCGCTAGAATTTGCATAGGTTTTTGAATGCGGGTTCTTCTTCTTCTTTGGTTTTCCACTCTGAATGGTGCCGTTCTCAGCACACTTGCTACGCCATGGGTGATATAAATATCATACATAGGGGAGAGGTGCAATGGATTATATATGTGATATATTTCTTATATTTCCTCTGCTCCTTTCTTTCTCCCATAAAGTTTTGTTGTGATACTTTTTTTGTGCCAAGTAAGCTTTTTTTAAAGCGACATTATACCTAATTTAGCTAGGAAAAGCTACTTTCTACGCAATCACGATTTGCAATAAATAAATCTTGAGAGGAGTATCATTGCCTCCATGAATCCATTGGTGATTTGTTACTTATTCTATTGCCAATATGGAGGAGGAGATTACGGAGATTTGTCTGTTGTACCTGCACATTGAAATTTGGTCCTCGAGTGTGTAACCCTCGGCACGGTGAATTTGAACTATTGAGGAGTCGTATAAGAATCTTTATTCGTTATGTGCGTTCGATTCACTTCCTCGCTTCCATAATCAACAAGGGTTTTCTAACTTTTTGCTTATGGATCCGCTACAGCTTCAAGATGTTGTCTTCTTCATGAATCTCGTTGAATACTAGTCCAGTCGATTCTCTGGAGTTCTGATATAGTTATGCTGGAGTGTCCCCATTTGGATTGCAGTGAATGAAGCTTTCTGAGAGACGTTTGATTTTAATACCGCGATCCTGCATAGATGTGAGGCTTGGAGAACCCGGTGAGAGGTTAAGCCACCACTGTACTCGTGATAGTCGCCATCACTACCATTGCGCTAGCCGCGCCCCTCTTTGAAAACGTTAAATGTTTTTAATTTGTATTCTCGCTACATCTTTTTGTTGTTGTTATACAAAGTGTGATCAAAAAATTGTTTTGAAATCCACATTTTTAACAGTTTCTTATATCCATGTTAGGATTTTTACTATCAATAGTTTTTGTAATTTTCACTTTTCATGGCTAATGGAGCAGTCGAAACAGAAATTGTTTCTGCAATTATCCCATCTTCTATTCATGACTTTCTGTGGTACGTACTGAATACTATGCTATCTTGTCGCTCAAGTTCGCAATTTTGCTTGTTTGTTGCCTCGGGCTTTCAAAGATTTAGCGAATACGGAAGAGCGAAAGTGTGTAAGAAATGTTACAGTAACGATGGGCTTGTTGTATCATCCCCGAATGATCGATCGACTTTTTATCTCTATTTCCTCATTGGTAGGACGATTTATCAAAAGAATCACTGTCGACATAAAAATCACTCAGATCCACATGGGTGAGCTACTGCCTGTTATCATGAATACCCCTAGCAAGGCTATGTCAGAACTTCAACAAACCACAAGTAGCTCAATCAGCAATGAACCAGCCTCGACACCTAGCGTATTAGACTATCCCGTCTACGACACCAGACAGTAAGACAGTCGGCAACAGGTGTTTAAATCTGCAATGGCACGGAATGTCATTGGAACCGAATCAAACGAATATGTCCACTTCATATCACGTGAACCGTTGTGAAATACCTATAATTCCAGAGCGCTCTCCTTGGATGCCGATCTCAGCATGTCGTATAAATTTCCATTTCATGACCTACAGACGACAAGAAGCAAGAAAGTTGACATATGCGAATTAAATGATGGGCCCTTATCATATGTGGGGGAAAGATCCCTTCACAAAACGGTGGCGTACGTTTTGCCATGCACGCGTCCATTAACCACTTGTGAACTCATGTGGGATCCCTCTCCTACGCTTGGTTATCTTCCACCTTCAAACCACGCGTCACAAGAGAAGATTACTTTATCAATTACTACTCATCGATCGGTCCCGTACAAGAAGATGAGAATGGATTACATGCGTCGTTATTAAATATCTCTCGACGAGCTGATTTGAAATTGGTAACATGTATTCTTGATGTTCGACAGTTGACGTTTCAATGACCATTGAAAGTAGAAAGAGTGACCATAGTACCATTGAAAGGTCATCGGATAAGCCAAACATCAGTCTGTTAAGTGCACTTGCCGTTTTAGTTTTTATGTTGTCTAGAGAGTTTAACAGCAGCTACTGAAAGTTCTGTGGTCATTGCTGGAACTTCTGCCTTACCAACAAACACTCTACGTCGTCAGTTAATTTGAAGCCACTTGTACGGTGGTTTATGGGCAGTACAAGCTTGCACGCTATGTCCTAACTTTGGTGACGAAGTTGCATGTGTTCGGAGACAATATAGCTGATCTCTTTTAAGAGAGAAAGTTTTTTAAGAGATCAGCTATATTTGCTCGAACTAATACAACCTCGTCACCAAACTAGGATATATCGTGCAAACTTTTACAAACATAGAGCACTTTGTGCCTGGGTAAAAGATCACTTTGATGGAATAATTAAGATACTACAGAATACTGCTCTCCTTATGTACAGGATACGGAACCACAACGATGACGATTCCGAAGTTGCAGTCACGACCCTCATACTGGATGCAAAAACATCAACTCACGGAACTCTTGTGGCATTTTGGATCACCTGTATCACCTGTAGTCCCGTTGATCGTTGAGTGACTCGAGCGGGCGCCAGTAAATCCTCCAATATTCCCTGTCGCGTGCAAGAGTAGCCCAGTGGGCTCTGCTCGCTTTAGGTACTCGTCGAACATCATATCCTTCTTCAAGGCTTTTCGTGAAGAACTCTGACCAGTGGTCTTCCTGCAGTACGTTTGACATCGCGAGGAATCCAGTCACTAACAGTTCTTGTCCATCGGTTATCATTCAGACGTATTACATGTCCGGCCCACCTTATCTTCAACTGTTTGGCGTATAGAACGCCATTTTTGATTTTCGATCGTTGAAGTAGGTCGGAGCTTTGGATCCCATACCTTACTTGTGTGAAACGGGATACTCCTAGCATCGTCATTTCGACTGCGCGTTCGACAACGCTGAGTGATCTTTCATCCTGCTTACGTAGCGACCAGGTTTCTGACGCATACGCTAGGGCAGGAAGAACCGTTGAGTCGAAAAGGTGGGCACGGATTCGGGTGTTCTTTGTTCTCTTCACTACATCCTCGATGCTCTTGAAAGCTCCCCATGCCGCTCGTTTCCTTCTGCTTAGCTCTGGAGCTAAGTCGTTCATCATATTGATTTTCCGACCTAGATAAACATAACTGGAGCATTCGGAGGTATTCATTCCGTTGAGCGTGAATGGGGCAAACGAAACCAATCCGTTCTTCATGAACATCGTTTTCTTGAGATTTAGTCGAAGACCAATCTTTCCACACGCTTTATCAAAGTCCGCAAGCACACGTTCCGTTTGGCTAATGTCTGGTGTTATAAGAACGATATCATTAGCAAAGCGAAGGTGATGTATCTGCCGACCATCGATTTTCACTCCCATATTATTCCATTCCAATGTTCGCATGACGTTCTGGAGGGTGGCGGTAAATAATTTTGGCGAGATTGTATCGCCCTGCCTAACTCCTCTTTTGACGCCAACGTTAATATCGTTGTAGAATGGTGAAATTTTGGTTATGAAATTTTTGTACAGCTCACAAAGAATCTTTATGTACTGAGTAAGGACTCCTTGACTACCAAGGGCTTCCATGAATGCTTCTATCTCAATTGAATCAAAGGCCTTCTGTAAGTCGATGAAAATAAGGCAGAGCGGTCTTTTGTACACTCGCGATACTTCAATGGGCTTTGTTATCGTGTGAATGTGTTCCATCATACTAAATCCTTTTCGAAACCCTGCTTGTTCGCATGACTGTCCTTCGTCCAGTGTTCTGTCAATCCTGTTTAGGATGACTCGGGTATTCATTCCGTTGAGCGTGAATGGGGCAAACGAAACCAATCCGTTCTTCATGAGCATCGTTTTCTTAAGATTTAGTCGAAGCTCCATCTTTCCACACGCTTTGTCAAAGTCCGCAAGCATACGTTCGCTTGGCTAATGTTTGGTGTTACAGGCACGATGTTATCAGCAAAGCGAAGATGATGTATCTGCTGACCACCGATTTTCATTCCCATGTTGTCCCATTCCAATGTTCCCATGATGTTCTGGAGGGTGGCGGTAAATAATTTTGGCGAGATTGTATCGCCCTGCCTAACTCCTCTTTTGACGCCAACGTTAATATCGTTGTAGAATGG
>MQTX01000123.1:0-65803 GCA_009735665.1 Angiostrongylus cantonensis | reverse complement strand
GTGACCTTCGAACTCTCAGCTTTCATGGCGCTAAGATGAAGATGTTCAATGAGCCGATCGTATTCCTCGTTGATGTTGTCGACAACGGCATCTTCCCACTACAGCCGACTAATGAGTTGAATATGTCCCAGATTGTGGTGGTTTTGGGACTTCGGTTTTTGAATTAAGCGGCTTTCCGCGAGAAATAGAACCTTGCACGAAAGAGACGAAGGAGGTGGTCTGATTCCGTGTAGAATTTTGGTGCAACAGCGACGTCGGTTAGGCTAAACATTCTATTTACTATGATGTGGTCAATTTCGTTATGGTACTCTCTATTGGGAGACTCCCACGTCCAGCGTTGAGGGTGGGGCTTCTGGAATTGCGAGTTACCATGGATTGGTCTTGGTCGCCATTATAAACTCAGAGAGCCGCTCACCCTGTTCGTTCCATTCTAATCCGTGGGTCACAATGTGATTCCTCAAATGATCTTCTTGGTCCGATCTTGGCATTGAGATCTCCAATGATGACCTTTAAGAATGTGTGGTCTTCTCTGTAGAACCTCTCCAATTCCATGTAGAACGCTTCGACTTCTCCTTCGTCATAGTTTGATGTTGGCGCGTAAACGACGAAGATTCTCAAAGCCGGCGTTGATCCACATCGTTTCAATCGCAAACGTCCGATTCGGGTTGTAAGCTGTTCGAATGATTCGATGTTCATGGACAAACTCGTGTTGACTAGAACGCCGGCACCGCCTACGTTTCTACTGTCGCATGTTCCTAGGAACAGTTCTCATCCAGTGTCACAGACAGCGTTGACTGGGTGGCTTCGTCTCGTCTCGGCCATGCCGATGACGTCGTTCCTTACCATTCTTGCTTGCATGAGCAAGTCTTCTATCGAGAACCCGGATGCAAGTGTACGTGCATGGTAGGTACATATCGTTACCATAGTTCTCCGTGGTCCACAGCATCATTGGTCCTGAGGTTTTAGCACCTTATCCGTTCTCGTCCTACCCAACGCTGCGAAATTGGGGGCTCTTTAGTGGTAAGGAAAATGCGGCCCGTTTTTTTACTGTATACTGATTTACTGAAGAACTTAGCATTTTTGATACCCACGTATAGCTTGCTGGGTTCTGAACGTGGGGGCTGAGTATACTTATGGGTAGCTTGCCAGGATCTCCTGGAGTGGACAAGGAGCTTATTTGTTGGGGGCGACTCCTAACCGCCTCCCCTATACTTCCCTGTCACTTGATTGCAGGCTTTTGACCGAATTGACTCGTAGAATACAATCCTCATAAATAAAGCGAGAACGCACTCATACACGCATGCATGAATAAGCCTAGCAAATACGGAAACTATGTGCCAAATCGGCGCAGCAGAAACAGGGAGTCCATCCCCTGGATCCACCTGCGTCTCAGGGAAGCAAAGGTCGCTTTTGGTCCGCTATTATCCACCTATCTGCCACCTGGGGACTCGCCACGTAGCATCGCGACTAATCGGCTCGAGATCCCTCATATGAGGGAGATCCGTGGGGCATTTTGGATAAATTTCAGAAATCTAAAAAATGAGTTGAAAAAATGCCTTACTGTTACATATCACTTCGCATTTCAAATTACTTTTTCAATCTGGGTAAGACGCACTTCTCATCCTATTTGAACAGTGATTCCACTCCTTAGAAAATAAAAACATTGAGTACTTTTCAACAGTTTATTGTTTGGCTGATGCGATGATTTTTCATTAGGGCTATGGTATATTCATCGAACAACGCTGTAAAACCCTACGTTCACCGAAGTTTTAGTCATCGAAAATCAAAGGTAAATGTAAACGAATTCCTGTTAGTCTATCAAGGGTACCATTCAAAACCGACCATCATTTAGCCTCAACGTGATTAATTAATATCTTTTAAAAGACCTTGAGACGTTAGCCGAATAAACTTCCATGACAACATCATATAAGCTGAACACTAAAAAGATATTTATTACTCTTAAAAGATAGTTGGTGGGATCGAAATAACATCATTATTAATGCCGATGTTAACTGAAAACTACTTTTTCGAATAAGGTTGAGAAAATTCGGTTTTTCGAGATGAGGATAGGAACCGTCCTGCTGGGTTCCTATCGAAGCCATTTTTCCAAAAAAATGGTACTTGTAGTAGAATTTCTGGAGTAAACTAACAGCACACAAATTCTCACTAACAGAGGTCTGCTTGACAACGCCGCAGTAGCATCGTTCTTGTACTCGCCACTGTCAGTGCCTTCTTGCCAAGAGTCAGCTTCGCGTGACAATATCTCAGAACCGCCTTCCATCAAACCATGGCATAAATTGCCCGTACCTTCTCCGATTACAAAGGTATAGCGAGAAAGGTGAAAAGATTTTACTCGAGCGATATTCCGATGAAGGCGTGTGTGGCGCAGTGGTTAGAGGCGCTCTGTAATACACATGGGATCGATCCCTAGCCTCAAGCTCACCAAGCCACTTCAGGGTCGGCAAATTGGTACCACAGTTTTATAGGAGGACAGCAACACTGATTCGATACATCGATAGGCCACCGCGAGTCATTGTAAAGCCCAGATATGAATTCAGTCACCTTTAACGATGCTTAATGAAGTCCAATGCGTGGCGCATCCCTCTGGATCTGATCAGCACCGAGTGTTTCATCCTTTTTTTATCGTTTCGACTTCTCTGTCTTCCTTAGAGTCCTGTTGATTTTAGTCATTCGTCCACAGATGAAGTGAAGTGGATGTTCGTTGTCGCTTCGAGTCCATTGCATAAGAGTGGACCACGGCTAGAATGAAGAGAGAGGCTACTCGGTGGTACTTTTCCATACAGGGCAGATGTTAATCTATTGCTGCTATTCACTATGATTTGCCTTATTCTTTTCCTTTCACACAAAAGGAGGAAGTCACTAAAGAAGGGTTTTCCACATGAAGTAGCACCCATACTCTGAGGATCCGAGCGTTTTCTGCATTCCATCCTTCCGCTCATATTCGTTACCCACCAAGGTCTTCAGGTCACGGGATCCAGTTTTGCTGCTGCTTGAGGAATTGTGGCCTTCTTTATGGATATCGTTGATGCAAGTGGGCCAGTTCTCCTTGTAATTCTAGGATAACCGTGCTAGAACTTCCGAAGATCTGCAGCACAGATAATCGCTAGCTCTTATGGATTGGAGGTATTGTTGTGATCGCAAACAAAAGTCAGGTACTTATCTTTGGATTCCCGAAAGATAGGAGGGTCTTGCTTAGTTCAGTCATGAACGGCACCACTACCACCTTACTATTCGCGCCTCACTAAAGAATATAGGAAACTCGATTCAGAGAATGAGAAGTGAGCGGTGTGCTTTTTTTACGGGGTACGACATAATGTATGAGTCATATGTGCAAATGCGCTAATGAACTGAAGGTTTGAACTTGTCATATTCTTTCACTACTTGAAGAATTGTCATATTTTCTTCTCACTGATCGAATGTCCATTTCAAAAGCTGATCGTATTTGCCTCTGAGCAGAGTCAAGTATACAGCCAGATATTTGCCTCGATCTGTAAAATGTTAAACAGATCAGAAATAGACTGGATTCTGCTGGATTTTTTATCAAATTCAACTTTGTTATGGTGATTTTCCATTAACCAGTTTCGGATAAAAAATGTCAGCCAAGAAGTTTATCATGTTTATAAAATAAATAAAGTAAAACAGATATTTTAAAGCAAGTAACATATTCCCAGGTTCGACTTTCTATTAACCTCGGCATTGGAATATGAATGCGTTGTTTTCTTGTTCAGCAATCGCGAGGTTGTTATGCAGCATACATTTACTTAGAAAAACACACAACAGAATACAACAGTAGCTGACGTTTCGGCAGTATCGCCTTCTATCGCAAGTAACATAGTTTTCTATCCATATCGACTTAGTTATGAAAATCTCCCAAACAGCTGTCGTGTATGAGGTTTCTTCAATCAGTTAGTGTTATGTTTCTCTTTCGCAACCGCGTAAAGGTGCGTAAAAGGAATGGGCTGAAAAGTCCTAATGTGTACGGTAAATCCTTACTGAGCCCTCCTGTCAATGCTGCGCCACACTAGCTCGTACGTTCCGTAAAAGATAAAGGATGAAGCCCTCGACATTGATCAGTCTGTAGGAATCCGCTATGCATTCGTCTTCATCAAACATTGTTAGAGCTGATTGTGTGCATATCTGACCTGTGAAGTCAATAAGGGGAACTATCACGACCGATCACCCGTTTATTGCAGAGTATTCTTAACGACCGCGCTGCACACGGCCAATAACCTTTTATATCCTTTTATATCATATTAATATTCATGTTTTCGTGAATGAATGTGTTTGTACAGATGCAGATTAAATCATGAACATAACGTTTTCTTGAAGTCTGCAATCAAGCATCTCTTACCGGCTTTCTATCAGAAATGCGGTCTTTCAGCTTTAGGCTTTTTAGTTTAGGTCATATGATTGCTCCTTGAACCTACAGGAATGGAGCAGGTATAAGTTGTTTAGGAGATAAGTATCGTTTTTTGGTTTCCGATTCCGTAGGTAGAGGTGTGGGATGTGCTGTTCATTATTAACATTTGAAGTTCGAAGCCGGATTAGTTATAGAAATTAACTGCATAACAAGAACTAGGTGCTCATATAGTTTTTTAGAAGATTTTTTGAACATATAATAAGTCCACTAACATTGCCCGTCTCCATAGAGAAACGCACTTGCGATGAATTTATATCCATGGCGTCCTGACGAGAACGGTTCGGAGTATATAGTAGGTCGAGTACCACTCTAAAAAGGTAATAGCGATCAATATTTATTGTTACGGTTAGTGATAATAGTGGAAATAGCAATGTTTAGATGATCTCAACAACATAAACAGGACCTAGAGTCAGGAAGTAGGATATGGCAAGGCTTATAGCAAGCATATTTTGATGTATGGTTAATAACAGTGTTATAGTAAGTGGTTGCATAAGAGAAAGACCAAATTATTGTAAAGATGGTTGATACCTCACCGAAAACCCTTGCTAAGAAAAAGGGAAGAAAAATCCGAGCAGTCCACCAACCTTTGCTTCATTCTGTTTCTGCACTACGTTTTCAATTTTCCATAGCAGTTGTGCACCGTACATTTGATTTGCTGTGGTGGCCTAAACTTTCGTAATGATCATTGTATGAAATTCTTAATTTGGTGGGAAACACAGGAAATCCCTAGTGATCGGGTGGTTATCCAGCCAGAAACTGGATCTTAGTTGATATTATCATTCTATTACAGCTGTATTATAAAAAGGAAGGAGGAAAATCGATCTCTGCAGACTAAATGATTTCGCAACAAGTAAGCAAAAAAAGAATTTAGAAGCAACTTTAAATTTAAGTAATAAATTTAGTTCGATATTTCGCTTTTTTTTAAAGTAGGTGTCACTGGGTTTAAGGAGGATGTCGCGGGATCACCTCCGCATCTGGCAAGATAGATAGCCTTTGCAAAGCTTCTGTGACTTCTTTGTATTCAACTCACTTTTTTCAGTAATTCATCATGATAATTAACTATGGCTTTGATTTCTGTATGCCATTTGGTTTGAAAATCCTGAAAATAGAAAGCATTTATTGAAATTGGGATAAAATGAAGCCCTAGGATAACGTGATTGTTTGTTTCACTAACCGATCTTGATAACCTATTGTATATTTATTTACACTACCAGGCTTCACATCATCTATTGTGCGTATCCTAGAATTTGCTCCATTCGATTTGTTTCCTCTCCCTCGTCCACTAGAATCTTTGAAGTTTTCGCCTGTGGGATTGGCTGCTTCTTCAGGATTCTTGCTCTCTGTATGGTTGCTGTTGGATGCCCGCCAAGTTGATCCCCCCTAGGGTCCTGGGATAGCCAAGCCAGAGTGTTCCGTCCTAGAGCGATCAGTGGCTTATTGAGCATTTGGCGGAATCGGACGAAAACCGTGTGCGTGATGGACGACATCACTACTATTGCTCTCTCCGCTGTTTTGGTAGCCTAGTATGCTCAATGCCACTATCTCTTTGTCATGAAAATATTAGTGACATTTATGTAGTCAGATCACCTGTCTGTAATTCTCTATAGTATAGCAAGAAGGTTTTTAATGTATTGAAAAAACAAGTGGAATATTACAACATGTAGTTCTTATCTGCGCTTCTTCAAAACGTTTTATCCCGTAGTAGGAGAAAGGGTGCCAGATGGTGGACTAAGGGTTTTACCGCGTGTATTGGAAAATTTAATATCACGATTGGATTCCTCGGGATGTCAAACGTACTGCAGGAAGACCACCGACCCGATGGTCCGAGTTTTTCACGAAGAGCCTAGAAGAAAGATATGATGTTCGACGAGTTCCTAAAGCGAGCAGAACCCACTGGGCTACTCTTGCACGCGACAGGGAAAAATGGAGGATTTACTAGCGCCCGCTCGAGTCACTCGACGACCAACGGGACTGCAGGTGATACAGGTGAATATCACGGTTCACTAGCTTAAAAAGCGCTTCAGTACAAATATCACTGAATACTAAGAAAGTCACGTCGTGTTCTCCTTTATCAAACTTCACCACAAAAATTAAATTCTACAGAACAAAACGAACTAACTGACGAAGCGACTTTGTTTGCAGACATCCATGTCACAGTTTTAAATTAGCTCTAGTATTGATGCAGATCTGTAACGGCACTTCCAGACATCCAATCCTAAGTGTTTTATTATTCATAGGCAAGTCTGCTAACCTATCGAATCTGGACAGAACGATTTATTGGAGAGACTAAGGGTAGGATCGTATGAGCCTCCGTCTATTCAAGAATGATTGTGTTGCTTATTCGTTACCAAAACGTAAAAGATGAGCAAAATTTCTTCATTAACACTTAGGGGCAACGTGAGGTACTTTTTGCTTACACGGTTCCGTAAAATAGCATCCCCTTCCTACTTTAAAGGAATATGTCTCGGCTCAAATGAATATTACTGATTGCAATAAAAAGTACTGGCATCTACAAGACTTTGCCAGAAGTCTTGGAATAACCCGCCTTAAGCCCTAAATGTTATTATAAACAAGATGAAATTATTGTATGAAAACGCCCTATCACATTTTTTATTACATGTTTCTTGTATCATTTCTGTAAACACAGTGCATCTCAAGCGGTCGGCTGTCAAGTCGTCTGCATTTACTCCTTTGTGGGATTTAGGATGGGAATATCAAATTGCTTCTTGGCTTTGCGGAATAAGATGGCAGATGGACCTTGGCAGAACATCGCAGTTGAACAGAAAGAACCACCACCTTCTCTTTCTCTCCCTCTCTCTCTCTCTCCCACTCTGTGCACGATGGGGCGGTAATTCATTCGTTTGAAATGTACATAAGAAGCATTTAAAAATGAAGGCAATTAGAGTGACATATGTGAATGAATGATTCGTACGATGAAAGAGTCTGGGCAACGTGAAAAATGTCTAGGCTGCTTTATGCAGAGCTGAAAGTTTACTTCTGAAACATTCACATAGCTAGTGATTATCTGACAAACGAATCTACATGGATATTTAGACGCCCCATCTTCTTGACTCGTGCGTTTCTAAGTAAAAATTGGAGCATTCACGTACAACCTAGTTTGAGAGATAAATGCTAAATACTATAACTTTAATGAAGCTGAGATATTTGCAAAACTCTGGACCGCAGGTGTCTATGGTGGGGAACGAACGCGTTATTGTCCTTTCCGGGGAGTAACGCGCTCACCACCACACCATGCGGGTCCTTCGTTTCGCCTGTTTCTCAAAAAGAGTAGGCAGTAAGCAAAGAGAAAACGGTTAAGATTGTGATTATAGCTAAAAGCCTCAGCTTAACTTGGTTCATTGCCGATTTGTGCTCCCCAGATCAATCCCGCTGTTGGGTGATTGCTGATGGCAAAAGATCGATAGAATTAGCTGAGAAACGAAACGAAGGACCCGCATGGTGTGGTGGTGAGCGCATTACTTCCCGGAAAGGACAATAGTGCGTTCGTTCCCCACCATAGACACCTGCGGTCCAGAGTTTTGCAAATATCTCAGCTTCATTAAAGTTATATTTCGCAATATACCTTGCCATCAAAAAGAGTAGGCAGTAGACAAAAACGGCTAAATACTATTTCATGAATGGTCAGGATATTTCCTATACCAGCTTCCCAATGAAGTTCGCACAAACGTTCCCCTCATTCATCTGACTTCTCGTCATATAATCTCCTCATATGTAATACATGTGTAAATCAATGGAAAATTATAGCGAGATACTTGTTAGTCCTCAATGCATAGTGCCGTTTCTTCCGTATTCCTCTCTAGAAGAGTTGTTAAAACTCACTGAGGGTGGTTGCCGCTGTTACAAAAGTGGTTGACGTATCATTCTACTTCAAAAGTCGCTTTAAGCTTGAAATATTGTGTCTGACTGGCCTGGCACTTCCCGGGAAAAAACGATCATGATGGCAAAAAATGATCTGATGGGAAATTCTCCATGAATGTTCATAAAGCTTCTTTGTTTTTCTTTTTCTTTCGGAATCCAGTAATTCAGTCACAGCAATGCAACGCTAACCATCGTTAAAGCAAGTCGTATTAACCAATTAGTTCATTCCTAGGGAGGTGATGTAGAGCAGAGATGGGAATAGTTCTGTATTAGTTCATAATTTAAAACCTACCCATTCCTAAATTGACGAGTTGTGTAAAAGTGGCGTTTGTTTCGAAGATATTATAAGCTTTTACGTGATTTACACAAAGGTCAGGTAATGCGGCTGGTGGTGCATTTAGTGATGTTTTGTGAATGATTTAAAAGCAGTCTTGTAAAGCATAAATTTGACCACTAATCAACGGACGTCAGAGTAAAACGAGGACAGCACATAAGTGTGTATACATACCAGGATAAGAACGCGTGTGTCTCAGTGGTCGTAGATACCCTGTAATACACACGGGATCGATTCCGACGTCACACTTCACCAATCTTTCCAATCCACCGGCGTCGGCAAATTAGTACCAGACTTGTCTAGGGGGATAGCACCACTGGCTCTACACATCGGTAGACCACCGCGAGTTATTGTAAAGGCCAGATATGCCTTGTGTGGCGCATCTCTCAGGGATCGATCTACGCCGAATGCTTTATCCTTTGCCCTTTTATATACCAAGAATGCTAAGAACCGAATATATATATATCGGGATACTCCTAGCATAGTCCTTTCTACTGCACGTTCGATAACGATGAATGATCTTTCATCCTCCTTACGCAGCGACCAGGTTTCCGACGCATGCGTTAGGGCAGGAGTAACCGTTGAGTCGAAAAGGTGGGCACAGAGTCGGGTGTTCTTTGTTCTCTTCACTACATCCTCGATGCTCTTGAAAGCTCTCCAAGCCGCTCGTTTCCTTCTGCTCAGCTCTGGAGCTAAGTCGTTCATCATATTGATTTCCCGACCTAGATAGACATAACTGGAGCATTCGGAGATATTCATTCCGTAGAGCGTGAATGGGGCAAACGAAACCAATCCGTTCTTCATGAACATCTTTTTCTTAAGATTTAGTCGAAGCTCTATCTTTCCACACGCTTTGTCAAAGTCTGCAAGCATGCGTTCCGCTTGGCTAATGTCTGGTGTTATAAGGACGATATCATCAGCAAAGCGAAGGTGATGTATCTGCCGACCATCGATTTTCACTCCCATTCCAATGTTCGGATGACATTCTGGAGGGTGCCTGTAAATAATTTTGGCGAGATTGTATCGCCCTGCCTAACTCCTCTTTTGACGTCAACGTTAATATTGTTGTAGAATGGTGAAATTTTGGTTGTGAAATTTTTGTACAGCTCACGAAGAATCCTTGTTTACTGAGTAGGGATTCCTTGACTACCAAGGGCTTCCATGACTGCTTCTATCTCAATTGAATCAAAGGCCTTTTGTAGGTCGATGAAAGTAAGACAGAGCGGTCTTTTGTGCTCTTGCGATACCTCAATTATCCTTGTTAACGTGTGAATGTGGTCCATCGTACTAAATCCTTTTCGAAACCATGCTTGCTCGCACGTCTTTCCGTTGACCAGTGTTCTTGCAATCCTTTTTAGGACGACTCGAGTGAAAAGTTTGTAGACGACAGACAGCAAGCAGATTGGGCGATAGTTGCCTATATCGTGTAGGTCACCCTTCTTGAACAACAACACGGTCTTGCTGGTCTTCCACTGAGTAGGGACCTTGTATTCAGATAGGTAACGTTGAAGAGCCGAGCCAGTGTGTTTACGAGGACTGGCGGAAAGTTCTTCAGATGTTCTGATCATATCCTGTCCGGCCCTGGTGCTTTTCGATTTTTCACCGACGAAGTGGCATGCCGGATTCCGAATGGGAAAACCGGTGGTACAACATATCCATCCTCTTTTTTTTCATAAGACGGGATATGGACGTGGCTATCGAAGAGATCTGAGTAGTAATCGTGGATGATTTTCTCCATTGCCTTTCTGGACGCTGTTATTGTTCCGTCTGGGCGTCGGAGTGCAATCATCTTGCCCTTGTAATTGGCGAAGCTTCGGCGGGCTTTGCGAATGCTTTTTCCAGCCTCTGCAGCTTCGACCATTACTGCTGCTCTTCTCTCTTTAAGATCTTCTTTTATCGCCTGTCTGCATTGTTTCGCAAGCTCGGTCGTTAGTTCGTCGTCGCATGCAGCTCGTGCGAGTCCACGCTGGCGTATTAGCTCGAGAGTTTCTTGAGACAGACGTCTCTTGGTGACCTTCGAACTCTCAGCTTTCATGGCGCTAACGTGAAGATGTTGAATGAGCCGATCGTATTCCTCGTCGATGTTGTCGACAACGGCATCTTCCCAACAGCCGACTAATGAGTTGAATAAGTCCTAGTTTGTGGTGGTTCTGGGACTTCGGTTTTTGAATTTAGCGACTTTTTCTCCTTTCTGCGAGAAATAAAATCTTGCACGTAGGAGACGGTGGTCTGATCTGACGGTGGCTAAATGTTCCTGAACACTCTGACGATCATCTGAATGGTGTAAAATCACAAAACGTGTCGTATATAAAGCTGGAAATGCTACAGATATAAATGTGGTACATATTGTAAGCCACTTAATATTAAAGATCTGAATAGGAAGTAGTAGCTGGACGTAGTGGGCTATAGGAAACAAACCCAACTGATCGCATCCAAGTTCAGCAAATGGGCAGACGTCAGCCTTTGGGCAGCTCAAATGGTGAAGTTCGATCTCAAAAAGAAAAGTATTCACATTTCGTCAAGAATTTCACACATATGTTCAGTTACATAAACAACTATTAACTGATTCTCATGGGAACGCCTGAAAATTTTCGCACACTGTGGTATATTGGAAAGAGCGCATGTAGAGCAGTGGTGGGAAGCCCCTCCGCCACATACATGGGATCGTTCCCTGCGCCCCTGGTTCACCAAGCCTTCCATCCCTCCGGGGTCGACCAATTGGTACCAGACTTGTCTGGGAGGATTGCAGCACTGGCTCGATGCATCGGTAGGCCACCGCGACTCCTTGTAACGGCCAAATATGCTTTCAATCATCTCCAACGACGCTTAACGAAGTCGAATACATGACGCATCCCCCAGGGATTGATCAACTCCGAGACACCTTTATCTATTTTTTAGCTTTATTTGTGGTACACTTTTTGAAAACATAGATATTCCTATTAAAATGAACTTTGAGAAGCGAAATGTGATGTGAAAGGTGTGATGAGAGATTGTAATGAAATAGCATATGTAAACACACTTCATAGAACAACAGCAATTATGTTAGGGTATGTTTTTATACATTAGCCTATACACTTCCTCTCTCCTATCCTATAGCCTCCACGGATCTTTATCACGGGAAATCGGCAAGTTAGGAAACTAATTGAGAAGTTCTTAGATGATACGGGATGAACCGTAGACCAAAGGTTGCGGCATACGGATCCTAAGCAGAAGCACATCGTGGGTCTTTCTTCATTGCAGCACTCAATTTTGCTATTCCATCAGCATGTTTGCCTATTTAAATGGCTTAAATGACCCATCCCCATATGTCAATCCTTCTATTCGTTTTTTTTTTTTTTGCTCTGCAACTATCATTCATGGAAGTAAAAGGATAAAGGGATTTCTATGTGAGTTGCTTGAGGATTTAATCTTCTCTCTTCGTTCACATACTGAATGATGATCGAATGTCGTTTTTCTTCGAATCCCGAGACATATCTGCTACGATTTACTTAGGCCTTCACCACGTGTGGTTTACCGACCTTTGTGAATGAAAGTAGGTTTACTGCCTTCCAAACTCTTATAGACCAGCGGTGACTCCTTGGATTAGTCGATCAACCGATCTTTGACGATATTAGGAGCTGAATCCCATAATCACTCATATTATTCCTGCACGAACATGAGTAGGTCTACGCAACTACTCATTGGATGTGTATGGCGTTTCGAATAAAAGCGTTCACTCAAGTGACAAGGAAAGTGAAAAGGAAAATATACGGATGCCCAAGTTTGGTTTCAATAACTAAACAGCACGCCTGCTCTGGGATGAACCAATTCCACGGCGTAATTTCCAATCTTTACCGGAAAGCCTGTGAGCACCCTTCTACCGGGTGCACATAGAAAGTTTCGAGATTTTCGTGCTCCTTTAGGGAGCGTTCCTCTGAGGAGTTTTGCGCACGAAAGAAACAAATAAGCATTGCATTATTTGGACATTGGAAATGAACAAATCGTTTATATCTACTATGCTTTCACCAACCTCTTTTTTCAATTTTATGACCCTTAGAGGAGAGAGCACCTGTGCTTGCGCCCCTGTACTGGTATTTGCCGTATTATATGTGGAGCTTGTCGTGCAGTAACACGTATAACATTCCCCGATGTATCAACTGTTACTGGACCAACATCTGCCATCAGGGCATATGCCGGAGTTACTCTGCTGTAGATAGTTCTAAGACTAAGACAATGACTCATTTCCACCAAATTATCCAAACATATTCAGCTTATGGTTCTTTATATACCACACTTTTTTTGCTAGAGTACATATGCGGCTTAAAGGTGCTACGATGAGCATTTAAATTTGACAACTTGAATCAGATACTTACGATCGAAAAGATTTGAACCAATACTGGCTTTATGGATTTTCGTCGTCTCCATGTCTACATGAAATCATGGCGTTGACGAGGTCAGAGCTTCTATAGACTTAGAGAGGTTCAATGCAGAAGGCCACAACTTCTTTAGGGTTGGAACGAATATGGTGAGCAGTGTGTTCAGTTTATCACGATGACTTAAACCATCCGTAGAAACTCGTAATTCCAGAAGCCCCGGTCTCAACTCTGGATGTGAGAGCCTACCAATGGAGAATATCATAACGATATAGACTACGCCATACTAAATACACCTAATAGCACTATTGTAAACCGGCTTAAATTTAACCTCACTATGAATAATCAGTGAACCTCATTTCACTGATAAGCTAACACGAGATTGTTACCAACCATTTCGATAACGTTTCGACTTCTTCGTCTTTCCCAGAGCCGATGTTCTGCGTCAGAGCTACTTGCGAGAATGCCTAATTCCGATTGTTGCACAATGGATCGTCCGTTGAAAAACAAATTTTCATCGACGGAAAATCATTATGATCAACAACTGTGCTGTATAAAAGAACATCGCCGGGTGATGAATGCCTCATTCGAGCGATGTTCCATTGAAGAAGGTCCGACTCAATACGATGACACAGGCACCACATCGAAAGTACCAATGGCTGTGGATATTGTCTCGGATCATCGGCTCTGCCGAAGACGACGGCGTCGAAACGTCAACCGAATAAATCTGTGGCAACAACCTCGTGTTAGCTTATCAGCGGAATACGGCACCTTGATCGTTCATACAGAGATTGAATGAAAGTCGGTTTACAATATTGATGCAAGAAGTGTCCCACGTGAGTGGGTGGCTGGATTCCTCACGATACCAAATCTACAGCAGGACGGCCACCAACTCGATGATTAGAATTCTTCACAATAATCCGAGAGGGAGGATGTGACACTTGCCGAGGTTCTGCAGCAACCAGAATATTCTAGGCTACTCTTTCACGCGACGAGGACAATTTCGCGCGCTGTCTCGAGTCACTCAGTGAATAAGGGGAGGACGAGTGAACGCTAACACGTGACAATGAACATTCAGTCTTACTTCGATCGCTGTTCTGTAATGATTTCTCTAATAAGATTTTCTGATTTGATAATTTTCTTTTCTTTCTTTAAGGGTACTTATATTTATCGAAAGTGCTAAGTTCCCTTCGAGTTAAGCTCCTTTCACTTGTCATGTTCTCGATGTGGGTGTTGCTGCGGACTTATCCCAAGGCTGCTACCTGATAAATAAATATTCTCAAAATTTCTGTATTACCTCTAAATGTCTTTTCATTCTGTTTGCTGTGACGACTTTTTCGCAGTAGTTGCATTCCACGCTTCTCCGTGGACACTCTAGTAAATGTACATACATTTGCTCTTCTTCTATCCACGTACCACATCCATTTTCGCATAGAACTTCGCGAAATTCACAGTAATCCACGTGTTTCTTCAATGTGGTCAACAATCGTATTGATTACAGTGACTAGGATAAGGTGATAAGGTACTTTCATTTCTTTTAGTGTTCCAGTCCAAATGCATCAACCGTTTACGAATGGACACTTCACAAGAAGCGATTGCACCTGATTTTTAATTGTATGAACTAAGGAAAGGCAAATGAAGACTTCTTTCTCATTCTTTTATTCCTTGTGGGGTTACTGCTTTCATTAATGCTAATATTTTTTATCTAACAGTCACCTGTTGCTGTTTGTAAACGTCGGCTTTGACAGATTTTGCTGAAATTTCTGTCTGACACACAGGACATGGCTCAGTCCTGTAATTAAACGTGACAGTTCGTTATCTCACCACCAATCAGCACTTCGTAAAATTCTATTTGTATGCATTTATAGGATGCACAAGAAATAAGGGTGCTATCGCTCCTTTGATTTCTGAAGTCTGTGATAAATAAGTCGCCGGAAAAATTTCATTGTGGCAAAAACACGGATCTCACAAATAATTAAGCGGTCAAGTAAGAAAATATAACAAACCACTAGATTATTTAAAATGCAGATGAAATGAGTTTGTTTCGAAAGACACGTTTTTTCGACGCACACGCGTTCGATGAAAATGCACTGCTTACAGAAGAAGTGCCCGCATTGCGTGATCACTGCAGCGCGTAAAACCTAAATTTAAGAGTGAATTCCTTAGTTAAACTGTACGTTAAGTAGATTTAGCTTAATACTTACTTACTTGGATACTTGGACGATCCGTCTTCACGAGTTGTGCGGACCCCAGCATATATGCCATTCGTTCCTTTCTCTCGTAATCGTAGTCCGCGGTGGTGGTCTTGTTCGAGCATGGTATCGCTTGCGAGTCTCATGCCGTGATCTGTAAAACAACTGCAGCTGCGGGTACAGCTGATTAACTTTGTTTACAAACACGTCCGCCTAACGTGTAGGTGGTCGCCCAAGGAAACGTTTGCATTCTCTTGGAGTTCACTCTACTGTTCTTTTTGTCCATCTGTCGTCTGTTCTTCTCATTATGTGACCGGCCCATCTATGTTTCGCTCTCGATGTATATTCTCCAGGATCTCGAAGATATGATAGATTTCGAAGGTCAGAGCTTCGCATTCCGGCTAGATATTGAGAGTGCCGGTTATGTCTTAGAAGACACCGCTCAAGCGCTCTGTGAGTAGTGCGAAGAATTCTTGACGTTGTTGAAGTATCAACCCACGTCTCTGCACCATAACAGAGCGCTGGGCGGGCCGTAGAATCGAAGAGATGAGCGCGGACTTTCGGGTTCTTCAGTTGGTCGGTGGCTTCTTTGAGAGGCCCGAGCTGCTCTCCTTCTTCTATCTAGCTCTTCCTTCATGCTGTTTTCCATGTTCATTGATCTTCCAAGGTATACGCACGAGGTGGTCTCTGCAATGAGGGAACCATCCTATTCAATTTTTTAGCCTTCGCACCGTGGGTTTTTCATGAACTGGATGAACTAAGTCTTCTTTCGATTTATACGAAGTCCGATCTTTATCCTCGCTTCGTTGAGCTCGTTAGTTATTATCTCTGATTCTCTAGTACTTCTTGAGGTGAAAATGTCGTCGGCAAAATGAAGGTTTTATAGGAATTTTCCATCAATACGTATGCCTTTCTCATCCCAATCGAGTGACTTAATTATCCACTGCAGTGCGGCACTGAACAGCTTTGGCGATATTGTGTCCCCCTGTCGAACCCCTTTTCCTATGGGTATGGTAAGAGGTCGATGGAAAAGCTGTATTTCCGTAGTACAGTTCCGTTAACAGTCGGACAGAGTTCTTATGTAGGACGGGTCCACTCTTTGGTCGACGAGTGCTGGTAGGATTGCATTCGTTTCGACACTGTCAAACGTTTTTTCATAGTCGACAAAGGTTAGGACTAGAGGCGAGTAGTATTCCCCGGCAGACTTCGATGACCCTGGACACGGTTTGGATGTGGTCCATGCAGCAAAATCCTTTTCGAAATCCTGCTTGTTCGACTGGTTGCGCCTCATCCAATGTCCTTGATATGCGCGAGTGGATAATATTCGTGAAAAGCTTGTAGAGTACATTTAACAAGCACATAGGAATAGTTACGAAGATCCTTTCGGTCTCCTTTCTTAGGCAGGGGGACCGTGCGCGACGTCCTCCACTGGTCTGGGATTTTTTCCTTTTGAAGGTATGCTGTCATATGGTTCGCGAGAAGTACATGTAAATTGTGGCCTCCAGCTCTAAGGAAATCGGCGGTGATATTGTCTGGCCCTGGAGGTGTGCCTCTTTTCACACTTTCTATCGCAACTCGAACCTCCGACGGAAGAATTCCAAGTGGTTTCCCCAGCGGGGATATTAGGGCCCGGAACGGGGATTGTGGAGCGGAAAAGGTTGGTGTAGAACGTCTCCGCTATTAATTCCATATCATGGCGAGAAGTTTTGGCGATCCCATCTTCGTTCATCAGAGCTGACAGCGGAACATTGTAATCACATTAGTCCCGACGGCATTTTTTCAGACTGTTTCCTTTCACTGATTAGCTTAATAACGCTGTATTTTCCTTAGTAGATAGGTTTTCACTGTCATATTTTCTATCAGCATTCTTCAACCTTAAGATAATTCATTATCTTCGATATTTGTATACTTGGATACTTGAACGGCCCGTCCTCACTAGTTGTGCGGGCTTCGGCATATTCTCCATTTTTTGGAGTTTTACTGGTGTAGACATTGTGTTTCACTGGAGCTCCGAGGTCAACCTGGCCGAAGTCTGCCCAAGGACGCGACTGGTTTGATACTAGAGCGGTGGTGGATCCTGGTATTGGTTTAGTGTTAGCTGGGCTTCTTGATGGAAACGGCGGACTCTTCAGCTTGCGAGCCCCTTCCAGAGGATGAATCCCCACGCTGTACACTGCAGTCCGACACCTAGGATCACCTTCCAGCCACGATGAGGAGATAAACCGTTGGAAGCAATTTTAACATAATCGGTAATTGAGACGTTCAATCACTAGCTATCCAATTTGAGAAGGCTAACCTGTTCGCATACTGGGCAAATGCAGTCCGTTGGTAGTTCTTCTACGAAGATGACCACATATGACATGTTCGTGAAGTCGGTGGCAAAATCGTGCTCTCTAGACTCATCACATCTCGCTACAGCTTCTATGTATGTAATGCTCTTGCAACTGTAATGTTGCTACGATATGAGGAAAACTCGGAGCCCTAGGTGGTCTTCTGACCAGCGATTACCCTTTTCTGCGGCTCAGGTGTTATTCACCTCAGAACAGAGGTCTTTGCTTTGCCTTTCTTCTACCCAGATTTCTTTTACGCTGACAGTGCTACCAGCAATCAGCTGTCAACAGGAATGATCTGGGAAGCACAAATTGACATTAATTTCAGTCAAGCTGAAATTGCAATCGAAATCACAGTGTTTAACTTTTATTTACTGTCCACTGTTTTTTTGCGGCAGAGTATTGTGCGAAATATAACCACAGTGATACTGGATGAAAGGATAAAGGATAAAGCTCTCAGCGTTGATCAATCCCCGAAGGATGTGCCATGTATTCGATTTCTTTAAGCATCGTTTGGAGATGACTGAATGCATATCTGGCCTTTACAATGACTCGCGGTGGCCTACCGATGTATCGTGCCAGTGCTGCTATCCTTCCAGACAAATTTGGCATCAATTTACCGATCCCGGAAAGATGGAAGGCTTGGCGTGCCAGGCGCGTGGGATCGATCCCATGTGTGTGTTGTAGGGCGCTTCCGACCGCTGCGCCATACGAGCTCTTTGAATAATATTAATGATACTGAATTATGAAAAAGATGAGAAAATGTGAAGAAGTATTAGAGAGGAAATAATAATTAAACATTGTGCTCTAGCAACTTCTGGAGGTCTTAACGTAACGAAAGGACGAACAAATTGCTGAAGCCTATTCGATATCTGAACGAAAGGCATCTAAGTGAGGTTGTAGTTCGGGATAATACATATTTTCTGCCAGCTGTGGACACAAACGGCAGTGCACGAAAGCTTCGCCTAGGTATGCATTGCCAAACAGTATTCCGCAACAAATGGATTTTATTTTGCTCTTCGATTCTATCAAAAACCATGAATAATGTGACGGATGTAACACGGAGGGCGATTCGAAATTATCTTCAACACGTAAGTTGTACAGTTATTACAGAGAAGCACAATGGGGTCAGTGGTGACCTACTGGTGATTAACATAGACACCCACTCCCCGCCCTGTGGTTAGGCATGGTGAGGCGTCTGCTTCAAAACAATGAGAATAAAGCGATTAGTATCAAAAGTGTCACGTTATACATTCCCTAAACTAGTGAGCACAAGGACGGGCGAAGTTGCCTTAAGTTACTCGATGAACGACGGCATTGTTAGCGGTACCGGTGAATTTGCTACTTATAACCTAATATAACTGCTAATTCCTTGCTTCATCAATCTGACCTTCTACTGGAAAGGATTCATCTGATTGTAAATATTCCAACCTAACTGGTTAAAAGCGTTCAAATTTGTCAAATAGTAGCCGAGCACCTAATCAGATTGGGTGGAATGTTTTAAAAGTGGTTTTCCTTCTTCATTCTAGCTTCTAAGCCTAGAAATGTCCAATCTAGGAAGTGATTTGAGTCTTATCATCTTAGCTTAGGAGTTAATGGTGGCTGAGGATGCTTAAGCCACCCTTGCTTATACTTCATCATCGTGATGAGAAGAACGTTCTCATAATTTGTTTGATGGTATTTGATCAAAGAGAAATAACTGAACATAAAGGTCGGAATAGAAGTTCTCGTTCAGGAAGTGCTAATCTATTCCTACACTATAACGTCTTCGTTAACAGTACGAGTAAAGTTTTCAGAAAAAAAGAAGAAAACTACGCTAACCGCCTTCATTTGCAAAACTACCAAGTGTTTCCATCGTTGGTTGCCATTGAAAAGGCCATTACTTTGCAGAAAGCGAGCCGTTGCCTAGAACCCAGTTCATTTTTCCGAATATTCCACTTTTACAGAGAAAAATCTCCTTTTTCTTCTTCTTCTTCTTCTTCTTCTTCTTCTTCTTCTTCTATTAGGAACAAGCGTATGACGAAAATTATGCTGATATCGCTGTTTCAGTACAAGTAAAACTACCTTCATTAGCACTAATAACGAATAGTAGACATAAAAGGGAGTGCATAACGCCAACTGAGGCATCAGAACTGAAATGCGGCTGTGCTGGGATAGTGCGATGCTGATTTGCTACGTTCGAAAATAAATAGGCCAGCGAATGGTATTTAGGCAGTTTTTATTTCTCATTGTTGGTAAGATGTTATGTATAGCGTAGTGGTGGTGGATGCCCTGGAAAACACACGCGGTCTTTGGTTCGATTCCGCGAACTGGGTTCACCAAGCCTTCCGTCCCTGTATAACGGAAATTCCTGGAAAACTCATCGGTAGGGTAGTGGCACGTTGTTGATGCATAGATAGGTTACCCAAGTTATTTCATAGACCAGGCATGCATTAAGTCAGCTCTACGAGGCTACGAATGGACGCGAATGTTTAACGTATCCCCAGGTAATGATCAAAACCAACCGCTCCATCCTTTGCCGTCTATCCCAGACAAAGCCTGTTTTGCCCTACAATAGCTTTCTGTCCTGGCATTGCTATTACTGCGCCTGAGAAGTATAAGGTTTAGAAAAGTGGGTCATATTCTCGCAATGTGTGCTCCAACTTAATCAGCATTATAAACAGCACTACAGTATTGGAAGGAGCAATTCTTCAAAGAACCTGCATGATAACGTATATCGTGCATTCTCGAACTGTCGGTACAACCGGACGTATTGGGTTTGAAGTATATTAGTCTTTAATGCCACTATCACTAGCTTAGAGTGACCGTGATTGAGATGTGAACCATACTACCTTTACAATGGAATGTATTCAGGTGGAACTTCCAAGTGGATTATTGTTTGTAACTATTTTAATGTTCCAAAAAGTGAAGTTTGATATCATAATGCTTTATTTTTTGTTTTCTGCCTACTACCATTTTTATGACAGGATGTTATGCGAAATACAACACAACGGTGCTGAGATATTTGCGAAATTCCGGACAGCAGGTGTCTTCTGCGGTGGAGAACGAACATGGTCCGCCTCAAAGGAGCGGATTTCGTCTCTTTTATGACTTTTGGAGAAGAGCCAGAAAGCCAGCCAGCATTGTTTCGTGAAGGAAAGTCGGTTTTATATCTATACTACTAACGATGGTACTGTTGATGTACCGCTTAAACCAGCGGTCTTCCCACTTCTCCAATGCCAGTTCATTATTTATCCTTGAGAACTCTGACCCAACTGTAGTTTAGACGCACCAGCTTTCCGTCAAGATATCAGCGATTGTTATGATTATTTGACCAAATTGGGACGATGTCTACTAGCAATGGAGTCACCAATGCCAGTTCATTATTTATCCTTGAGAACTCTGACCTAACTGTTTTTTAGAGTTCGCACCAGCTTTCCGTCAAGATATCAGCGATTGTTATGATTATTTGACCAAATTGGGACGATGTCTACTAGCAATGGATGCCAATATTTCTCAATTCTTGAGACAATACAAGAAGGTATTGATTATTATCACTGAGGTTAAATGACGGTCGGCTTAAAAAATATTTTCTCTTGAGACAAAATTATCGTACAATTTATTTATTTTTTTGATTATTGAGCTTACACGATGTTAATAAATAGGTTTATTCAGCTAACTTTTCGACATGTTCGTCTTTTTCAGAGCACATGATCCGAGTCGATGATCCACAGTGGTTCGCAATGCAGTGTCTTCATCGTCATATCGAGCCGAGTATTTTTCACTGGAGCACAGCTCAAGCAATGTAGTCTCACTAGTGATAAATAGCTTGCCCTTATTTTTACCTTACACAACCCAACATTGCCTGTTGTATGGGTCCCATCACTTACTGCATTTTCGTAACCTCACACCCATCTTCCGGTGTGAGGTGGCGCATATGTGAATCTGACCACTGTTTCAAGATTTCTTCATTAACTTAACGAATGCCGTTGAATGCTACTTTCCCGAACCGTGGAGACCAGGGCGTTTCCCAGATCCTCATCGTAGGCAGACGGAGGGTTTGGTGAGCCCGGTGCTCGGTAGAACCAAAGCCTATCTCGTATTGAACGGCATCGCTACTATCCCAAAATGAAGTGCAAGACAGAGTTCTACCATGCGGTTTATTGCAATCCACATACAATAAAGTATTGGAATGTATTTGAGTTGCTATCAACAGGATGATTATTAAGGAAATCCCAACGGTTAAACTGTCAAAATCAACGTGAAACAAACTTCGTATCTTTTAAGACTTTTTCTGGCAAAAATTTTACAAAGTTTGAAAAAAGAGGTAAAATTGGAAGACTAAATAGCTGAGTACACATTCTCTAATTTATAGATGGAGAACTACGCTGTTTTGTTAGCATTTAGCAGCATCATGTTTCCAAATTCCATGCACCGTGGAGATGACCACGGCTCGTAGGCATCAGTGGGAAGCGAACTCGTTACCGAACACAGTGTCCCTGATTCGACCGCAATATTCCACCAGCGTTGGATAGTGGTCTCTTAGCAGTTCTTTGCAGTAACTGTTCGTTGGAACATACAACACGGTGGCTAGTTGTCCGAAAAGTGTGCAGTCAACCTAAACTTTAACCTTAATGACTTTGTATATTTTTGATTCGATACGGCTTTTGTAAAGCCTAAGAAATCCCAGGCGAGAAAAATGCAATAATTTTACCACCAGTTTTCTTCTGTGATATCCTTCTGATTTAGCAATTTACAGGTCCATATTTTCGAAGGAAATATTAGCTTTCACTCAAATAACCGAATTTTCAGAAAGCTTCATATACGTGGCGAATTTCATACATTTTTTGATATTCGAAATTCCTCTCTTTTTTTTTCAACCGTCGTACCCCATTTCCTGGAGGGTTTATATGTCTAGACAACTTAGGGCTTAACTTGATGGTTTTCTGTCAATCAAAAGTTTCAAGCCATCAGCCACCTTCAACGGGAAGAACATACTCCGAGCTCCGAAAGATACTGACGCTTTGGTCGCAGTAATCTTGATCATTGTCATTGTGACAGTTCCGTTTTCAATGATATTTCCACGGTAAACACTTCCATTTAACATTCTGACATAAGAATGTAACTTCACTCTAAAAACACTAACTCACACCGTTTCTATACAAATGACAAGCAGTTTGGCAACTATGTGAAAGCATACAACAAAATGAAGTTCTGTTTGCAAAGATACGTTTGAAGAAGACTTCGAAGAATACTAGTACTTCGAGAAACACATGGCAAAGGCAAACGTTGTAAAGTGGCCGGACAACTCCATGTCATCGATTCGACTGGGTACCATGCACTACAAACGAAGCGACGGGAGATCGGAAGGTGATTGGCGTATTAGAATGCGTTTCGGACGCTCCCATGATAGCTTCCTTGAGAGAGTCCACTCATGAGAGACAGTTCGTCTAGTGTTAAGACGAAATCCTAATCAATAATTGCACCACAACTGCCGGAAGTGACGAAAGAGTCAATTGCTAGGGATAAACATTCCCATGTTTGTGCAGTATTTCAATTAGTACTTCGGAAGTTGTTCTCTTCACCTATGACGTTTAACCATAGGAACAAATGTACGAAAAGCGGCGTACTTTGGCACTTTTTAAATCCAATACGTTGATTTCCATATTTCAAACGGATTTCTGAAGACGATATTGGATCAAATGAAAAAAGGATAAAGCTCTTGGCGTTGACCACTCCCTGAGGGATGTGTCATGCATTTGACTTCACTGAGGTGATTGAATGCATATCTGATCTTTACAATGACTCGCGGTGGCCTATCGATGTATTGAGCCAGTGCTGCTATTCTCCCAGAAAGGTCTGGCAGCAATTTATCGACCTAGGAGAGATAGAAGGCTTGGTGAGCCACAGAAGTGGTGATCGATCCTATGTGTGTGTTTCAGGGGGCCTCCCACCACTGCGCCACACACGCCCAACCATAGGATGAAATAAGATAAGTAAACCCTAATATGTTGTCATAACTTTGTGCATGCTAGCAGAAGTAAGGATGCTCCTACCGAACTGATGTCGTCCCCGAAAATAAACTTCTGATCTCCGAGCAGGTCACGGTAAGCATCATAGTCTTTCTGCAGCATTTCCTTTAATTCTATCGTGTCCAGCTGTCCGACTACGGCTGCGATTTTCTTAGCAGCCTAAACATAACTGGGAATATGCAACTAGAATCGTTAGCGTGTGATGCATAACAAACTGAACTGCACATTTAAGAGTTCATGTACTGTTTCTGATCCTCGTTAGAATAGGTCTCTCCATCTCTTGTTGTTAAAATTTAGTTCACCGAAAATAATTCAAAGAACTGTTTTTACCTCCTTTTCACAATTTCCTCCAGGTGTCATCTCATCTTCTTACCTTTCTCGAATCGAATTTGACTTTTACCTTTCTCCTGGCAAGGAAGCCGATAATAGGTGCTACAATGGGCAGTAGTACACCAGGACATCCGACATCGCGAAGTGCCATCAAGAATATGTCATTCGTGTTCTGGACCACTTTGAAATTGTACGACACCCTGAATCAAGAATGGTCATTGAATTACTGAAATCGTCCTTTTGAAGGTAGTTTCGAATCAGGAATATCCAATTTTTTCATCGTTTCTATAAATATTAGCTCCAAGCTGATCTCGGAAAGTACAAGTTTCTAAAACCCAACGTTTTACGAAAAGTAATGTCGCGAACAGAAAAAATAATGGTTTGGCATGAAATAGGAACGGTGAAATTCTCACGATGGTGAAACAGCCTTCAAAATAACACTGAAGTAGAAGAATATTAGAGTATTGTAGGCATGTAAAACTTCTTAAAGTTAAGAAAAATGGCAAGACTTATGGCAAAGTGGTAGGAATGAATTCGAGCTCACATAGCGCAGCGACTAGAACCTGTAGACAACACTTATAGGGTCGTTCATTCGATCTTACGCCCAGGCTAGCCAAATTTTCTCTCAAAAATACAAGAAATCGCCTCCGGACTTGTCGGGAAGAACAGCGGCAGTAAGTAAAGATGCATCAGTAGGTGTCCATAAGTCGTTTTCTATGCGAAATATGTGTTCAATCATTTCTACGATGCTCAGTAAAATTGAATGGATAGCAGATGGCTAAGCGATTGGTAAACGCCAAAAACTTCATCCTTTCATTCTTCAACAATAAATCTGAATAAGTTGACAAAGAAACCACGTCCTTACAGAAAGGTGTGAATATCAGCCGTTCGGTCGATAACCCTCGCAATAGCTTCGCTTCTAATTGAAGGAAGAGGCTGAAAATCTCAGTCATATTATTTTTTCGAAAATAGTTACAACCAGCTTAACAAATGCTTTTTGTCTATGTAGGAACTCTGAAGATTCTATTCTCCAGAAACCGTATTCGTTTAATGAGTGCCGGCCGTCACCAATCTCTTTGTAATTGCCAAGAATCTCGTTAATCACTGATGTGGTCGTTATCAGCAAAGTGTTAGTTATCCATCTTGAGTCTCAGAGCTTCCATGGTAGCGTAGACACAAGATAAAGTCTTTAAAAGTAGGTATGAGTGGTTGCATTAATAGTTAAAAGCAACGTAACAACTTTTACTTGACACCGTTTACTTTCAGTGGTTTTTGAGAGATGACGCTCACAGCTGTCTTATGAAATGCTTCTGGAATAGGTTCAAGGCGCCATTATTCCAGACAGTTTCGAAATTCTCCTACAGCTTTAAGTCGCTCGATTTTTGGGTTAAATGATGAGTAAAAGCCATGTGACAAGTACAGAATAATACTTGCTTAGATACTTGAACGGCCGATCCTCACTTCACAGAATAATAGGCGAAAATGAAAGATCTACGTGTGAAAAACTACTACATTCTCATGTCTTGTAGTTTATTCGCATCCTGTAGAATTCAATGTTCTTTCCCTCCCGCACTTTCCTACCTATACAGATAAAATAAGTTAACATTTAGAGCCCGAAGGTAATTCTTTGTAAAATGCTGATAATTTTTCGATAACTAGAACAGTTGAGGAGCTTACGACGGGAACGACTTATAGAAGAAACTTCCTCTCCTTGTAAGAGTAAATATGGCTCCTCAAAACTGTTAATTGAATTCTACGGTTATTAGGGATCAAAATTTCCCAAAATGATGAGCACCTAACTTTTCAACTTCAACTTTTAAAATTCGAAGCGAAATTTTGACAACTATAGACATTAAAATCCCATTTGCGTACATCATTGTGTTCTGTAAGACTTGACAAGAACAGTTCGCATGTTTGCTTGGATCCAGAAAATCGAACGCTCATCGCGGTAAAAGAAGACAGCTTCCACCTTGTAAAGAAAAACTTTCAGATGGTAACGGTTTTTGCTGGCGTTAACCAAGTTCATTCCAAGCCGAGATGTTTTGGTCGAAAGTTGCTCGCATTCTAGCACGGCGTGAAAGGAAACCAACTCACGTTGGACGCTAGGTGTTAATCTGAAAACCAATTGGGAAGAGCTATGTAGGTTAGAGTCGCCAATCAGTAATCCTGTTTTATAACTAACTGCCGACAAGAAAATAATTGTTTAAGCAAAAGGAACATTCGTAAAAATACATTGCCAAGCCGAAATCACAACGATGTTATCACTCTCAGGAAACCATCAGAGCTTGGTAAGGCGATATCTCGTGTGCGAAATACTTCGTTTATGTTTCTAACTGCAAGAAAAGGTTTTAATACTAGTCACTTACTTTAATATTGAAATGTTTCGTGAGACGACTGATGATGATCTGCGAATCGGCTATATGTTCACCGTTCAGCTCGACGAAAGGCAGCAATCCGTATCGCGAACGTCCCATTAGAAGTTGGCACACCTAGAAAACCAATGAAAAAGTGTTGAAAGCAGATGTAGACGAGAAATACAACCACAGTTGATCTAAGATTCGTTTGTTACCCACTTCACCACGAGGATCTGCGCATTGCCTTTGGCCGAGAGAAAAAAATGGTTAAGAAAAATTCAAAGCTAGGGTTGCAGTGGTGCAATAAGAAACTCATGAGCCTCCGGGAAGGGTAAGCGCGGCTTGGAATCTGGCCTGGACTCTGAGTGTTGTTGAAATCTGGATCTAGTGGTTAAGGAAATAGAATCTTCAATGAAATACTTGGTGTCACTTTACTTGACTTTTATTTACTATCTATTCATTTTATTCTAATTTTTATTTTTACATCGTGGTATTAAGGTCTAATTCCCACGAGATTCTGATACGTAGAGATCAGATATGTCGCTTTTTGCACAAATTAGACCTTAATGGAAATGGAACCGAGAACTGTTTTAAGTCTCTACTAATCTCTTTATTTATTTTAAGTTCTACTGTAATACCACGATATTCGATATATATTTTATTCTGCGGCAGACTATTATGTGATACAAAAATAAAGGTGCCGAGACATGACAAGAACTCGAACCGGAGTTGGGTTCCGAGCCCGCCCCCTGTTACCCTTCCTGCTACTCAGCAAGTTTTTTTTTTGCTCTAACGGCGTTATCAGCGATTCAGTACCACTCTTTACAGACTTCACCTCTCCGTTGAATTGATCACTTGTTTTTTCTTGTTTTAGACTTCTGATTAAGTTGACCATTTGACTACAATAGTGATATAGTCTCAACCTCAGTGAGCACCTGACAATTGTGCTCATTCGCCTATTGAATAAAACACAAGATTTATTTGTGTTTTCTTGCCAAATATTACTGTATCTTATTCAAAAATTGAAACAAACAATGTCTTCCAAGTAAACATACAAGCGGCAATTTCATCCACACTTGTGCGCAGCAACGAACGAAAAACCAGTTCTCGACGATGTTTAGCTACGAGTTTTCCCTCGATTTTCGAGGAGTCGGCATTTTTTCGCTGATTCCTTCTTGACTTCGCTCTTTGCGACGATGCCGAACCAATCATGGGTTAAATGAACATGAACTACACCATTTCAGAGAAACATGTAACTGCTGTGAAGATCTCATACTTCAGTTGAAACAGAAATTATATCTTGATCTTCTCAAACCACTTCGAAGACAGCATTTTTATTCTCCCTAATGTTTGAATTTCGATGATTTTGAGCTTGAACTATGGAACGTGTCCTAATCTCTACATTCACTTACCTCATATGGAATTTTATTCACTTTGAGAAAGGTCTCGACCTTCAGACAGAACGGCGACATGTTGGGAATGGTCTTGCTACGAGGAAACTGATACAAGTAGACAACATCACGTTTCCAATCGCTCTTCCGTAACTGAAATTTGAGATGATTTCTGTTTTAAAAAAACCGCTTTTGAAGTTTTACCTATGAAGAATGTTAGATATAGATATAGTTTAAATATTACGTTCTGGTGAATTTCTCATAAAAGCAAATGGAGATCATCGCTACATATTAACCGACGCGCATCGAGTCCAATGCGTACGTCGTAGTGGGGTAGCTTGGGGAAAGTTATTCAGTTCTGGTCTGAAATGCCTTTGTATCCAAGTGATAGCTTATCCAATAGAGACTTTTGTGCCTAGAGGTGAACTTGGAATATCTATATTCCACACATAATAGTTAACGAAGTAAGACTTTGAAAGTAACTATTTTTAGAAGTCATCTTCTCTTGATCGAAACTTGGTTGTCAAAGGTTTAAGTCCCCTACCCGTGGTCTAATTCTGGTTGCCCTTGTACCTTTTTAACTGGTAATTCATTTTATGGACATGGATTGGCAGTGCTCCATCTCTCCTCTCATCCATCTCAACACTCTCTAAAGTGATTAACTCATTTTTACACAAACACACATTTCATCTGCATGTTATATTTGCATTTCAGTACCCTAAACATACTACAAGATAATACAGTATCACCTGATCATTTCTCTTCCAGAAAAGGAGGAATTTCGCGACGACAGCGACCACCCCGAACAACACAGCGACGCATACCCAACACGCCATCTCCGACGTCGAAACACTAACGAAAGAGCAGATGGAGGTTTCGAAAGCAAACAGCAAGCAATAGCATGAGTAATTCACTTCACAACGAGCGGCGTGACTGCCCGCCCTTAACTGATCGAATTTCGAAATTGCCACGAGGGCGACGAACATGACACAAACCACGTGTTTGAAACCCGCTTTAAAGGTTCCCGTGAATTTCTTATGGGTTTTAGTTGCCGTAATCACTTTTGTATATCCATGACTTATTATTACTTGAGTACTCGAAATATCCATCGCGCGTTCGTTATTCATGGGCATCAGACACTACGAATGCCTAGATAAAGGCTACTGAGGGTGGTTATCTTTCCCCATCAACCTATGTGCTATCTCTAAACGCAGTTTGCTGGACCGGCTTATAGAAACGGAAAAGCTACCAAGTTGACTGCACTGGACTGGTAACCCCACTATGCCGTCATCAGCTGACTAGTATGAAAGATTTTGCTTTTATTCTTTGCGGGGCAGATCTTTGTATTATTTCCAGTTCAAGCCTCAATCTTAGGCAATCAAGATACTGTGATGAAGTAAGTCTATTCAAAACAATCGATAGATATGTAAGACTTTAGTAAGATTTCAAATCGAAAATGGCGTCAAGAAGTAGTAGGGAATAACTTTTCTAATTAGTACTGTAAAAGCATTAGGAAGTTAAAGAGAAAACTAGTGTACTCTCAATGAGATATCAGCTACGATCTATTGTCTGCAATGAACGCAGGTTATTACCAAAGTTCTTGCGTTATCCCAATCAATATTTTTACAAAGAGAGCGCAATCCTCTTTCTAGGCGCTAGCGCTAGGCGTAAACAAATTCTATCGGCCATACAAAGAAAAGCTAGTGAGACAATGGAGCTGATGCACGCTTCCAGCCCACCTGCTCTCTGCCTAATTCGGAGTGTTTCCATATTCTGTGAAAGAAGAGTACATCAAATACATCAACATGAAAATCACACAATGCATTTAAAAAACAAGAACGAGATAGAGAATGGTCTCCAACGATTATTTCTGCACATGGGAAGCGCAGGCGACTGGAGGCCACCGCTTACAAGATGTCATCAATTCTGTTATCATTCCTACCCAGCCTATCGCTGCACTGACAAGAATTGACGACCATTGTAACTTCCTAAGTACAACAATTGTGGTACTTCTACTACTTTACTAAGTTAGTACTGCTTTCACTGTTGGTATGTCGTATGTCCACTCTCCTCCTGAGACCTTTACGTTGCCGCTCGATGAGAAATCACACAGCACTCCGTCCTAATAGAATCGGACCCGAACGTATAAACAACTCACCACCTGTCTCTATAAACACACAGGCCCAGTCCTTTGCTAGTTTACTACAAGATTTTAAGGCTTCAATTCGGTGAACAACCAACAGAAGATCGTTATACTGAACAAAAAGTGAGATAGGACATCGGCAACCATCGCAGCAACGTGTCTACCTGTCGTCAGCAAGCTCTCAACTTAGGCAGTCGTCAACAGGATTGAATGGAAGTCACTCATTCAAACAAGCAAAGTATCGAAAGGACCTATCAAGAAGATAGATCACTATCCACTCGGCATTTAAAATCACCAACATACTGCCAAAGTTTAAAGACTGCTTCTTCTCAATTCTATCGATCTGAAAGTGCTTTTGTTCAGTTCGAAAAGATTAAGCTATGGAGGCTTTGCATAGCGCATTCGACCGCGGTCGTTGGGTATCTCGGATTACAGATGTAAGGGAAAAAATCCGATATGCCACCTTCATTTATGATCTAATACATGAACAATACAGAAACAGCTTTTGAAATTCGCGCGCAAATGTTAAGTACATGCCAATTTCAAGACGTCACCATCACTAATAACTTTCAGTTACATTAAATTTGAAAGAAGCTATCAAGAAGATAGATCACTATCCATTCGGCATTTAAAATCACCAATATACTGCCAAAGTTTAAAGACTGCTTCTTCTCAATTCTATCGATCTGAAAGTGCTTTTGTTCAGTTCGAAAAGATTAAGCTATGGAGGCTTTGCATAGCGCATTCGACCGCGGTCGTTGGGTATCTCGGATTACAGATGTAAGGGAAAAAATCCGATATGCCACCTTCATTTATGATCTAATACATGAACAATACAGAAACAGCTTTTGAAATTCGCGCGCAAATGTTAAGTACATGCCAATTTCAAGACGTCACCATCACTAATAACTTTCAGTTACATTAAATTTGCATTACGATGCTGGACTAGAATAGCCGAATAAAATCGTACGCAAGATATACTCCTGTTGACACATTCCTTTGCTTTCAGTGCTACTGCTAGACCGACTGCGGAATTTTTTCCGTGGCTGTCGTCTAATTCTAAAATGAAAGCATTAAGGATAAAGTTCTCAGTAACTCCCACGTCCGACTTTCTATTAACCTCGGCATTGATGGAATAATCCACTAGGATCCACTGGGCTACTCTTACACGCGACAAGGAAAATTCGAAGACTTTGTCTTCTTGTTCAGCAATCGCGAGGTTGTTATACAGCATACATTTACTTCCATAGAAAAGCACACAATACAATACAACATAACAGTAGCTGACATTTCGCCTGCATCGTGTTCTTCAGAGCCTGGAAGGGTATACTCATTCACAATTTATTAGGCCAAACACTTCAATGGCACTTACAAAGAGGCGAAAAACTCCATGGCAATTATTACATGATCGACAACTTCTTGAAAAACTCACCGCTTTTTTACATGACTTCCAATGAGGAAGGTTAGAACAGCTGATTACAGTCGCATATGGTTGATGACTGCGCCACCCCACATCAGAAATTGATATACAGATACAGGGCCAGGTCGCGTGTGACCTCTAGGCATTCCTCCCTACTATTCATTGCGGTGTTTTTAGCATTTATCCAAAAAGCCTCAAGGAGTTTGCACGTTGGTGTTTTAGGAACCCGTGCGAGGACAGCGACTTTTATATCAAAATCGTCTCCGCTATGCTTTTGTATCCTATGCGTTCCCAGTGGGGTGCCTTGTTTTGCTTTTCGTTTCCCATATAGGTGTTCTTTTATACGGATACACAAGGGTCTGCCCGTTTCGTCAATATACTCATCTCCGCAATCATTGCAAGAGATAAGGTATATCGGACCTAAACTCATGCAATCACCGTTACAGCCGTAGGAGCAAATTACGCAATTTGTTGTTTCGCATAGACGGTTATACAAGTGGTTACGAACTAACTGACGACGTAGAGGATCCGCTGGTATTTCAATTATTTCTACCGATTCCTCTAGACCTGCTCTTTTAGGCATCGTTTTATAGCTATGCTTACTTCATCGCTAATAAAGGGCAACATAAACGGGACCTTCTTTTGGCCAAGTGTTACGTTTCGGCGCGTCACTCTCCTTCTGAACTTATCTCCCGCGGTAACTATTTCATAGCCATTGGAGATGGCTATTTGCCGAGCCAAGTCGCGTGATTCTTCCTTTACTGGTTTTGCACACAGAGGTAGCTGTTTGAAACATATTTTTCACAAGCGCCCTCTTTGTATGTGATGGATGGGAAGAAAGGAAATGGACCAGGATGTTTTTGTTACTTGGTTTTCGGTACCACTTTGTCATGTAACCGCTATTTGATAAGTTGATTTGGACGTGAAGTAATGGAAGCCAGGTCTCTTTCGGTTTCTCTCGGGTGCATCTAATATACTCAGACTGCTCATTCAATAATTCAAAGCATTTGTCCATCTTCTCCTGAGTAGAGAAGATGACAAAACAATCATCTATATACCTGCAGTAGAGTAGTGGCCGAAGGTCGATAACCGGGGCTTCTATTCTAGACATGAACGCAATGGCGAGAATTGGTGCCAACCGCTGTCCCATTGCCAGCCCTCTCATTTGTGCGTAATATTTCCCAGACCATCTGAAGATCGAGCAGTTTAGGCACTCTTTTAAGAGAGCCATAAGCTGCTGAATAGACAAGCCATGCATTAGTATTCCTCCTTCATGTTTAACAAGAAATTCGTGAATGGCTTGCATTGCGAAGTCATTCGATACGTTTGTGTAGAGTGCGAAAACATATTACTGCTGCTAGAGTTACCGTTTGGGGGCCTGTGATTTACTCCCGAGCTACAGTTTCGTAGCCAGTGAAAATGGCTATTTGCCGCGTCAAGTTCCGCGACTCCTCTCTCTGCTCCCTTCCTGTGCACACGTCGGTAGCTGTTCGAAGCATGTTTCTCACAAGCGCCCTTTTCGTGTGAGAGAGGTGAGAGGAGAGGTAATGAACTAAGATGCTTTTACTACTGGGCTTTCGGTACCATTTCACAACGTAGCCGTTTTCTGATAGGTTAATTTGCACGTTCAGAAACGGAAGCCAGTTTTCTCGTGGTTTCTCTCGGGTGAATTTAATATAATCTGACTGTTCGTCCAGCAACTCGAAACATTTATCAATTCCTTCTTGAGTTGAACTAATTCTCAAGCAGTCATCTATATACCTACAGCAGAGTAACGACCCGAGGTCGATCACTGGTACCTCCACCTTAGACATATACGCAATGGCAAGGCCTGGTGCCAGTCGTTGTCCCATTGCCAATCCTCTCATTTGTGCTTAATACCTCCCGGACCATCTGAAGATTGAGCAATTTAGGCACTCCTTTAAGAGTGTCATCAGCTGCTGAATCGAGAAGCCATACATGTTTATTGCTCCTTCATGTTGTATAAGGAACTCGCGAATGGCTTGCATAGCGGAGTTATTCGACACGTTTGTGTAGAGGGCGGTGACGTCGAAGAACCCCATCACGTGCGTGTTGTTGGGTTGCGCGTTAGGTAGACGATCCAGGAACATTCGGGTGTTCGTTAGATTGGCTGGAATATACTTTAACAACTGGGTAAGTATTAGGTTTATTACCCACGTTAAAGAAGAACACCTAGTCGGCAAACGTAAACCAAATACTCCACTAGGACGCAGAGACTTAGCGGAGAAGATTTTGAAGTAGAGGTTACGATCCTCGCGCAAGAATCGAGAACACAAGCGCGTAAAATTCTCAAGGCATTCTGGATTAATTCCAAGAATCCGAAAATGAACCGCAGGGAGGTATGCCTCATTATCACGCATGATATTGGGCAGTATATAAGGCTGCTATTTTGATGGGACAGGCACATTACGTTTCCATGTGAACACTGCGCGGTTGGTCTCCACATAGCACATTAAGTGGAAGGCTCATAGAAAGCGGTGAGTGTGCAGACTCTGTGTTCAATGTGTTCGAAATTTTGGTTTAGCGTTTTCTCTGTTTGGTTATGGAGGTGTTTGGCCATGTAGACTGCAGTCAACTTGACCTTTCCAGGCTCTGAGGAAGGCGAAATCCGCCGAAACGTTAAATAAAGAAATAAAATAACATCGCGTGTTTGCTAAACAGAAGTAAAAAAAAAGTTCTCAGTGTTAGTTAGTCTTATTGAGCGGTGAACAAGTGAGTGTTTCCTATGAGGTAAGTAAGTGGCACTTTTAGGTATTCTCTGAATGAATCTGAAGAGAAGACCAGCTGAATCGTTTTGGGTGCACATGCCGGTCAAAAATGCCATTTGTGTGCGAACGGCGAACGCATTGCTTTACTGTACTACACCTTCTCACCCTATAATCAAAGCTTCTTACACTTTGATCTTCAGTACACGATTACAAAAAAGCCACGTGTAGATTTACCACTAAGACGTGCGAGTGCTGATTAAATGAAAAACTACGAGAGATAGAGCGATGCTTTAATAATTTATTTCGAAAACATAGTTACGAAGGACTCTGTAGCTATCATGTCGTGGAGCGTACCGCATGCTCCGCCTTGTCTTTCTTTTGCAGCGCTCTTATGGAAGTCTAAACGCAGCACCATCTGGATAACCGAGGCAAGCCTAAATTCAATGCAGTCGAATAGCATACGGCAGCAATAAAATGTAAAACCATTGGGGATAAAAAGATTAAGCTCTCGGCGTTGATCAATCTCTGAGGGACGCTCTTTGCATTTGATTTCATCAAGTATGGTTTGGAGGTGATTGAATGCATATCTGGTCTTAACAATGACTCGCAGTGGGCTATCGATGTATCGAACCAGTGCTGCTATCCTCCCAGACAAGTCTGGTACCAATTTGCCGACCCCGGAGTGATGGAAGGCTTGGTGGGCCATAGGCGCAGGGGTCGATTCCACGTGTGTGTTGCAGTGGTGCCTCCAACCACTGCACCACCGCGCCCTTAAAGAAAGCATATATCTTATATAAATTATTTACTATTTTTTACATGTTTAGGGTCTAGAGTTGACAATTCTGTTGTTTGCCTACCAGATTCGCTATCCGGAACTGGAAATACAACACATGCATTGTCGCCTGTCGTTCCCAGTTCCAAGGCCATGCAGTTTCTCGTCCTCCCACAGTCCATAAATTGGTATCAAACATTTGTCAAAAGCTCCCTCTGACTCCTAAAGGACTGCCTGAGACGAGAACCTGGGAGCGCTTTATTTGATCTGTCCTAGAATTTCAAGGAGAGTCTGTTGGACTACTATTCAATGACATGTTTTTGAATGAAATGACATGAATGAGTTTTTATTCTTACCTTTCGAACCTCAACCTTTTCGGACGGCGGCGACTACAATGACGCCACTGCGGCGTGGACATGCAGACCAACTGATCATTCGAAGAATATATAACAAGCCTTTTGCAATAATTGTAATCTTGAAGTTTTCAAATCAGCTTCTAAATGACTGGATCCAAGCAATTCGTTCTTGGCGATGTCTGCAATTGAGACATTAGCACTGTCACTGTAAGGTAAACGTCCTGAATCCCTTTAATGTAAACTGAATTATGAATTCGTCGTTTTCTCTCTCAGCAATCGCGAGGTTGTTAAACAGCATACGTTTACTCATTGCAGTTCTGCTACTTATAATGTGACCAACTAAAGTGAAGAGCTGTAATTCGATGTTTTATTTCAATAAGTAGACACGAGGTCGTTATTATAGAGTTTATTGGGATACAATAGCTGACATTTCGGCGGTTTTGCCTTCTTCAGAGCCGTTTATTTCTTGTAAAGTTAGTTGGTGGATAGCAGCCGCATAGAGTACTACATGGGCGAGGACTGTGACTGTGTCAAAATAAATGGCAAAGCAACTCCGCACAATTCAGATTTTCGAGACCTATCCCATGAAGGGCGCGTGTGGCGCAGTGGTTGAAGACGCCACTGCAATACACACGTGGAATCGAACCCAGCGCCCATGGCCCACCAAGAGTTCCATCCTTCCACGGTCGGTAAATTGGTCCCAAACTTGTCTGGGAGGAAAGCAGCACTGACCCGACACATCGGTAGACCACTATGAGTCATTGTAAAGGCCAGATATGCATTCATTTACCTTCGGCGATAAGTAATGAAGTCGAATGCATGGCGCATCTTTTAGAGATTGGTCAACGCCGAGAGCTTTATCGTTTTATCCTTTATCCCATATTCAGAATCAAGGAGGAAACGCATCCACAGCGGATCAAAGAAGAGGAGCCCACATAACAGGAAGAACAAGTGACAAATACACGAAAAGAAAAGTGGACAGGATTCCAAGAGGAACGCCACGATCACCTAAACGATGAATGGATGTGCTCGGTGCTTACGTCAGTCAACAATTCAATAATTACATGCTGAGATATTTGCAAAACTTGGATCCTAGGGGCCATATCAAATCCTTGATTACTCTTTCCTGGGGCTCGTGTGTTCCTGCACTAGTGAGGCTCTTGCTTTGCCTTTCTCTTGACTGGCTCCTTTCAAGCTTATCTCTTTCCCCTATCCTGAAAAGAAAAAATTTATAGGCAGTGAACAAAATGTTGACTACTGTGAGTTGAGTAATGGTTCCTTTGATCTTTAACACGTTATACACAAACAACTCGCCTTTTTGGTTTTTGTGAAACCGACTTTATTAAGCCGTACCGACAAGCAAAGCAAACTAATCAGTTTTAACAAAATACTTGCTATGCCGTCTGTTCTGAATTACGAAGCTATAACGAGTGTAATCATTTCTTCAATTGTGCTGAGTAGTTTCTTCACGGTTGTGGTCAGTATCATTTATTTTCTCCATGTGTGGGAGCCACCGTTTTTACCTATGCACCCTGTGATATCACTCAATAATCCTAGGTCCGAGTTTTTGTAAGCTCATCGCTGCTCATTGGACATTGAAGTCAGTGCTTTGTTCTTGAGCAGACACAAGGTTGTCAATAAGAAAAGTTGCCCAGTAAAAGTTGACTCTTCGTCGGTTTTGCTTTCTGTAGAGCCTGGAAAGTTCAAACTGACTTGCACTCTAATCATTCAAACACTTTCATAGCCAGATAAGCTTTGTTTTGGTTTTTTTCTCATAGCTTGTGGAGAACAGGAAGATGAGTGTTTCAAAGAATTGGTTTATTACCCGGACGAAATCAATGTAATAGATTTTTTCTGCTGAGATTGTGCTAGTGTTCGACCGAGTAGATTGCGAGTCAGTTCCATCTCTCCAGGCTCTGGAGAGCCAAAAACTGCCAAAACGGAGGCCACTATTGAATTTGTCGTGTTATTTTCAGCCGCACGTCTTCTCAAGGAGAAAACACTGAGCTCTCCATATAGAACTTTTTCTGTAATACTCTGCTGGTGTTTTATTCACTTAGTCTTTTCTCTAGCAGATCACCATAATCATAGCGCACATATGCACGCTTTTCATTTACACGCGAGTACACGCGACATTTGCACGAGTACAAATAGAGTTCATATCAACCTTGTCACGCACATGGCTGCCTTCCATCGTGAGCGGAATGTTATCTCAATGGCTTATCCTTACCGCCTCCTTTTCACAGTCTTCTCCCACTTTTCGATTGAGAATCACCCGTAAAATATAAGGAATATCATGCTTTGAACTTTTCGCTTTTCCTCTGCTATATTCACTTAGCCATGGACATGTCCAATTTCCTTCATATGTTCATTGAGTTACTTCGTGGAAATGTGACTTCATTTTTAGGAATCCGATTCCCGTTACTCAATTATTTCATTAGAGCACTTACTACGTTATGAATTTTCTGAATTATGTGCCTTCCTTCATAACCTATTCGAGAAGCGTGTAGTGCATCTAGTGCCGCTCTGCGGTATACATGGTTTCGATTCTGCGCACCAGACCCATCTAGCCGTCCATCCCTCCGGATTCGGAAAATTGGTACCAGACCTGTCTGGGAAGACAGTAGCGCTGACTCATTACATCGATGTGCCACCAGGAGCCATTGTATAGACCAGACATGAATTCAATCACTTCTAACGATGCTAAATGAAATCGAATGCATGGTGTATCCGTTTGAGATTGATCAACCCCGACAGCTTAATCCTTTTATTTAACCTATTCAAGTCCAACAACTCGAAAATCTCGTGAAGCGTGACGTCTTGGTTGCTGGTGTCGTAAATGTCGCCTGTCGACCGGTCGAAAAATTATGAAGTTTGCCGTTAACTGAAAAAATGGTATTTAAATCAATGTCCGCATTGTTTATTCTATTCACAATACGAGTGTAATCTAATGATTTGAACTTTATTCTCTATACAATTATAGTAAGAAAGTTCATGATATTCATATGTCGAGTCTACAAATTAGCTGGTGGATATCATCTCCTGGTGGGCAGCTTCATGATCTGCTTCAGTCTGTCGTCTAAGAGCGATTGTTTAACCCCACAACTAAACGCAACTGGGCTAGTATTTCCTTTACCTTAGACTTTCCAAACACTTTGTTCAAAATCCTACCTATCAAAAGAGGTCTAACGCCAGTCACAGATCTATGAATTCACTAACGTCTCTCTTAATTTTCATCACGCAGCCATCGTTCATCATATTCTGGTAATTGGGGGCCGAAAAAATCGTCACCAGTCGTCCACCAGCGAACATTCGATAGCCTCCGTGAACCATCTGAATATTTGTGGAGTAATTTGAAGAACATACTAGATTCTAGCTTGGGAGAGAGAAATTACCGTGTTTGAATAAGCGTGACATGGTTTAACACAATTAGATATTCTGTATCTTAAAGACGCACATAGCGCAATAGTTAAAGATGCCTTAACATGTATATGGGTTCTTCTCGATCCCGCTTTTCGTGCACACCAAGCTGTCAATCCTTCTGAAGTCGGCGAATTGGCACCGGAATTGTGACCTTATTCGCAAGATCAACATATGAAAATTAATTTTATTCGAGACGAAGTTGCTCTGGACTTTGAAATCCACTGTATAGCAGTTAGCTCTTCAAATAGCAGGAGGACAAAAAGATTAAGCATAAAACGTAAATTAATCTTTTAGAGATAGGCCATCGATTCAACTGAATTCATAGCATCGCCAACGTGACTGAACGTCTACCGATTTCCGGGGCTTATCGATAAACAAAGTTAGTCTCGCAGCCCTCGCAGACCAGTCTGGTACCAATTTTTCCGACCGCAGATGGACTTTGGTTAAGTAGTGGAGCGTGTGATCGAAGCAGGCAGCACGTAGTGTACTGCTCTGCATCTTCAAGCATCGCAACATAAGAGACCTTTCAAGTAATAAACATGAAAAAAATTCTTCTTAGCTAATCATACTTTTCTGAACTACCTCTGCTGTTATCTGATGTGCTCTGATGATCAGATCAATTTTATGTTTTTTGCAGAACTCGTCAACTACCGATTCGTCAAACGAGAATGAGATCCCGCGGCATGACAAAGACCATCCTGGCTAAAATTCTTATTCATTTAACGAAAAAATTGACGTCATACTGGCACAGTACCCTCTAAATTTTTAACGTTTAATTGTAGCAATAAAATGATTTTACCGTATTTAATAGTTCTCTATACCATTAAAATTCCTCAGCAGCTGATTCATGTAGACCACTAATTTCACTTTCCTACACCTCATATTCTACGTAATAGTCCAACATCTAGGTATTCTGCTGCGCTTTTTATAAGCAACAGCCTCTTCATTGCTCTATCCCTACGGTAGGCGTGAAAATCACAAGGGGAATACTGAACATAATCTGTAATAAGGTGACTACTGATTTTACATAAATAGTATCACGGAACCTCCCATCGGTTTACCTTCCCATCGTGGCTGGGAGGTGTACCTAGGCGCCGGGCTGCGATGTACAGCGAGGGAATCATCCCCCTGGCAGGGTCTCCCATGTTGAGAAGGAGTCCGGCGTTTCGGTCAGGAAGCTCCGCTAAGAGTAAGCCAATATCAGGATCCACCACGGTCCTGGTATCATGGTGACAAATCGCCCTTTGATCCATAAGCGCGGCGACTGCCTGTGATTGTGACGACCTGAGGCAGACTTTGACTGGGCTGATTTGGGGATTCCAGGAAAACACAACGGCTAAACCAACAAAGCTCCGAAAATTGAAGAATATGCTGGGCCCGCACAGCAAGTGGGGACGGGCCGTTCAGGTATCCATGTATCTTTGAAAAAGTTACTGGGTGAGAACAGTAGTGACGTAAATACACTGGTTCATCACGAAATGTTCACAGAAGTAAGCATTGATGTCAAGGTATACCATCGCAAATGTGTTAATATTGCTGTCTTCTCTTTCAGTGATACGCATTTTTAACTTATAAGCCTCTAAATAGAAGAGATCCTCACTTGAAGAACATCTGGGTCCGACCAAACGATATCACACATTATACCATATGGAGGTATTATCGATGGACGTGGGATCTGCAAATTTCCGTACGTCAGCTGTTAGACAAAAACTTATTGTTTTCCACCAAGTAGCACATAAAGAGCTGCTTTTCTATCATTTGTGTGGTTTATTTGACGTACTGTAGGGACTGCGAGAAGGTTTGTTGTCTTCCAAATATTATTCAGGAGAATCAGCATTTGTTTATATTGTTGAGCTTACATGACGTTGATATATGTTTATTCGGCTAATGTCTCGAAGTCTTCGTCTTCATCAGAGCCGATGATCCTTGTCGATGGTCCACAGTTGTTCCTCTTCTCGATGTGGCGTCTTCATCTCACATCGAACCGGATCTTTCACAGTTGAGCATCACGAATGAGCTATACTCACCCGACGAAGTTTTTTATACAGGGTGGTTGTGGTTAATATGGTTATCCGTTAATAATAATTTGTTTATCAATGCATTATCCAAATTATTTAGTAAATTCCAATAATAATTCCAGTAATTCCAGTTATTCGATTCTATTAACAAATTATTATCAATCGATAATCATGTTAACAACTACCGCCCTGTATAAAAGAGCGTCATCGCGTGAGTATGGCTCATTTGTACTGCTCAACTCAGGAGGATCCGGTTCGATGCGAGACAAAGACGCCACACCGAGAAGAGGAACAACTTCGACCACTGACAGGGATCATCGGCTCTGATGAAGACGAAGACATCAAAACATTAGCCGAATAAACATCTCATATCAACCTCGTGCAATTTCACCAACATTAACAAATAATGATTATTATTAATGATTATTATAGTACCGAGGTTAAATAACGGTCGGTTTCAACATTGAGGAGAATATTTCTGTTTACGTGTAACATCGGCTGCTAGTTGGGGAACTCGCCTCCTTAATGAATTTCATTGAATAGTAGTCCAACAGACTCTCCTTGAAATTCTAGGACAGATCAAATAAAGCGCTCCCAGGTTCTCGTCTCAGGCAGTCCTTTAGGAGTCAGAGGGAGCTTTTGACAAATGTTTGATACCAATTTATGGACTGTGGGAGGACGAGAAACTGCATGGCCTTGGAACTGGGAACGACAGGCGACAATGCATGTGTTGTACTTCCAGCACATTTATGTTAAGCATAGTTGATACTAAAGACAAACGAAAAATCCAAACTGACCCTTTCGATATCTTCTAATGTGGTAATATAAGGAGAGAGACCTCCGTGCATGCAAAGCACCTTTTCGCCAAGAAGCGCGCAGAACGGCAGGTGGTTGAATGTGTTGATTAATGCAAGGTGAATAATTTACATAGGATATATGCTTTCTTTGATGAGCTTGCACGAGCTTGACAAACAATCTTTATTCGGCTAACGTTTCAACTCCTTCGTCTTCGTCAGAGCCGATGATCCGAGTCGAGGCGTTGTCAATGTGGCGTCTTCGTCTTCGTATCGAGATTGATCTCTCTCTCTGGAGTATCTCTCGAATGAAATATTCTTACACGGCAATGCTTTTTATACAGGACGCTAGTTGTTTATAATATTGATTGTCGGGAAAAGTCAAAACGTTAGCCGAACAGAGATTGTTTATCAACCTGGTGTAAGCTTATCAAAAAAAGAATGCATGTTGGTTGGTCATTCCGAGGCTAAACAAAAGTCGCTTTCGAAATATTACGTAGATATTTCAGAGGATAGCTAAAACCTAGTCTTACCTGAGTTCCTCTATCGACGTAGTCACCAAGAAACACATAAGTATTTCCTGAGGGATCTCCGCATCGGTCGATAATTTTTCGCAAATCTACGAGCTGCCCGTGTAGATCGCCCACGACAATAACTGGCAGTGAATCACTGGAAACTACTGAACTTGAACCAGGTTACGGTTACCATCTTGTGTTAACCGAAAGTCACAGCATTGAGCAAAGAAATGTTCATTTACTACTGCCGTGTTATTAGAGACCATGAGTTGTTGATTCTTTATAAAATAGGTCTATTTTCAGCGTTAAATTCATGAGTGGAGGCAGTCACCATGGAAGAACTAATAGTGACGCACGTGTGTGGCCACTTGCCAGAAGCAACTCCGCCATTGGGTGCTCTTCGTGTTCATCGAGAGAGCAGTGCTGCTTGTGCAGATTTATTGCTTACGTGCGTGCAGTGCCGATAAATAGGAAGTCATTTGTTTCCTCATTCAATAGATGTGAAAGGAAGTTGATGGACAATGAGTACCACTTACGGCGTTGATCAATAGGCAAGGGATGCACCATGAATTCGGCATTAACAAACATCGTTTGAGGTGTTTAAATGCATATCTAGCCTATACAGCGACTTTTGACAGCCTAACAATCTATCAAGCTAGGGCTGTTATCTTTCCACACAAACCCGGTGCCAGTTTACCGGCTCCAAATGGATGGAGAGTTTAATGAGCCAAGGACATGGTGTCGAATCGGCGTCCGATCTAGCGTATCCTGCAAGGCACCTTGAAATAATCCGCTACACGTGTTAAAACCTAACGTGCTCGCAAGTGATTTATCCATATTCAGTCTAGCTTCAAGAAAGTTAGCTAAAAGAATTGTAGAATACTGAACGAAACTAGGAAAAGAATTTGTCCCAATATGAGCTCATCATCGAATACATCGAGCGCCATCAGTGAAGCTGTCCTTCCAGCTTATATAATTGATCGGAACTTTTCTTCCTTATTTCCAGAATGATCAAGTTGTTAGTGTGAATGAGATAGAATAACCATAGATGTCTACAGGATTCCAAACACGATGACGGAAATGAACGACTATATTAGCACCATGAGCGATAACGCCGATTCAAGAATGTGCCACCATAGCACCCTGCGCTTCAACCGTTTCCCGTACGGCTGGTGAATCTAGGTGTCAATGTTTTACATGATTTGTGGAAGCTGTACACGTTTTCTGTAATGAATAGCTATATAAAGTCATTAGAAAAACGGCACGTTGGCGGATTTTTTGCTTCGGACAGGTGAATACTCTGGAAATCAGAAGCAACTGCGCATCAGCGTACATTTCCAATCGAGCTCCGAATTAGGCTTTTTTTCCAATTTTAAAACTACTTTGGGAACGTTTCTACTAGAAATCCATCAAGTCAGCCGCAAAAAGCTAAACAAGAAGCAAAACTATATTCAGTAAAGAAAATCTAGAACTAAGTGATCTACAAAAGATCCGATAAGCTACTTTACTCCACAGATTCTTTTTCTCCTAGTGTATGCAAGATTTGAGGAGCGAGGTCATCTTGTTGATAGTAATGTGTCATCTCACCTAGACAGCCTAATAAGTCCTTTATGCCTCATTAGTGAATCGGTAGCACTGGCGCATACATTCCGAATTTCGTCGACCGTCAACCGAACGTCAACCTCGGGGGCATAGTGGTCAATTCTGAAAGCAACGACCTTTGAAGGTTTTCACAGTGTTGAAGAATTGTTTTGCACGAAGTTAGGCTCTTTTATCATAGGATTTTTCTTTTGTTTATGTTCTACATGGGAGTCATAGAGGATCAAGGCTACTATAACTATTCTTCACTTGTTCTCTAAATTAACAACCGGTAAATGAAGAAGAAGGGAGCGTATGGCGCAGTGGTTGGAGGCGCCACTGCGACGCGCACGTGGAGTCGATCCCTGCGCCTATGGCCCACCAAGCCTTCCATCCTTCCGGGATCGGCAAATTGGTACTAGACTTGTCTGGGAGGATAGCAGCACTGGCTCGATACATCGGCAGGCCACCACAAGTCATTGCAAAAGCCAGATATGCATTGAATCACCTCCAACGATACTTAATGAAGTCGAATGCATGGCGCATCCCTCAGAGATTGATCAACGCCGAGAGCTTTATCCTTTATCCTTTTAAGTGACGAAGATTGATATTGCTTAGATACTTAGATGGCCCGTCTTTATTGATTGCGCGGTCCTCAGCATAAAGTAGTTATTGTGCCACTACTATTGTTTTGCTGGTTTATCTGTTGTGGTTCTCGAGAGTCCTGAGGTCAGCCTAGCCAAGGTCTGCCCCAGATCGTCACCACCACATGTAGTCGCCGCACATGTCGTTCAAAAGGAGGTTCGCCATCACGCGACTACTTCGGTATCAAAACGGTGTTGAATTCTGATATTGGTTTACTCTTATTTGGACTTCCTAGCGGAAACGCCGGACTCCTTCTCAGCTTAGGAGACCCTACATGGGGCATGAATTTCCACGCTGTACATCGCAGTCCGACACCCAGGAACACCTTCCAGTCACGGTGGGGCGGTAAGTCGTTCAGAGTAAGAATATTGAAGATTCTTCGACCAAGGCATTCAGATTGCAAATCCATTACATTAGTGGAGTTCCTCAAAAAGTTCCGACTATAAACAGTTGTTACGGATCCTATTAAATGCCTGATTCAAAACAAGGAAATTGAGAGCGTTGCATGCAGAAAAAAACAGCGTAAACGAAACAGAACAGTGGAAGTACTGTCATAATTTCTACATGTATGACATTCCACCACTTAAAACCAAGATAGAGAAGAGATGGAAGAAAAATTGCACTTCAATCTTTTCCAGTTCGCAACCAATATTCTACTTTTCAAAAAATTCCTTGTTGAGAAAGACTACCCGAAATTTACCTCGCTAAAGCAAAAGTTGTGATAAGTACGTTATGAAACACAGCTTGAGATCTGCTAGAGTCAGAGCCCACCTTGTTAGAGCTGGAAGCTACTAAATACGCTTGATTCCAGCAATCCAGGCAACATATTATCTTGGGAACGTAGGGATTCAATACCAGTGGAGAAAGTTGCGCATGGTCTACCTACCCAAGAAGGGATATCACTAACAAGGGACTTAGATTGAACTACGACCGGTTGAAGGTGTATGATTTCAACAGCGATTATGCCGTGTAGATCAGATCTATCCTATAACTTAACTCATTGCAAACATCAATTGCATTTAGGTGGCTATTAAAAGCATTATACTTTATCAAAACGATTGTAATAATATCACCGACTAAGGAGTAGATGTCCTGGTACACAACAACTTTATCATAGTGTTATTATAACAATACATTCAAATACAGCTCTTCTTCCTACCCTTTCCCGACAATCCTCTGAGAAAATTGATGGGATTTTGCGTAGATGAGAGAAAAACCGAGCTTAAGAGAAATTTGAGACTTGAATAGTGATAGATAAGTAAACAGTGATAGTGATAATGAACCAATTGAAATGAGTGTTTCTTTGACTAGGAAAGCTAAACCACAAGTGCATTAACGGAGCAGAAAGCAACATGAAAGAGAGATTATGTGGAAGAAATAGCACAGTCAAAATCTGGATTACCTGCGTTTGTTACTCATAAAGAAATGGACTCAGACGACGCACTCATCATTTTGGATCCACGGTTCCCCTAAGGTTTTGGTGTAACACGCACCATCCTCAGAGCGCTTAAAGAACGCGCTCTCAAGTATAGTCGACACACGCAATGTCTAGCGGATTCTTCGTCTATTGTAAAATTATCCTGTCTTCAAAATCTAAAAGAACACACTTCGAAAACGAGACACAAACGTGTGGATTTGTGCGAATTTAGGTGTATGAATTCACGCTGGACTGTGCGAATATTCCGATAGCGCTCAGTAGGCACTTGAATAACAGCATTCAAGGCGACGACAATGTTCGGTTTTATTGTAAAAGTTCGTTACATGGCGCCTGAAGTGCTCGCAGTCTCTCTTGAGTAAGCGAGTCCTTCCAAGAAACTCTACTATGCGACTGTTACAACACTTCATTAGCACCGATTCGACCCGCTGGGCGATCAACAGGTGAACAAATGAGACACAGGAACCTTCCGCTTTGCTTATTCGTACGAATTATGTGCTGCTCTGCGAAAGTGAGCGTCAGTAGGCTTATAAATGGACATCTGTTACCGACGTGGTCAATCGTTCTCATATCGTAATAATATTTCAGATCTCCGTCTACCTAATTTTCATACAGTGCTTTGGCTAGTTATCCCATGCAGTGAAGATTGTCTCAGCGAAGAACAGGAACAGAGAGAGGGAGAAGAAAAGGAGAAATGGCGATGGTCTCTTATACTTCTGGAACTGCACAATTGTCTTACATTGGCGTTGTGAAACCAGCAGTTGTGATCTTCGTGATGATGTGGTCCATATAATCTTCAATAGTGCCATTAAACGAACTGTCATTGTTGTCTAATTTTTCTGATGTTTTCTGAAAGGGAAAGCGTCTTAATTCACTACCTGTCTTCTTAACACTGCAGTTTTTCACTCACTGTAAATTGAGTTACGTTCATATAAGTACCGATGCCTTTCGAAGAAGTAGAAAAAATGGACCTCACCAAAAAGAGGGTTATTTATATTAACTGTTATCTATTGATATTAACTGGTATCTATTGATAAAAGGATAAAGGATAAAGCTCTCGGCGTTGATCAATCCCTGAGGGATGCGCTATGCATTCGACTTCATTAAGTATCGTTGGAGGTGATTGAATGCATATCTGGCCTTTACAATGACTCGCGGTGGCCGGCCGATGTATCGAGCCAGTGCTGCTATCCTCCCAGACAAGTCTGGTACCAATTTGCCGACCCCGGAGTGATCGAAGGCTTGGTGGGCCATGGGCGCATTTCACGTGCGCGCCGCAGTGGCGCCTCCAACCACTGCGCCACACGCGCCCTTCTATTGATATTAACTGGTAACTATTAATATTAACTGGTATCTATTGATAATAACTGGTATCCATTGATTGCTATCAAATTTGTTTTTATTTTTTGCTTCATTTATTGCAAAACCACAAAAGAACAGGTGTGGGTGGATTTTAAATACAGACGTTTCTCTCCCAACGGGCATCACAAGCTCTTCTCCTGAACACCATGCCCCTTGCATCTCTACTTATATGGACTCTGGTTACTTTATAAAAATGATGTCAAATAAAAAGAAAAGATTTTCGGGGTTGATCTACGCCTGAGTAGTCACGGAGTTCACTAGATTTCGTCTAGGTTCTCTTAGGGAACTGAATACGTATCTGGGATAGACGATGAACTACAGTGGTATATCGAGGTATCAAATCAATAATCTGAACAATTTTATTTTGTTATTCGCGTTGTGCTAGATAACATAATAGCGACGACTGCTGCAGGGTGGGTTATCCGTTGAAAAATCAATGTTATCAACGGATAGCAATAACAACAAACTCCATGTATGAAAGAGAATCAGCGGGTGAGCATGGCCCATTCGAGCGAGATGCTCCACAGAGGAACGTCCAGCTCGATGCACGATGAAGACGCCACTTCGAGAACACGAACAGCTGTGAACCACCAAGCCGGGTCATCGGCTCTGATGAAGACGAAACCGTCGAAACATTAGCCGAAAACCATATAAACACATGTATCAAGTCAGTGGTTCATTCCTTTCGGACAGCACTAGAACCATTTGTGCATTATGAGAGTCGAATTTCTTGCATCTCCACTTAAATGTGCCTATTTTCCGTCCCCTTTATAAAAATGATATCGAATGAACAAGACAAAGCGTTCGAGATTGATCTGTCTCTGAAGGATCAAGGCATTCATTAGATGTCATCTAGGTTCTTTTAGGGAAATGAATGCATGTCTGGGCCGCATGAAATGAATGAATGCAATGAAATAAGGTTTCCTATAGAGGGATCAAGTCAGTGTTATATTCTTTGTGGGCAGCTCTAGGGCCAATTGGCTCATTTTGAGAGATGGAAGACTTGATGAGTCCGTTGCACGAAATCTAACGAACGATCGATCCAGTGTGTATTACTGGGAATCCCCCTTTCTGCAGCTTTTTACGCGCCTGACTCCCTGTTTAATTCTACTTAATTAGTTCAAAGTAGAATGTTACCCAAAACGTATAGCATTTAGCATTGAATGGCTCGTCATTGCCAATCACGAAGTATGCAGATTTCAGCATAATTTCACATTAATTGGGAATTTGCTGTTTGGGTAAGATTTTTCCCTCGAAGTGTCGGAAGCGATGCTACAGTTTCCCCATGTCGTCACCATTTCATATCTTTAGTGACTACGCTGTTGTCAGAAATGGCAATGATTCCTAGCACTGATTTACTCTTACCTGCGCTCCCACATCGAAATGTAGACTTCGTTCTCAGACTGAAATTTCGTGCTTGGTTGAACAACCTTACGCTGTACATCGAAATTCGACATCAGAAAATAATTCTGCTATTATAAGACACTAATGCGTGATAATGCTCGTTACCGTTAACATGGGCTAAATTAATCGTGCAAGTTTCCGCGACATTCGGGGACGCATTGGCTCCACTATTTCCATGAATTGCGAGGAGAATCTACTCAACCAGTACACTCATAAAGAAGACTGAATCCTCAAGTAGTTGTCAAAACAACACGCAAAATGTTGAAGACGAGTGTAGACGATGAGTGCCAAGAAAACGAATCGAATGCAAAAAGTGTAGGATCCGCACAGTAGCTTAGAGTCATTTAAAAAAATAGCTCCAAAATCTCTAAACTTATCGTTTACCTTGTTTGACTTTGTAACCTTTTTGACTTCGCATAACATATTCATGGAGTTAGTGAACCTTATTAATAACCCGTGGTGGAAAAACTCCGATACGAGTAACCGTTGTTCACGAAGGGTTCAGTGGCTAAATCAACGACGTTGCAGCAACGGCATATTTTATTTTGGATTGCAGTGATGAAGCTTACATCTTTATTACTGATTGGTTGTTTCTTAGATGACCATTAGCTATGTTTAATTCGGATTCGCTTTGTGAACTAACAGTTGACAATGCGTCTAACACAACATAACTAAATGTAGCGATTCCGGTGATACGAGTTCTGATGGGAAAGGATGTCGTGGGCCCTCATTAGCACTTGACGACAATCATCTAGCATCTAGAAGCATCGATCAACATTCGCCTTCGGAAATGTGCTCAGTAGTCTGTTTTGTACTGTTGTGCGTGGCAAATAGAACTTCTGGAAAGAAAGAGTTCAGTGGGCAAGTGTACTCGGAATTACAAAATTTATTCTTCTGCCAACGATATCCTAAGCATGAATGTTTCTATTGTTCTCCTACTTTTGTCGTAAACTACCCATTCATTTCCAAATATTTCTAGTGAGGTCGTTCCAATGAGTCTCATATGTTATTAACTATATTTGCACCAATGTCAATTGAAGAAGTGCAGCAGAATTTTAGCCCATCTGCTTTGATAAATGGGTCATACTTCATAGTCTATTCTGAGATTTGCGCTATCATTAACTGCGCTGCGCTAATTAAAGAATTTTTCAGGTTTATTTCGCGCTCAACACAGCTTTAAATACATCAGAAGAATTAAAGCCTTCCTTCACATTTCATGAAAAGTATAATTTATGTAATGCTAGTCGACAATGGCTCGACGAACCAAGTTCACCTGCACCTCCATTTAGTCCAGATTTTCTTGGTGGTCCAATAACACCTGGATCTGCAGCGGTTCCTGACATCTTCGGTGAACTTTGAGCACCGTGTTAACTTTCACCACTAAGCTTTCCGCGATCTCTAGGCTGTGGTGGTGATCTAAGACGAAGGAGTACCTTGGGCCCATCTGGTAGTTTTAACTAGTTTTTGCGTGTATCGTGTTCTGCAGATGTTCGACTACTGCAACGATGTTGCGACATGGTGTTTAAAACCTCGATCGTTGCGGCAAGCCTAACACTGACAGAAATGGTGGCCGCAGTGATGACCGAGTAAATTCAGTTAGCACCGGAGTAGAACATTATTTACGATGATAACGGGGAATTGATTGTGGATAACTACAACGGATATATGACCGTCTATGTGGAACACAAAACTGCGTAGTCTGTCCTTATGGCAGGGACGGTGACTGCATGAGTTCAGGCGCGATATACCTGATATCTTGTGGTACTTGCGGAGACGAATATATTGGCGAAACGGGCAGACCTTTATGTATCCGCATAAAGGAACACCTAGATGGCAAACGAAAAGCAAGACAAGGCACGCCACTAGGAACGCATAGGATACAAAAACATAGCGGAGAAGATTTTGATGTAAAAGTCACTATCCTAGCACGAACTCCCCGAGGCTTTTTGGATAAATGCCAAAAATCCTAGTGAAAAGTTTGTAGACGACAGACAGAAAGCCGATTGGGTGGTAGTTGCCGATATCATGGAGACCACCCTTCTTGAAAATCAACACAGTCTTGCTGGTCTTCCACGTTTTTCACCAACGAAATGGCATGTTGGATTTTGCAAGAAAGGACCGGTGGTACAGCATATCCATCCCCTTTATTTCATAAGACGCAAGATGAACGTGGTTATCGTAGAAATCTGAGTATTATTCGTGAATGTTTTTCTCAATTGCCTTTCTAGACGGTGTAACTGTTCCGTTCGGGCGTCGGAGTGCAGTGACCTTATTCTTGTAATTTAACTGGTCGAGCTCCGGCGGGTTTGCGAATGCTTTTCCCAGCCTCTGCAGCATAATTGCTGCTCTTCCTCCTTTCAGATGTTTTTGTGGCCTGTCTGCATTGTTTTGCAAGTTGGTACGTCATTTCGCTGTCGCCTGCAATCTGTGTGATTCCACGTTGGTGTATCAGCTTGAGAGTTTCTGGAGACAGGCGTTTTTTGTTGACTTTCGAACTCTCAGCTTTCATAGCGCTAACGTGAAGATGGTGAATGAGCCGATCGTATTCTTCGTCAATGTTATCAACAATGGCGTCTTTCCAACAGTTGACTAATAAGTTGAATAAGTCTCAATTTACAGCGATTTTTGGACATCGTCTTTTGAATTTAGCGGCTTCTTCCCCTTTCGCGAGGAATGAAATCCTGCACGAAGAAGGCAGTGGTCTAATCCTGTGTAGAGTTTCGGGACAGCAGTAGATATCGCAAGTCAAAACCCTTGATTTACTATGATTTGGTCTATTTCGTCATGGTACTCTCCACTGGGAGACTCCCACGCCCAGCGTTGCGAGTGCTCATCTCACCCTGTTCGTTCCATTGTAATCCGTGGGTCCCAATATGACGTTCCTCAAACGTTCTTCTTGGTTCAATCTTGGCACTGAAATCTCCAATGATGACTTTGAAGAATGTATGGGCTTCTCTGTAGATGTTCTCCAAGTCCATGTAGAACGCTTCGACTTCTTTTTTGTCATAATTTGATGCTGGCGCGTATACGACGAAGATTGTCAAAGCCGGTACTGATCCACACCTTTTAATCGTACACGTCCGATTCGCGTTGTAAGCTGTTCGAATAAATCGATGTTCATGGACAAACTCGTGTTGACGAGAAGACCGCCACCGCCTACCTACTGTCCCATGTTCCGAGGAACAGTTCTTCTCCAGTGTCACAGACAGCGTTGAATGGGTGGCGTCGTCTCGTCTCGGCCAGGCCGATGACGTCGTACCTTACCATTCTTGCTTGCATGAGCAAGTCCTCTATCGAGGACTCGGATGCAAGTGTACGTGCGTTGTAGGTACAGATCGTCACCATAGTTCTTGATCCAAGCAGCTTCCCTAGGCCCTGAGATTTCAGCAGCCTCTCCGTACTCGTCCTACCCAACACTGCGAAATTGGTGGCTCCTTCAGGGTCAGGGGAATGAGGCCCGTTTTTTTACTGTGTTTAGCATATTTGATACCCACGTATAGCTTGCTGGGCTCTGAACATGGGGGCTGGTTATACTCACTATAGCTTGCCAGGCTCTCCCAGAGTGGTCATGGAGCTTAATTGTTGGAGGCGACTTCTAACCGCCTTCCATATACTTCCCTGCCACTTGATTGCAGGCTTTTGGCCGAGTTGACTCGTAGAATACAATCCGCTTAAACTAGAACGCATCCACACACGCATGCATCAATATACCGCGTAAATGCAGAAAGTATGTGCCAAATCGGCGCAATGGCAACAGTGAGTTCATCCCCTGGATACACCAGCGTCTCAGCGAAGCAAAGGTCGCTTTTGGTCCTCGATCCCTATCCGCCACCTGGGGAAGCACACGTAGCCTTGGCGACTAACCTGCTCGAGATCCCTCATATGAGGGAGATGCTTGCTTCTACAAAAGAATGAAGGAGAGAGCTCTCGGCTTTGATCAATCTTTGAGAGATGCTTCATTTCGACTTCATTAAGTATCGCTGGAGGTGATTGAATGCATGTTTGGCCGTTACAACTCGCGGTGGCCAACCGATGTATCGAGCCAGTCCTACTATCTTCCCAGACAAGTCCGGTACCCATTTGCCGACCCCAGATGATGGATAACATGGTGGCTCATGTGAGCGGGGATCGATTCCACGTGTGTTTCGCAGCGGCGCCTCCAACCACTGCGCCGCGCGCCCTTGCTTCTCTACACTTTTTAATGAAAGAAGTAACGACAATGACCAGATTTATTATCAAAATGTCGTTCTGCTTCTACGTATGAAGACGTTTAGCGCATCAAAAGGGCTATTGTGGGGTAGTGCCACCGCGAAGACGCCTAATCATCCTTTCGTATACATATGTACGCGATATTTTTGCTTCAGTTTATATTTTGCAATCACCATAGTAACTGTTTTCTAGTGCGCTCAAGCATTTCTACGATCTATAATAATTTTTTATTTTTTTCGCAAGAAAGTTCGGTTACTATGCAGGTCCAGTTTAGTCGCGCATTGTAGCAAATGCGCTTCCGCGGCAGTAGTCGGCTGATTGTCTGTAAATTGTCGTGTGTCGCATTCACTTTGTTCGCAACGTCATCCAGCGACCCACTCACAGAACCCTGCTCACAAGGCCCACCATCCCTCGGCGGTTGGCGAATTGGTACCACCACACCTGCCTGAAAAGGTAGCACACTGAATCGATACATCGGTAGGCTACCGCGAATCGTTGTATAGGCCAGATATGCATTCAATCTCCTCCAGCGATGCTCGGTTAAGTCGAATATATGGTTCTCGATTGATCAAAGCCGTAAGCTTTTATCCTTTTACACATACAACGATGCTTTTCATCTATCCGACAAAAAAGAATAAATTATGCCAACTAGAAACTTACACCTACCATGTTTGTCCAATGATTATAGGAGCGTGCCGCATTCCTCTGGCTCCTGATGGCGACGAATGAGGACTTTAATGGCACCCGTTCGAGTTCTTTTGTCGGAGATCCATTGTCCTTAGCCGTACGATTGTCTATGAATTATCACCATGGCGTCTTTAGCACACCGGCGATGATCTACGTACGATGACATCCGCTACCGAAGCAAAAGAATTCTAAAGAAAACTGCTGAGAACTTGTGTTTAAACGTGATGAACATGTCGCTAAGGTATCAGTATCTCTGTCTCCACTTGGCTGATTATCATGTGCGATGATGCATTTCTCACCTATAGCGCTTTCATTGAGTGCGGTCCATCTACCCGTTCTATACGCTTTCCTTCCTCTCTTTCACGTTCCCGGTGTCCACATCTGGCGCCTCGGTATTCTCAAATAGATTGCTGTTTTCTTGTGACTATCGAAAGTCGATTCACGGTTTTGTCTCCTACACAAATCGAAATCGATGAGCGAAACGATTGTTACGCAGACTATCGACCGCGTAGATCACTAGGTGCAATCGATAGCGGGCGACGTCTGCGGCGTTAGGGTTCGGCGGTTCCGCGCGAGCGGCTGTTGAATGTTCTTGCTTTCTCTACACTCTACCAGATTTATTATCAAAATGTGGTTTTACTTTTACCTGTTAAGAGCTTTAGTTTATCAAAGGAGCCGATGTTGAGTGATGCCACCGCGATGTCGCCTCAGCATCCTTTCGTACGCATATTTACGCGATATTTTTACTCTCATTTATTGTTTGTAGTGACCATAATGGCTGTTGTCCAGTGCTCTCCAACATTCCTCCGATCCGAGCTATTTCTGTGGTTTATAGAGGGCTCATTTTCATTTCTTCTCTTTACTTGTATTTATAGGTTAATCATGGACCTGCTTGATAACATCACTTCACTGATGACGAAGACCGAAAAGGAAAGAGCTGGCAGACCAAAGAAAGCAGCTGAGGTGAGTTGCTTTGACGAAAATGGAAAGGCTTCTAACAATATAGTGGCCGTTATTAATCCGGTTAGTTAGAGAACTTCTGTACCACTCATTTGGACCCTTTTAATCAATAACTTTGTCACTCTCGGTAGACAAATCTACGTGCATGAATCGCTTATTTTTGTCGGACTGTCCAACTTTAAGAAATCTGTCTTTTATAAATTTCATAGTTGTTACAAGTAATTATTCATTACATATATTGCTCATAGTGAACATGGTTTTAAAGGTCCGCATATCCAGTGAGTTTGTGACTAGTGAGGGAAAAGTGTTGGCCGCACCTGAGATCACGTACAAAACCGGGTCAGTTTATGACTGAATAGATACCTTCGGTTTTTTTTAGCCTGTCTTCAAATTAAATGTTCACTTTTAAGTTCGCTGCAACCTGATGGAAGAGGGAAGTTGAGCTGGAAATTAGCTGAGCGGTTGCAATTCTACCGCCCAGCGACGGTAGAAGCTGTATCTATAGTAATCTTGGACAAAGCTGTCCACCGTAATCAGGCAGGGTAAGCTCTTTTTTTTGTTATAAAGACTTTTTCCACGGTTTTTTTTGACGGAGCGATTGTGAGCTGAACCATTGTGAGGTTAGGGATTGAGTGCTTTCCAGGTTCGATTCTCTGCTTTCCTTAAAACTCCTCTCTACTCAGTGAATGGACTTCTGTGTGAGAGTGAACATATATGCATGTGTGATTGGGTGCTTTTGCATATTTGTGGTTGGAATTCCATGCGTCGGTTCGAACGAATGTTGACCACTAAATAAATGGGAACTGCGTAAGAGGTGTTTCGAAGTGTAGTGCTCAACGTCTGCGCTTTGAAAGACTATCGGAGGATATTCGCCGAAAGTACTCCCTTTCATCAGTTTTGAAATTTTCTAGTAAATTAATGCAAGCGTTCACAGGAACTGTGCATTGTTACAGTGCCTTATTCAATATTGCGAGATTCCTCGTGAGCTATACATTTCACTATAAAAATTTAGTTGTTATGCCAGATCGTCTTGGGTTTGAAGAGATCGATTTGTCGAACTGATTTGTTTCGACAATTCTTCCTTATTTAAGACCGCTTTTATGAGTGTCATATGTGAACTGAAATGTGACAATCTGGGGGTAGGTGTAAATTCGAATCAAGTGGAAATCCTAATTGAACGAGTATCTACGAGTGCTGCTATGTGTATCTCTTTGGGAAATTCAAGGTGGTTAAGAATTTAATTCCGGGGCTGAGTGGGGGAAACTGGCTGCTTGGACATCTTACGAGCGCATCAAATTAATTCGATTGCATGATTCTTGGTGTGAAAGTTTACTTCTCAGAAGTCTGTATGTTACGTAGAATGGATGAAAAAGCAATTAGCCTTACCATAAGTGTTACTGTGCCCCTGCAATATTCCCTATAGCGAAGCCGGGGGCGAATCTAAAGTTCTACTTAAGTCGACGGTCACGATTGAAGAACAACACAGTGTGTACCATAGCTTCAAAATGAAGTAAGCCGAACAATTAATGACAACATTGTTCATTGGCTGGTTACAAGATGAGTGAATTGCTACCGCACACTTTACTCGCTGAAGCGCGAACGGAATACAATGGTGGAAGTTATAGTTGTTTACCAATGCTGTAGAAATGGTAGTTTTTTGTCTTAGTGATTTCTATCATGCTTTGGCTCGTATGGGACGTTCTCGTGGGGTGGAGATCCGGGAGAGCAATGTGAAGATTCATGAAATGTACTCCGAGCTGAACAGCAGAATCGAAGAGCATTTCAGGTGCGGCCGTTCGGAAATTATTTTCTGATTTCTTCGTGCTTTATTTCAAAAAAGGTAGCATTAGATTTTTTATAATCTTGCTTGCCGGGTATAATTTTGCTTTTGAAATGGTGCTAATATCTTACTTTGATGACGTCTTGGAAGCCATCTTTAACCTTTTGCATTGGATGGTTTTTTCTCAAGTATCTTTTAAAAAGCGATCTAGATATTTGTTATATAGATGACCGTTATGGAAATGCTTCGCAATCTTGTGAATGAAGCAACGTTTCAACTTAACTCTGTTAGGATGGCGTGCTGTAAAGTTGTATATATTGCCACTATAATTGCCGACTTCTGTTTTACATAAGCACCATTTGTGTAACAAATGTCTCTCGTACTTTGACATACTCTGTGAATATCTTGCAAAAGTCCCTACACTGTTGTTAGTGTAGTTCTTTACTTGTTTTCCTTTCGTGGCGTTCAGTACGCTATTCTATGTTGTGTTCTGCGTATATTTGTAAATATCATTGCATTTTTTAATGATGCTGAGATATTTGCCAAACTCCGGACTGCAGGGCTCTGGGGTGGGAAACGAACGCGCTATTGTCCTTTCCGGGGACTAATGCGCTCACCACCACATCATGCGGGTCCTTCGTTTCGCCTGTCTCTCAGCTAATTCTATCGATCTTACTCATCATACCTCTTGCCTAAGGACTTCAAATTTTACAAGAATCTTGATCACTTCCTGCCCGAGGACTGTTGCGGAAACCAAGCCGAAGCTAACATTGCCTTCAGACTTCATCCACTTCAGAAGTCCTAGATTTTAAGCCATCTCCATGAGCAAATTTTATCCGTTCTTATCAAAAAATGACTCAATTCGGTTTTTTGTTTCGATTAGCAAAGTTCGTTTTGAGCTGAAAGCTCATAATAACCTCGTGTATACTCATGAATAGAACAAATATTATTGATTAACAATGCTAAGTCTTTGATTTTTGATTCATTGCCTACCGCATTTTTTCACGGTCGGGTGTCTTGTGAAGTCCAACTACAATGATACTGAGATATATGCAAAACTCCTAACCACAGATGTCTTTGGTGGGGATGGAACGCGCTATTACGGATTTTTCAGGCGATCGCGTTCACCATCACCCCATGCGAGCACTTCCTTTCGTCTTTGTTTCACCTAGTTTTTCATCTAAGAACGCCATCAGCAATTACCCGTCAACGGGATTGATCTGCGGAGCACAAATCAACATTGAACCCAGTTTTGCTTAAGCTGTAGTCAAAATCACAATATTAAGTTATTATTGCATGCTTACGTTGTCATTATTGATATTTGTGTCGCGATTGAATGAGGATCGGTTTTTTTTTCAATTTATTTCTGTATATATCTGTAGTAGAGTAGCGGCCGGAGACCGAGAACGGAGGCTTCCACTCTAGACATAAACCCAATGGCCAAGTTTGCTGCCAGTCGCTGTCCCATTGCCAGCCCCCTTATTTGCGCGTAGTGTTTCCCAGACCATCTGAAAATCGAGCAGTTTAGGCACTCCTTTAAGAGAGCCATAAGCTGGTGGATGGACATGCCATGCATTTTTATTTTCCCTTCATGTTTAACAAGAAGTTCGAAGATGGCTTGCATTGTGGAGTCATTCGATATTTTGGTGTACAGCGCGGTAACGTCGAACGACTCTATCACGTAAGCGTTATTAGGAGATGCGTCACGTAGACGCTCTAGGAACATTTGGGTGTTCGTGAGGTGGGCTGGAATGTGGTTAAGCAACTGGGTGAGTATTAGGCTTAGCAACCAGGTTATCCTATCCGTTGGCCCGTCTACACAGCTGATGATGGGTCTAGCCTTAAACGATGACAGGTTGGTTAACGCAAGATCATCAGGTGATACCAACTCGTGTTTTAATAAGTAAGTATATGACGAGGTTCCGTCATATACTCGCCATAAGGCTCAAGGGCGCGTGTGGCGCAGTGGTTGGAAGCGCCACTGCGACACGCACATGGAATCGATCTCTGCGTCCATGGCCCACCAAGCCTTCCATCCCTCAGGGGTCGGAAATTGGTACCAGACATTTCTGGGAGGATAGCAGCACTGGCTCGATACATCGGCAAGCCACCGCGAGTCAGACTAGATGTGCATTCAATCACCTCCAACGATACTTAATGAAGTCGAATGCACGGCGCATCCCTAAGGGATTGATCAACGCCGAAAGCTTTATCCTTTATCCTTTTTATGACGAGGCATGTTAGTCTATTGACTTTAAGGTGCGAAATAACCGACGATTTTAAGCCCACGGCCTTTGCCACTTTGACCCACTGATTGTTTAGTTTTCGGCATTGACTTTTGTATTCCTTTCCAGACGATGGGCGATAGTGGGTAAGATCACTAAGATGTTCCTCAGTTATTTTAACATCTTGCTGGCGAGGAATAACTACGAAGTCTCCCGCCCACTACTTACTTACTTGACACTTGAACGACCCGTCGTAACTGGTTGTTTTGTGCGGCTGTAAGGTTAAACATAAATCTTCTACCGCGATAGTGATTAAGAGTGTTGGGAACGCCGTCCGAAAACGTGCGGAATATTGTGTCAATTCCGTCATTAGGGTCCAGCTGTCTAAAAACGTTCTAGGAAAAGTAGATGATGGTAATGTCGCCACCTCTTGATTTCCATCTCTGTTTGATGTTTTTCGTTTGGGCTGATAGTGTAGTCGATCTTGAAGATCATAAAGATTGCATTCTATCCTACGCAGGGCCGTTTTAAAAATGGGTTGTGATGGTGCAAAACTTGGGCCGAATTTTAATAGTGAACGCGCACTCTCAGGTTTTGTAATGCCCTCAATCACGGTGACCCTAATTTTTCTTGGTCCATTATCAACCGTTTTTGACTCCTTGCAAAGTTCGTTTTTCTGTGGTTTGTTGCAGCCGAGGCACGCGAATCAGTCAACAGATTGTCAAATATAACCTGTAAGGCCATTTTAGCATTAGACCTAACAAAATCGCATATCAGTGTTGACCCAACAAGTATTCTTCTCCAAAGTCGATCCTCCAAATTCAAAGCACAAAAATGTTCCTTCGTCGCACACTTCTTCATTCTGGCGAACATCTCGTTCTGCTTGCTTCGTAGTACAACTCGAGTAGTTTCATTTCGATTCCTCTCACTTGTAGGCGGTCCTCTGCTTGACCGCATATCTCGTGAAGTCGTTTTCGTTTTATGAACTTCGGCACGACTCGGTGTTGAATGCAGCAGCGGAAAAAGTGGATCTGTTGTCTGCCTAAGACTAGCTTGTCTTAGTGACAGCGCTTCCTTCACAAGTCGAAAGTATTTGTTGGTAAATCTTGTAATAGTACCCAGGATCGGCTTTCTATTAACCTCGGCATTGAATTATGAATTCGTCGTTTTTTCTCTTAGCAGTCGCGAGGTCGTTAAACAGCATACATTTACTTCCATAGAAAAACACACAATACAATACAACAGTAGCTGACGTTTCGGCAGAATCGCCTTTTTCAGACCCTGGAAAGGTAAACTGATGCACAATTTATTAGGCCAAACGCTTTAATAACACATGCAAAAAGATGGAAATCTAAATGGCAGTCATATGGTCAACAGCTTCTCGAAAAAAAAACCCCACCGTTTTGCGTGGTTTTACTGAGGAAGAGCAGCTGATCAGAGTCGCATATGGTTGACGGCTGCACCTTCCCACATCAACGATCGATGCTAAGGTATGAGGAGAGACCACGTGTGGTCTTGGGGAATTCCTCCCTGCTGTTCATTGTAGGGTTTTTGGCATTTATCCAAAAACTCGTGTTTTGGCACCCTGTGCTAGAATACCGATTTTCATATCAAAGTCGTCTCCGCTATGCTTTTTTATGCTACGCGTGCCTAGTGGTGTGCCTTGCCTTGCTTTTTGTTTGCCATCTAGATGTTTTTTGATGCGGATACATAAAGGGCTGCCCATTTCGCCAATATATTCTTTTCCGCAAGTAACACAAAAAATCAGGTATATCGCACCGTATCGTGAATCGGGTATAGGGCGCATGTGGTGCAGTGGTTGGAGGCGCCACTGAGACACACGTGGAATCGATTCCCATACCCGTGGCTCACCAAACCTTCCATCCGGGCTTTGCAAATTGTTACCAGACTTATCTTGGAGGAGAGCAGCACTGGCTCGATGCATCGGTAGGCCACCGCGAGTCATTGCAAAGGCCAGATATGCATTCAACGACCTTCAAACGATGCTTAGTGAAGTCGAATGCATGACGCATCCCTCAGGGATTGATCAACGCCGTCAGCTTTACCATTTATTATCGTGCCTGAACACGTGCAACCACCGTCCTTGCCGTAAGGGCAAATTACGGAACTTCCTTTTTCGCGTAGGCGGTCATAAAAGCGGCTACAAACTAAATGACGGCGATGAGTATAATGTGGTATTTTAACTTTTGCTACCTATTCCTCTAGCGGTACGTGTGGAGCAGTGGTTGGAGGCGCCCTGCAACACGCACGTGGAATCAATGAAAATGGAAACGAATTGGTTTCCCCGCCCCATTCACGCTCAAAGGAACGAATATCTCCGAATGCTCCAGTTAGTCTAGCTACGTCGGGAAACCAGCGCAATGAACGACGCAGCTCCGGAGTTGAGCTGGAGAAAACGAGCAGCATGGGAATCTTTCAAGAGCATCGAGGGTGTAGTGATGAGAACAAAGGGCGCTCGATTCCTTGCCCACCTTTTCGTCTCAACGGTACTTCTTGCCTTTACGTATGCGTGAGAGACCTGGCCACTGCCTAATCTGGATGAGAGATCACTCGGCGTTATCGAATACGCATTCCAGAGGACGATGCTGGGAGTGCCCCTTGTCACACAAGTAAGGGAAGGAATCCGAACCTCCGATTATCGTCAACGATCAAAAATCAAAGATACCGTACTGTACGCCAAACAGTCGAAGATAAGGTGGGCCGGACTTAAAATGCTTATTAACGACAATCGATCAACAAGAGCCGTTAGTGACTGAATTACTCGGCATGTCAAACCCACAGCAGGAAAACCGCTTACAGAATCCATTGGGCCACTTTTGCACGCGACACGGGGAAATGAAAGATTTACTGTCGTTTGCTCGAGTCTAGAGCGTTGGGACCTGAACGGGCGGAAATGAGTACGACCCAGAGATAAATCGTAACATTTTCCAGATCTCATAGGGTTGAGAGGCTTGACGCACCCGGGGTGGGATGGTCCCAATGTTGTACTGGTGGTGAACGGCATTACTAGCAGTTCACTATCAGCCTCATATCAAACTGCATTAATTATTGCGCCTTTGCAAGATTAATGGAAAAGGTGGAGAAAAAAATCGATTGAAGTATTTTTTTGCGCAAAGAGAGTCTGTGGTTTAGGTTAATTGGTTTGTTCAATCTTTTTTTTTCGTCATTATAGTAAAGGATTTTATTCAATCATGTTAGTAAATTTTAAATTCTACCTGAATATCTAAGGCCTTGTCGTCGCTACGACTCACATGGAAACGAATAGACAGTTTTATATTCATGGGATTGAGGAAACTTATGCCGGAAAGTAAGTATTATGTTTGACTTGCTTCATTTTCCTGACAATTGTCTATGATTATTGCTGTGAGCATGTCTCTCTTAGGCAATTTTTTGAAACAGCGGCAGGGAAAATATCAATCGAACAGTATTTTCGAGAGAAATACAAACGCTCTCTGCGTTTCCCACGTTTACCGCTGGCTAGTGAAAGAAAAGCTGCAAACATGCTTAACTACTATCCTCTTGAACCGCTTGTCGTCGAGCCAGCTCAACGTGTTTCCTCTAAGAAGCTTACAGGAACACTTGTAAGTCTGCTGGCTTCTTGCAGGCATTCTAATTTTGTTCGCTCTTTTTTAATTTAGTTAAATTATCTAGTGTCTAACTTATTGCCGCGTTCAGACCGGGAGAATGATTCAACAAGCACGAATTCTACCTCACGAATTGAAGAAAAATAATAGAAGACAACTTGCCTTGGCTAGGCTGGCTGGTGTCGACAACGAATATCTTCATTTCGAGTGCGTTCTCTTAAAGTGGTTTCAGTATGTTTTGCGATGACTGGTGTCATGCACTATACTATCACTTGCGATCAAACTTGTCCATTATTTTCTTTATCTTCTTTGTAAAGGGTGCAGTAGTTGGAGGCGGCACGCACGTGGAATCGATTCGTGCGCCCATGGCCCGCCAAGCCTCCCATCCCTCCGGGGTCGGCAAATTGGTACCAGACCTGTCTGGGAGGATAACAGCACTGGCTCGATACATCGGCGGGCTACCGCGAGGCGTTGTAAAGGCCAGATATGCATTCAATCACCTCCAACGATACTTAATGAATTCGAATGCATGGCGCATCTCTCAGGGATTGATCAAAGCCGAGAGTTTTATCCTTTATCCTTTATCTTCTTTGTAAACAACAACTTTGTCGCTCTCGGTGTACAAATCTACGTGTATAAATCGCTTATTTCTGTCGGACTGTCCAACTTTAAGAAATGTCCCTTTTATAAATTGCATAGTTGTTACAAGTAGTTATTGATTACATATATAGCTCATACTGAACATAGTTTTGAAGGTCCGCATATCCAATGAGTTTGTGACTATTGAGGGAAAAGTGTTAGCCGCACCTGAGATCACGTACAAAACCGGGTCAGTTTATGACTGAATACGCCTTCGGTTTTTTTGGCCTGTTTGGCCTGTCGTCAAGTTAAATGTTCACTTTTAAGTTCGCTGCAACCTAATGGAAGAGGGAAGTTGAGCTGGAAATTAGCTGAGCGGTTGCCATTCTACCGCCAAGCGACGGTAGAAACTCTCTCTATAGTAATCTTGGACATAGCTGTCCACCGTAACCAGGCAAGGTAAGCTTTTTTTGTAATAAAGACTTTTTGCAGGGTTTTTTTTGACAGAGCGATTGTGAGCTGAGTCATTTTGAGGTCCGAGGCGGAGCGTTTGCATGCAATGGTCAGGGATTGAGTGCTCACTAGGATCGATTCTTTTACTTTCTTTAAAACTCATCTCTACTTAGTGAATGGACTTCTGTGTGAGAGTGAACATACATGCATGTGTGGATGGGACACATATTTTACAGATTATTGAGAATTTGTTCTTAAAGTTTAGTGTGAAGTGTGGAGGACTCAACCACATGGTGTCGTCTACTCCAGTTGCTTTAGGAAATCGTACATATCAACGAGACATGTGAGCGAAGAATACTATATCTTTTGTTATTGTTTTGTGATAGAAAAAGTGTTTAATTCAATCTGTAGGAATGGAAGACTGTTCAGTGGAAAAATGTTTGTGGCATTTGAGCTGTCGCATCTAGCAGCGCTGAATTTCTATGATCGTCAGAATAAGAAAGGAAAGCTGCAAAAGAACCAACGGTTGCTGGAATTAGTTCTTTGGTCTCATGTACAGTGTTATTGTTGCTATAGAGAGACCTCAAGTGTTGGCACGTTTCAGTTTGTATATAGCAAAGCACTGCCTGCTGACTACACTGGTCGTTGGTTGTATCAGTAATCACGTCTACACAGTATAGAGTAAGCGGATTATGCTTGACAGGAATAACTAGTAGGAAGCTTGAACATCCTATGAGAAACCACTTCTATCACCGAATTATGCGTTCTTTAAATGGATGTCGTGTCCTATTGTGTCTCATTTCGACCACTAGTTCTTCGTCGTAGATAGCTTCCCACTTTTTTTTTTGTTTTAGTTAGACACTTTGTACTCTTGCGAGTAGCACATGCACGATTAGTATCGAAGAAGAAAAGATCCTCACTTTGACTGTTTATGTTAGGTTGCTCTTCAACACTTAGGAATTCTACCACGTACTAAAAGTCCGTTGTTCACCGTATTTTGGAGCTTTTTTGAGGTATCAAAATCATAAAAGTGCAAAAGCAATGAAATTTTTTGTGTAAAAAATAAAGGTTTATTCACTGTGAAGGCATGGTTCATCGTGCATTTGTATTCACAAGGTTACATGTAGATGTTGCACGTAGGAGTGTCTATAGCTCTTGGTTGGCATGTTCAGTGTTTAGAATAGGAGCGGTGCGTACTGCGAGAACTATTTTACAATAAATTCGTGAAAGAAACTAAAATGCCGGTATATGATTTATAGGTGAGCAATTTTGCTTAGTTGAACTGTTGATTTGTGTACATTGTAGAGATATATTTATTTTATACCATTTTAGGTATATAAGGGATCATTTCAACGTTGCCTTTACGCGCTACTTTAAAGAGAAGAAAAGTCTTCCTGCCGAGGTGGTCGTGTACAGATCTGGGACAAGTGAGGGCGAATTCGACCAGGCGTGTTCCACTGCAACGATTTTTTTCGATTTGGTAATTATCCAATTTAATTTGTTATCAAGTAATGTAATGATTTCTAGGTGAAAGAAGCGCGCGATATTCGCGCCGTTGCTGAAGGCATGAAAGACCACAATGGTGCGAAAACTTACAGCCCTCGAATTATTGTAATTTTCGTGCAGAGTATAAGGAATTACAGGTGATTGTTTTTGTATCAATACATGTTTCGTTCTGAGGGTTTGCAAGCTTTTATACCAGTTATGCCTTTAGAATCACGCCTGCCTCATTAGTGGAAGAGCGCTCTGATCGCTTTAGAGCTGCTGAGCTTAACGTTCCTTCTGGAACTTACGTAGATACCGATATTGTTAATCGACACTTCCGAGAGTTCATAATGAGATCGCAGCAGTCGAACATTGTTGGTTATTTCTTTTTGTTTGCATTTTTCGCGACTTTTCATGTGCAGTAAACTATTCAGTGGATCGTTATACTTTATTGTTTACAGTAGAAAGTGTTTGCAGTAAGAATAGAATCAAGGAAGAAGGAAATTGGTGTGCCGTACATGCTAAATTCAGGGAACTTCTCGCCCAGTGCGGTACACAGTTGTGGTGGAAGATAAGCCTGAAAGGCCTCTTTATGAAGTTGAGCACATGACACATTTCCTGTGCCATGGGCAACAGGTGTTGATTTTAAATTTTATTCCACATAATAAGCCTGAAACCACAACATACATCTTAAAAGTTTTCGTTTTAATTACATGACTTTCAGCAATCAATGCTTCCAACGAGGATTCCTGGGATTGTTTTTGCTGCTGAGAACCTTGCAAAACGAGGGCGGGCTTCTTGGATCAATAAGGTGTAAGCTTGAATGTTTCATATCTTTTCTGGATAGCTAGAACATCCATTGCAAGTGTGTTATCTAGCACATTTACCACTCGTTTCTTTTACTCAAAGACGTTGTCGTAGTGGTAGAGTTTTTCTGTCATGGTGATGTGGGCTCTGTGTTGTGATCTTCTCATTGTATGTAAATCGTTTGCACCTGGTCACAGTGCTGGTTAATACAAGCAGCCAACAAGTTTACCTATTTTGTAGCTAGTGCTCTTCGCATTTTAAAGATTTACCTCCTCATCGTAGCGAGAAGGTGTTCTTAAAGGTAAGATAGCGGTGTACAGCGAATATTGTTGTATTTTTGACTAGTAATTAAATGTTGTTTCACGTGCAATTGTTAGGTTGAATTATTGACTGTTTGCAGAGAGGTAGATGTAAAAAATGCCGAATCACACTCAGCACAAAACGGTGAAGCATCTGAAGTTGAATGTCAACTCATGCGCTATGCATTTGACTTCATCAGGAATCGTTGCTTGCCAGTGTAAGATATCCGTACGACTAGCCTCCAAGACAAATCTGACACGGATTTTTTGACTCTAAAGAGAGCGAAGGTTTGATGATCTCAGAGCGCAATAACGCAATAACAAATAACGATGATTATATGCAGGGAACCTCTATTCCAGACTCCAGTGTACGTCCTTACCGATACACTAAACAGCAATAACAATACAAGAATACTTGACATCCCTTAAAAATACTGAATAACATCCTCGAGATAACTGAGAAAGAAAAAATGACATTTATAATCCACTGCCGAGGTTAATAGAAG
>MQTX01000122.1:646224-672358 GCA_009735665.1 Angiostrongylus cantonensis | reverse complement strand
AAGGAATGTGTAGTAGCTGCAAAGCACAAAACTTCTGTCACCCGCCGGATTCGAACCTGCTCGTTCCGAAGAGAACTGCGACCTGTGCGCCGAGCATTAGAACATTCGGACGGGTTGACGCAAGCATCATGTTGAGATGGTGTAACAATGCTGATGCCAAACGAATTCCGATTACACTGATTACATTTCACGTTTGTGATTTTAAACACCCAACTAAATACATACCCTTTCCAAGGAATGAGTAGTAGCTGCAAAGGATCCGCAGGAAGAGAACCTGGGCCCTCCAAAGAGGACTGCGACCTTTGCGCCGGGCCTTAGAACAATCGGCCGGACTGACGCCATTATCACCTTGAGATGGTCTAACAATGTTAATGCTTAGCGAATTCCGATTATATTTCACGTTTGTGATTTTAAACACCCAACTAAATACATACCCTTTCCAAGGAATGAGTAGTAGCTGCAAAGGATCCGCAGGAAGAGAACCTGGGCCCTCCAAAGAGGACTGCGACCTTTGCGCCGGGCCTTAGAACAATCGGCCGGACTGACGCCAGTATCACCTTGAGATGGTCTAACAATGTTGATGCTAAACGAATTCCGATTACATTTCACGTTTGTGATTTTAAACACCGATCTAAATGCATACTCTTTCCATGGTATGTGTGGTAGCTGCAATGCTCAAAATTTCTGTCATCCGAAGGTATCCGCCGGTTTTTCGAACTTGCGCCCTTCGAAGAGGACTGAGACCTTAACGCAGTTTCTTGGACCACTCGGCCAGAATTGCTCCAGAGTGATGTCGAAATGGTTGATAATGTTGATTTTGGAGTAACTCCCACATCCGACTTTCTATTAACCTCGGCATTGATCAAGTGATTCTTCGTATTCTTTTTAAACAAACGCGATGTGTTAATTTTATTCTTTTTTCACGAAAAAGTTGACATTTAGGCGGACTTGGCCTTCCTCAGAGCCTGGAAATTTCACGCTGACAGCAATCTATTCGGCCAGACACCTCCATAACTAAACAGAGAAAATGCTAAACCAAAATTTGAATCACAGTGAACACAGCTTTGCTCAGTCACCGCTTTCCATGAGGGTTCCACTGAGTATGTCGCGTGGAAACCAACCACACTGAATTCACATGGAAGTGTAATGTGCCTCTCCTATCAGAATAACAGGCTTATGTACGACCCAATATCACGCGTGATAATGAAGAATTCTTCCCTGCGTTTCGTTTTCGGATTTCTGGAATTAATCCAGAACGACTCGAGTGTTTTACGCGCTTGTGTGTTCGACTCCTGTGCGAGGAACGTGACATGTACTTCAAAGTTCTCCCGCTTATGTTTTTGGTTCCTATGCGTGCCTAATGGGGTTTTTGTTTACGTTTGGCGACTAGGTGTTCTTTTATCCGGACACAGATGATTCTGCCCGTTTCGCCAATGTATCTGTCTCCGCGCGCCTTACATGAGACCAGATAAACCGTACCCGAGCTCATGCAATCACCGTTTCTACCATTAGGGCAGGTTATGCAATTTTACGTTGCACGTAGACGGTCATATAGGCGGTTGCGAACTAGCTGGCGCCTAGGATTACTTGGTGGCATTTTAACTACGTTTACCTAATTCTCTAGACCTGCCCTTTTGAAATAGCGTTTTATAGTTCCACTTACATAAATTGAGATGAAGGGTAGGATAAACGGGACCACTTTTTATCGTTAGAATTATCGTTTGGCGGCCAAAGATTATCCCGAGCTACAGTTTCATAGCCATTAGAGATGGTTATTTGACGTACCAAGTTCCGGGACTCCTCTCTCTGTTCTCTTTCCGTGCAAACGTTGGTTGCTGTTCGAAACATGTTTCTTACGAGCGCCTTTTTCGTGCGAGACGAGTGAGAGTAGAGGTAATTAACCAAGATATCTTTATTACTTGGCTTTCGGAACCACTTCGTAATGTAGCCATCTTCTGACAGGTTAATTTGGACGTTCAGGAATGACAGCCAGTTTCCTTTCTTTTCCTGTCAGCTGAACTTGATATGCTCTGACTATTCGTTCAACAACTAAAAGCATTTTTCCATCTCATCTTCTGTTGAGCAAAAGACAAAACAGTCATCTATATATCTACACTAGAGTAACAGCCCGATAGCGGTCACTGGTGCATGGCAATGGGACAGGGACTGACACCGTCTTGCCACTACGTTTACGTCTAAGGTGGAAACACTAGTGACTGATCTCGGGGCGCTACTCTACTGTAGATATATAGGTGACTGTTTTGTTCTTTGCTCAACACAAGAGGAAATGAACAAATGCTTCGAGTTCTTTAATGGACAGTCAGAGTATATCAAGTTCACCCGAGAAAAGCCGAAAGAAAACTGGCTTCCATTCCTGAACGTCCAAATCAGCCTGTTGGAAAATGGCTACATTACGAACTGGTACCAATAGCCAAGTAGTAAAAACATCTTGGTTCATTACCGCTACTCTCACCCCTCTCACACGAAAAGGGCGCTTGTAAGAAACATGTTTCTAACAGTAACCAGCGTGTGCACGGGAAGAGAACAGAGAGAGGAGTCTCGAAATTTGCCACGGCAAATAGCCAATTCTAATGGCTACGAAGCCGCAGCTCGGGATAGGTGTAGGAGAAAAGCTAGGCCTTCAAACGACAACTCTAGCCATAAAAACGTCCCGTTTCTCCTACCCTTCATCTCAAATGATGTAAGCGAGGCAACCAAACGCTGCTTAAAAAGGGCCGGTTTAGACAATTCGGTTGGAATAGTCGTAATACCATCGACCTCTTTAAAAAGCCAACTAGTTAGCAACCGCATGTATGTCGGTCTATGTATCACCTGTAGTCCCGGTGATTGTCGAGTGACTCGAGCACTGTAGCGCGAAAGAGTAGCCCAGTGGATTCTGCTCGTTTAGGGACTCGTCAAGCATCATATCTTTATTCTAGGATTTTCGTGAAAAACTCTGACCATCGGGCTGGTGGTCTTCCTGCAGTACGTTTCACATCCCGAGGAATCCAGCCACTAACAGCTCTTGTCCACCGGTTATCATTCACACGCATTACGTGTCCGGCCCAACTCATCTTCGACTGCTTGGAATATATACAACGGCATCTTTGATTTTTGATCATTGACACAGGTCGGAGCTTCGGATCCCGTCCCTTACTTGTGTGAAACGGGATACTCCTAGCATCGTACTTTCGACTACGTGTTCGATAAAGCTGAGTGATCTTTCATCTTGCTTACGCAGCGACCAGGTTTCTGACGCATACGTTAGGGCAGGAAGAACCGTTGAGTCGAAAGGTGGGCACGGAGTCGGGTGTTCTTTCTTCTCTTCACTACTCTTCACTACATCCTCGATGCTCTTGAAAGCTCCCCAAGCCGTTCGTCTCCTTCTGCTCAGCTCTGGAGCTAAGTCGTTCATTATATTGATTTCCCGACCTAGATAGACATAACTGAAGCATTCGGAGATATTCGTTCCGTTGAGCGTGAATGGGGCAAAAGAAAGCAATCCGTTCTTCATGAACATCGTTTTCGTGAAATTTAGTCGAAGACCAATCTTTAAACACGCTTTATCAAAGCCGGCAAGCATACGTTCTGCTTGGCTAATGTCTATTGTAAGGACGACATCATCAGCAAAGCGAAGGTGATGTAACTGCCGACCATCGATTTTCACTCCTACATTATCCCATTCCAATGTTCGCATGAGGTTCTAGAGGGTGGCGGTAAATAATTTTGGCGAGATTGTATCGCCTTGCCTAACTCCTCTTCTGACGTCAACGTTAATATCGTTGTAGAATGATGAAATCTTGGTTGTGAAATTTTTGCACAGATCACGAAGAATCTTCATGTACTGAGTAGAGACTCCTTGACTACCAAGGGCTTACATGACTGCTTCTATCTCAATTGAATCAAAGGCCTTCTGTAAGTCGATGAAAGTGAGACAGAGCGGTCTGTTGCACTCCGCGATACTTCAGTGAGTCTTGTTATCGTGTGGATATGGCCCACCGTACTAAATCCTTTTCGAAACCCTGCTTGTCCACAAGGCTGTTCGTCGTCCAGTGTTCTGTCAATTCTGTTTAGGATGACTCGAGTGAAATGTTTGTAGACGACAGACAGCCAGCAGATTGGGCGATAATTGGCTATATCATGTAGGTCACCCTTCTTGAGCAACAACACGGTCTTGCTCGTCTTCCACTGAGTAGGGACCTTGCATTCAGACAAGTAACGTGTGAAGAGCCGAGCCAGTGTGTTTACGAGGACTGGCAAAAGGTTCTTCAGATGTTCTGATCTTATCCTCTCCGGACCTGGTGCTGTTCGCTTTTTCACCGACGAAATGGCACGCCTGATTTCGAAAGGGAGAACCGTTGGTATAACATATCCATCCTCTTTTATTTCATATGAAGAGAGGTGTACGTGGCTGTCGAAGAGATCTGAGTAGCATTCGTGGATGATTTTCTCCATTGCCTTTCTGGACGCTGTTATTGTCCCGTCTGAACGTCGGAGTGCAATCATCTTGGTCTTGTAGTTGCCGAAGCTTCGGGGGGTATTGCGAATGCTTTTCCCAGCCTCTGCAGCTTCGACCATTACTGCTGCTCTTCTCTCTTTAAGATCTTCTATCGCCTGTCTCATTGCTTCGCAAGTTCAGGCGTTAGCTCGCGGTTGCCTGCAGCACGTGCGATTCCACGCTGGCGTATTAGCCCGAAAGTTTCTGGAGACAGACGTCTCCTGGTGACTTTCGAACTCTCAGCTTTCATAGCGCTAACGTGAAGATGTTGAATGAGCCGATCGTATTCCTCGTTGATGTTGTGGACAACGGCATCTTCCCAACAGCCGACTAATGAGTTGAATAAGTCCCAGTTTGTGGTGGTTCTGGGACCTCGGTTATTGAATTTAGCCGCTTTTGCTCCTTTCCGCGAGAAATAAAATCTTGCACGAACGAGACGGTGGTCTGATCCCGTGTAGAATTTTGGGACAACAGCGACATCGGTTAGGCAAAACTTTCTATTTACTGTGGTCTATTTCGCTATGGTACTCTCCACTGGGAGATTCCCACATACAGCGTTGAGGGTGAAGATTCTGGAATTGCGACTTACCATGGATGGTCTTGGTCGCCATCATAAACTCAGAGAGCCGCTCACCCTGTTCGTTCCATTCTAATCTGTGGGTCCCAATGTGACGTTCCTCAGGCGATCTTCTTGGTCCAATCTTAGCATTGCAATCTCCATTGATGACCTTGAAGAACGTGTGGTCTTCTCTGTAAAACTTCTCCAAGTCCATGTAGAACGCTTCGACTTCTTCTTCGTCATAGTTTGATGTTAGCGCGTAAGCGACGAAGATTGTCAAAGCCGGTATTGATCCACATCTCTTTAATCGTAAACGTCCGATTCGGGTTGTAAGCTGTTCGAATGAATCGATGTTCATGGACAAACTCGTGTTGACGAGAACGCCGACACCGCCTACTCCTTTACTGTCGCATGTTCCGAGGAACAGTTCTTCTCCAGTGTCATAGACGGCGTTGAATGGGTGGCGTCGTCTCGTCTTGGCCGATGACGTCGTACCTTATCGTTCTTGCTTGCATGAGCAAGTCTTCTATCGAGGACTCGGATGCAAGAGTACGTGCATTGTAGGTACAGATCTTCACCATAGTTCTTGATCCAGGCAGCTTCCATTGGCCCTGAGAAGATTTTAGCAGCCTCTCCGTACTCGTCCTACCGAACGCTGTGAAAGTGGGGCTCTTTCGTATATGCCCAAAGTATGTGCCAAATTGTCGCAGCAGAAACAGGGAGTCCATTACCTGGATCGACATGCGTCTTAGGGAAGCAAAGGTCGCTTTTGGTCCGCGATTAACCCCCTATCAGCCATCTGGGGACGCGCCACGCAACCTCGCGACTAACCGGCTCGAGAACCCTCATATGAGGGAGATCCGTGGGCCCGTCTATGTACAACACAAAATTGTGTAATTTGCCCCCAACGGTAGAGACAGTGATTGCATGAGTTCGGGTACAGTTTATCTGATCTCCTCTAATGCGTGAAAAGACGAATAAATTGACGAAACGGGCAGACCACTTTGTGTCCGAATAAAAGGACACCTAGTCGGTAAACGTAAACCAAATATCCCATTGAGCACGCATAGGACCCAGAGACAACGGAGAGGACTTTGAAGCATGGGTCACGATCCTCGCACAGGAATCGAGAACACAGGCGCGCAAAACACTCAAGCCGTTCTGGATTGATTCCAGAAATCCGAAAATGAACCGCAGGGAAGAATTCCTCATTATCACGCGTGATATTGGGTAGTACATAAGCCTGTAATTCTGATGAGAAAGGCACATTACGTTTCCATGTGAATTCTGTGCGGTTGGTCTCCACTCGACATACCTAGTGGAAGTCTCATAGAAAGCGGTGAGTGTACAAAGCTGTGCTCATTGTGATTCAAATTTTGGTTTAGCGTTTTCTTCGTCTGGTTATGGAGTTGTTTTGCCGAATAGATTGCTGTAAACCTGACCTTTCCAGGCTCTGAAGAAGGCGAAATCCGCCTAAATTTCAGCTTATTCGTGAATAAAGAATAAAAATAACACCTCGCGTTTGCTCAACAAGATTACGAAGAATTATTTGATCAATGCCGAGGTTAATAGAAAGTCGGCCGTGGGAGTTACTGCAAAATTAATATTTTCAGCCCATTTCAGCATGATGCTGAAGTCATTCTGGCCGAGTGGTCGAATGAAGTTCGTTGAGGTCTCAGACCTCTTCCGACGGCACAGGTTCGAGACCTGTGGATGACAGAAATTTCGTGCATTGTAACTACGACCTTCACGAAAAGCCTAGAAGAAAGATATGATGCTCGACGAGTCCCTAAAGCGAGGAGAACCCATTGGGCTACTCTTGCCCGCGATAGGGAAAAATGGAGGATTTACTGGCGCCCGCTCGAGTCACTCGACGATCAACGGGACTACAGGTGATACAGGTGACAGGTAACTACGACACGTTCCATGGAGAGATTATGTACTCAATTTAGTGCTTCCAATCGCTAGCGTAAAATGCCATCAGAGTTTTTGCAAAATCAACATTGTTAGTGCATATCGATGCTGAAGTCATTCTGGCCGAGTTGTCCAAGGCGCTGCGTTCATGTCGAAGTGCACTTCGGAGGCCTCAGGTTCCAATCCTGCGGATAACAGGAGTTTTGAGCATTGCAGCTACGACACATTGCTTAGAAAGCCTACGAATTCAGTTTGGTGTTTCCAATCGCTTACGGAAAATGTCATCAGAATTTGGGCAAATTCAACATAGCGCATGGCATGGTGATGCTAGAGTCATTCTGGCCCAATGGTGTTTGGCGCTTCTTTCAGTCTCTTCATTGGGGCAAGATGTGCAGGCTCACTGTTATTTAGGTCCAGCGTTTCTTCATTTGTATAAATAAATCTTATTCGTACGACCACAAGTCGTTTCGTTACCATCTGTTCTGTGACTGCAGTTTTGTTTATATTGTTGTATATTACTTTAAAAAATCGTCGATAAACCCTTGACTTATGAAAATGTACAATTAATAAAGGATAAAGCTCTCGGCGTTGATCTATTGCTGAGGGATGCTTCATGCATTCCTCTTCATTAAGCATCGTTGGAGGTTATTGAGTGCATATCTGGCCTGTTCACGCGGCTGGGCTACCGATGTATCAAGCCAGTGCTGCTATCATCCTGGGCAGCTCTGGTACCAATTTGCTGACCCCGGAGGTATGGAGAGCTTGGTGGGCCGCTTGAGGATCGATTACATAAACACTAAAGGGTGCCTTCGACCACTGTGCCACAAGGAACCGTGGTAGTTTAGGAATTGACAACCTAATGAGAGGAGTGAATTTCGTGCTGTTTAGAAGAGCAGAAGCTGAACACAGTAACTTGCACCATTTCAGCAAAACAAATCAGTTTCGTAGTTTGCACTCTTCTATTCCGTGTGGAGTCAAAATTGGTTTATTATTCTCGTACATCACATTTTCCTGAATAACTAACTGCTTCCTGACATTCACTCGCTATGATGCATTGTGTCTATCATACGAAATGTGTACTTCGATACCTACTTGGATGGTCCGTCTTCATTGGTTGTGCTGGCCCCAGCATAATTTCCACTTTTTCGTAGTTTTGCTGGTTTAACCATTGTCCCGATGCCCCCCCAAACGAGGCCAAAGTCTGCCCTAGGTCATCACCATCACAGGCAGACACCACCCTTGTGGATCAGGGGGAGATTAGCCACCATGCGACTTTGATACCAGGACGGTGGTGGATCATGGCATTGCTTTAGTCTTAACTGGCGTTTCTGATGCAAACGCCGGACTCCCAGCTTGGGAGACACTGCTAAGGAGCTCCCAGGCACGATGAGGCGGTAAACCGTCGGGAGGTATGGAATGTGTGAATGAAAAAAATACCGAAACAAGTGCAGCATATGCTCTAAAACGTCTTCATGCGTTCGTAGCAGTGTAAATTATGGAGCATTGTAAATGTAATAGACCAGTAGTAATAGTATGATATATGGCTTCAGAGCTACAGAATAAAGTCCCTTCCGCAGATCTATCAAGCTCTTAATCCTTTGGTCTCTTCCTCGGTTCTCAGGAAACACTCGTAGTGTCGAATAGTGGAAACGACGTCTTCGGCAGGCGGACGAGTTGTCTTGTGTCCGTTCCCTTGCGAAATCATCGTGTCTCTTACTCGGCGGTCACGAAGAATCCTGGGTCGTGCTCTGTCTGCTGTATGAACGAGAGTGAACAGATCGACTTTGCGTCGTCAAAGTTGAGTTCGAAATCGTAGTGAGTTTCAATGTTTTGTCGTAAGTTGCAAGGTGTACTGATCATTAATGCAATGGTAATACTGGTACTCCTCTGCATAGTACTGTGGTTGCGCAGTACTCTCAACAACTGCTATAAGCGAGTTTATGTTTGACTTACTCGCGCCAGTCCACATATTAATACGTTCTCTTGGCTGAAGGCTCAATCAGTAGACCGTGTTCCAGGCTGTGAAGTTCCCGGTTGCCGGGCTGCGATGTACAGCAGGGGATTCATCACCGCGGCGGGGTCTTCCAGGCTGAGGAGTACTACGGTTCCATTAGGAAATCCAGCTAAGAGTAAACCAATACCAGGATCTACCACTGTCCTGGTATCAAACTAGTAGCACGGTGGCAAATCCCCCTCTTATCCACAAAGGTGGTGACTGCATGTGTTGGTGACGACCCGGCACTGTCTTTAACTAGACTGAATTCGGGACTGCAGGGAGCCACAATGGCTGGATCAGCAAAACATCAAAAAGGTGGAAATTGTGCTAGGGCTTGCACAACTAGCGAATCCGGGCCAGCCAAGTATTCAAGTATTCCACGGCTAAATGAATGACTAAATTGTGTTTCCTTTGGAAAACGCGTGTTCAAATCTCACCGCAGACACCTGCGGTCCAATGTTGTGAAGCTGTCTTAGCATCATTGTGGTTATGTTGAGGTTGTTGAGCGCTTTGAACATAACAGGTATACTATTGAAATCGAATTTCCTTTTCCGAACCTATTTTTTGTAAGTACAATACCATAGCTTACTTACTCATATCTGTTTAAAAACCAACTGTTCGACCAAATGTCTTGTTAATCAAAGCTTCTGGGTTGGACTTCTTGTCCTTTACACTTGTACTTTTTGTTAAAGCGATGGAGGTGGTCTCAAGCCACCATGCGACTTTGATACCAGGACGGTGGTGGATCATGGCATTGCTTTAGTCTTAACTGGCGTTTCTGATGCAAACGCCGGACTCCCAGCTTGGGAGACACTGCTAAGGAGCTCCCAGGCACGATGAGGCGGTAAACCGTCACATTTTTGGTGCAAGTGTAAGGTATGTTTTATAAAATCTATTACTACTACTTTTTATAAGAAGTAACAAGTGTCTTCGCTTTTGAAGAGTTTAATAGTACTGGCCTTGTTTTCCCGATCTGCAGTGTCCTCATTTCGTTTCTTGTGGGCTATATTCTATAAAACACGTTATTTCCAATGTGATATCATGTCTCGTATTTCTACGTGCCAGTTGAAAAGCTATTATGGGTTCCTATAAGAGAAAATAAAGGGACGAAGCTCTCGGTGTTGATCAATCCTTGAGGGATGCGCCAGCATTCGACTTCGTAAGCACCGTTTAGAATTGATTAAATGCATGTCTGGCCTTTGAAATAACCGGCGGTGCCCTACCAAACAAGTCTTGTACCAATTTCCCGATCCCGGAGGCATGGAGGGTTGATGGGCAGGGCCAGGAGCGCAGGGTTCGATCCCGTGTGTATTGTAGGGCGCCTTCGACCACGGCGTCATACGCGCCCTTTATGAATCCATACTGTAAAGAGATGAGCTCAAAAAGAGTAGAATATGTACCGCTATTTTTCACATATATTTTTCGATATACCGTTTTTCATTCATATTTTGTAGTCCGATAGTTGAGCTTTCTGAGATTTAATCCGTTCTTCAGCTGGGATTCACGATATGAAGAGGACTTGAGAAATTTTGAAGAGTTTGGTGACGAGGGTAACATTTGGTTTGGGAGGAGTGCCGAAAAAAGGTTAGTTTCTTATTAATAATAGTGGTAGCATTTTGCAAGTGTAAGAGTGTTTTTTTGCTTTTAGGATACTCAGCTATATTACATCAAACGTGCAGAAGTCCGCTTGTATTCTTGATTTGGGTTGTGGCAATGGTTCTTTGTTGAGGAAATTGGTAAATGTCCAGTGTTTTTCAACTCATCCAATTAGAAGATGCACTGGAAATTTGCCAATAGGTCGATTAGATAGATGGTTTGAAGCTTTTTGAATCGCTTAAGATGGTTTGAAGCTCATTGGATGGCGTAGCATTGTTTATTATCAAAACCATGAATTCATAGTTTAATGAAACCTTTCCAGCGTAGCAGTGGATATTTGCAACTTACCGGTGTAGACTATAGTGCATCGGCTATTAAGTTAGCACATCGGCTTTCTAACGAAGACCAGAAATCTGGTAACGCCATCAGGTTTGAGGTGCTTTTAATTCTTTTCAAGCACTAACAATAAGTACTAACTTTTTATTTGTTACCTACTATAGTTCTTCAGGGCAGGGTATTATGTGAGATGCAACCATAATAATTCTGAGACATCTGCAAAACTCCGAACCGCAGGTGCCAGCGGTGGAGAACGAATGCGCCATTACCCTTTCCGGAGGCTAACGCTTTCACCACCACGCCGTATGGGTCGTTTATTTCCTCTCTTTCAGCTAATTTTCTGCCTCTCAATGCCATCATCGACCACCCATCAATGGGATGTCACTGGCACTGGTGGATAGAAAACTAGCTCAGAGACATGCGAAACGAAGAACTCGCATGGTGTGGTGGTGAACGCATTAGTCCCGAAAGGGAAATAGCGCGTTCGTTCCCCACCGCAGATACCTGGGATCCAGAGTTTTGCAAATATCTCAGGATCATTATAACTGATATTGGATATTTAGTGTTGATGTTTCGTTTATAGTAATTACCGACAACTTCTACTATGAAAGATTTCATTCTAGGTCCTAGATATTTTATCGCCATCCAATAGTCTATTCTCAAATCGATATGATGTTGTTCTTGACAAGGGCACTTGGGATGCGATGAGTCTTTCTGATGACCGAGGTGCCTCATTTTTGCTGCTTTGGTTATCGCGAAAGTTATTCTTCATATTCTCTTCATTTTTTGTAGTACTAATGTTACTTTGGAACAACTTTTTGCTTCCTGTATCTAGACATAGTTGCTATCGGCTTAATAACCGAGAACATTCGTCATCCATCGTATTACGCGATTGACAAACTTATTTTTGAACATACTCAAGGGAACATATGTGATCATTCTCTTTATCATCTTTGAAAAGTGAGATTTGATCATACACTTACATTGTCTAACAGTGCTTTACGTGTCTCAGTCAATTTTGATTCTTCGCACGAGTTTAACATACGTCTGTCCACTGTTAATTACAAAGTTTGGGCTTTTGGTGTAATCGTGCCAGCATCATTCACTATGTTAACAACAACATAAACAGGCTTTATTGCCAAACCCCGAATAGTTGAATAGCACTCTGCGGGTATGTTATCGACAATATTGGCTGGGTTTGATGAAATATCTGAAAACCATCCGATATTTGCAGTGATTACCGCATTATGACATATTGGTTACGTTATTGAAAGCTGCCAGAGATCAGATCAAACGCAAATACTTTGCTTGTTTTTATTTATCCCCAACATTCTAATGAACGTCTCTTCTAGTCTCCTGCTTCACGATTTCAATCACAGCTATACAAATCAAATAAGCCAGTGGAGATTTCTTTATGTTCACTACAATTAATACAGTCATAGCGTGATGCCGAGTTCTGTCAGAATGAAGCGGGGCATAATGCTTAATTTTCTAAGTTACGCAACGGGACTCATGTCCTTATATTTGCACATCGGGTTTATTGTGGTACCGTTATGTGTGGCAGCAGTACAGTGTACATTTTCTAATCCGATACCCTGCACAACTTGTACGGTAGAGAAGTTATCGATTAAACGAAAAGATATAGGAAAAAGATTCTATGCGCCAAGGAAAGAGCCGAAAATAAAGTTAACCGAATATGGTAGGTAGGTTCTTGGTAGGGTTATGCTTGTGTTAACAGCAGAATGTTAGCCAACAAAAGTTAACAGTACTTATCTTGACAGCTGTAGGCATTAAATTTAATGTATTTTTTTTATTCCAGATTGTCGTATTCTCATTTATAAAACTGCTGTGAAAGATGCTCTTACTTATCGTGGGAAGTTCGTAATACTTTCGTGTAATTTCACAAGGTACGATTTTGGATTCTGTTGTTTCTCTCATCTTTCATTTCTATAGATTCAGGTCTTTTTATTCTTCCCTTTGTTGCACTTTACATCCTATGCGGCCGATTTATATCACCTGCTATCCCGTTGATCGTCGAGTCCCTTGGGTGGGGGCCAGAAGACACTTCATCCTTCTCTGCCGCGTGCAATGGTAATCCAGTGGTTTCTGCTGGCTATTGGGACTCGGTGACCTTCATACGTTTCTTTTAGGGTTTTGGTGAAGAACTCTGATCATTGTCACTGCTGTTCCTGCTGTGCGTTTGAGATCCTAGGGAAACCAACCGCTGGCAGCTCTTATCCATCGATTGTCATTCATACGCACTACGTGTCCAGCCCATCTCACCTTTGACAATGTGTCATATTGAACAGCGTCTTGATCGTTGGCGTAGGTCGTAGCTTCGAAGCACATCTGTCATCTGCATGATATGAGATACTCCCAGCATCGTCCTTTTAGCAGGGTGTTCCATATCGCTAAATGATCATTCATCCCGCCTATGTAGCGATCGCATTTCTAACACACGCTAAGGCACGAAGAATCGTGGAGTGAAAAAGGTGTGCACGCATTCAGGCGTGCTTTGCTCTCCTCACGCCATTCTCGATGCTCTACCCAAGCTGCTCGCATCCTCCCGCTTAACTTTGGAGCTATGTGACGAAACCAATCTGTTCCTCATGAACATCGTTTTTATAAGAATTGTCGAACATCAATCTTACCGCAAACCTTACTAAGGTCGGCTAGCATTCAGCTTGATTAGTGCTTGGTGTTGTAAGAACGATATCATCAGTAAGGCTGAGATAGTGTAATTATCGACCATCGATTTTTACTCCCATATTGTTCCATTACAATTTTCTTCTAACGTTCCCTAGGATTGCGGTAAATAACTTTGGCGTGATACTGTCGCCTTGCCTGATCCCTGTTTAGACATCGATGGTAATATCGTTGTAGAATGGTGATGTTTTAGTACTGAAATTTTATATAACTCACCAGAAATCCTAATCTACTTAGTGTGGAGGCACTGGATGTCCAAGGTTTCCATGATTGCTTCAATCCCGAGTTCAAAACTTTGCTTAAGTCGTTGAAAGTGGAACAGAATGGTCTGTTACACTCCCATGCCACTTCAACGAGCATTGTTATTATGTGGATGTGGCCATCATAGCGCATCCTTTTCGAAACTCTCCTTAGCTCTCTTTGTTCACATGATTGCTACATGGATTGGGTGATAGCTACCGATTTTGTATATATGCATGTATGTGTAGATATACATATATATACATATATATATATATGGAATGCAGTTCCAAGCATTTATCTAGTTGGATTCGTCCTCCCTCGTCAGTCACCTAGGAAGTTTTTCGGATTTTGTATGCTGGTTCAGCTAATGCGTGAGGACTTTCTTCGTTGTTTATATATCGCTCAATACTGGTCAAGTTTATTCTTTTTGTGTTCTCGGAATCCCGGGAGTGCTGCGCGGTAAAAGCTGTTCTGCAAATTTCATCCTTTTAGTGGAAGTGGTGACTACTTCTCTCATACTATTTTTTTACATTTACATTTACAAACATTTAGCTTACGATCATTCATACTACACACTGCGTTTTAAACTTAATACAAAAGTGCAGTGTACACTTTATACGTGCTGTTCTTCACCTGGTCGTAGCTTTCGTTAACCTGGTGTATTAATTAATTAGGTGGAAGAATTTCGTTGTGAAATTTAGGCATAGTAATATCTTTTTTGATCTTCCCCTCACTTCGATTCTGTTGGGTTCACTCTCCTCTTATCAGCTTCACATGAATGACCTGTTTAGAGATCGTTCCTGTTCTTGTTACAGATATCAGTAACATGGGTCATTTTCTGAACTGTTCTCAGTCAGCTAGAAAATTGTATACCAGTTATCTGTGTAGAGACAGCATCCTTCATCTTGCAAACCCTACATAAACCTTGTCACTTTTACTGCACATTGTGATTAGTGTCATCTCATATTTATGCCTGTTATCCAGAGTGGGCTATACCCCAATTTATCGATGCCAGCCTGGGCCGGACACGTAATGCTTATGAACAACAATCAATTGACAAGAGCCATTTGTAATTGGGTTCCTTGGGATGTCAAACGCAAATAGGGAACACCACCGACTCGATGGTCGGAGTTCTTTATGAAAACCCTGGAAGAAAGATATGATGATCAGCGTGTCCCTAGGGCGATGCAGGAAAATCTACTCTAATCAAAAATACGGAGTTCATAGTAGTAACTCATAGTATTGTACACCTCTAGGGCGATAGTACACTTTCCTCCATAATTGTGGCATGTTTCAACTCCTCTAGCGTTTATTAGAAAAACTTAAGCATCGTCTAGCGGTGCACTCATATGAAATTAAAGTGTGGGGAGCTACATATTACAGTTTTAGGGAGGAGTTGTGTCAATTGTTCCATGATGGTTCGTCACTCGTGTTTGTCACGGAAATCCCTGCTGAACATTCATTCACGTTCGCTGGTCGCACAGGAGTTACTTCTACTGGTGTCGTCTTTGAAAAAAAATGATGAAAGCAAATAGAATTGTGTGATGACATTATTCAAATAATTGCTAGATCTTAGAGTCAGTATTTTTCATTGTTAATATTAAAGATTTTATTCTATTAAGTAGTCTTATCACGATCTAACAGATGATTTGTTTACAAATTTGATCTCCATCTGTTTGAAAACGTATTGTTTTACTTGTCGAAATGCGGCGAAAACTGAGGCGAGTAGTGTAGATCCGAGTACGGCAGTTATAACTAAAATGAAATTTCAGTAGTGCAACGAAGTGAAGCCAACCGAAAAAGTCAGGTTGGAGAATAGCTGTATGCCTTCCACTAAGATTATCGTGTAAAGTTAGTACCACCGCTCATGTTCGTTTAACTCAAGAACTACAGATGAAGTGTTTTCAGGCAAACCCCTTGGATTATAAGTGGCATGCAACAGTATATGAGTTCAAAACGATTTTTTTTCAGCAGATACTAATGAGAATCAGAGGTGTAGCAGCGCTTAATAGAAACATTGTCTACATCTGATAATTATTACCATAATCCCCTATGAGAATTTGTTTGAGAGCGGTTTTGCTATCTGAATTAAGTGCTTGAAGAGATTTTAGTGCTATTCTGTCAACATTCTCATAAATCCTCATGGTATTCCCCTATTGCGCAATTCACTCGAATCATCCTAAACAAAATTGAGGACACTAGACGAAGGACAGTCATGTGAACGAGCAGGGTTTCGTAAAGGGTTTAGTAGGATGGACCATATCCACATGTGCAGGACAGCCCTGTATCACTCTCATCGATATAAGGGAAGTTTTTGACTCACTTGAGATAGAGGCAGTTGTGGAAACACTGCATGCGCATTGCGTCCCTACTAAGTAGTTAGATTCCTCCTGAGCTGTATAAAGATTTCACAACTACAATATCACCATTCTATAACGATATTACCATACACGTCTAAACAGCTGTTAACCAGGGCGATACTATTACGCGAAAATTTATTTACCGCCACCTTCCAGAACGTCTTGCGAACGTTGGAATTGGACAACATGGGAGTGAAAATCAGTGGCTGGCAAATATACCACCTTCATCTTGTAATAGTACCCAGGATCGACTTTCTATTAACCTCGGCATTGAATTATGAATTCGTCGTTTTCTCTCTTAGCAATCGCGAGGTTGTTAAACAGCATGCGTTTATTTCCATACAATAATACACATACAACACAATCGTAGCTGACGTTTCGGCAGAATCGCCTTCTTCGCCGCTTTTTCATCTGTCTTCCACCGAGGAAGAACAGCCGCTCAGAGTCGCATATGGCTGACGAAGAAGGCGATTCTGCCGAAACGTCAGCTACGATTGTGTTGTATGTGTATTATTGTATGGAAATAAACGTATGCTGTTTAACAACCTCGCGATTGCTAAGAGAGAAAACGACGAATACCACCTTCACTTTGCTGGTGACATCATTCTTGTAGCACCATGCATTAGCCAAGCGGAACAACGAATGCTTGCGGACTTTGACAAAGCCTATGGAATGATTGGTTTTCGACCAAATCTCACAAAAACGATGTTCATGAAGAATGGATTGGTTTCATATGCCCCATTCGTGCTCAACGGAACGGATATATCCGAATGCTGCAGTTACATCTATCTAGGTCAGAAAATCAACATGAAGGACTTAGCTCCAGAGTTGAGCAGGAGTAAGCGAGCGGCTTGAAGAGCTTCTAAGAGCATCGAGGATGTAGTGAGAAGAACAAAGAGCACTCGACTCCGGACCCACCTTTTCAACTACATGATTCATCATGCCTTACCTATGCATCAGACACACAAGCAGGATGAAAGATCACCCAACGTTATTGTACGAGTCGAAAAACTCCGTTCTACGTCAACGATCAAAAATCAAGGACGCTGTCATCTACGCCACATTGTCGGAAATAAGGTGAGTCGGGCAAGTAATTCGTATGAACGACAATCGATGGACGAGAGCCTCTAGTGATCGGACTTCTCGGGATGCCAAACGTATTGAAGGAAGAACACCGACCCGATAGTCTGAGTTCTTCACGAAAGCCGTAAAAGAAAGAAATCATGCTTAACGAGTCCTAAAAGCGAGCAGAATCCATTAGACTATACTTTCACGCAACAGTGAGAATTGGAAGATTTACTGGAGCCTGCTCGAGTCACTCGAGATCGATGAGTTAAGAGGTGGTAAAGGTGTTCCTCCTAGGACCGTGATAAAAGTGATAGCCGTAATGCGAACGTTGACTTCAAGCATAATGTGTCTTCATCTACAACTGTATTCACTCGCCTCACTTGCTAGCACAGTTACCCTCGCAACATGTCGTGGCAGTGCTCATTCAGCGAAGTCGTGGCTGGGATATGGTAACATCACAAATATTGCGTTTGCTCACTATGTATCAACGCGCCGTATGTCTTTTATGAATTCACATTATGGAAGCCGAGTATTAACACTTACACACGCGGCCAATGTCGTCGGATCGGACAGGTAATGTGCTCATTCTCTCCAGAAACTGTCGTTCGTTGCAGAGGTAAAGCATGTAGGTTATGGAGTACGTCAATGCCAGAATCAGTATCAATGAAAAGATTTCCTACAAAAGGAATGCAAATAATAGAAAAGGATGGATCTATGAGATTAAATTTTCTAATGTTTTAGGATGACCATGGATGAGGATGTTTTAGGATGGTTGTGCTACCTCGGATCCAATACGTGGACGCTCCCATTTTTTGAACGGTTTCATTGTTCGACCACTACGAGCGTACTTCTCCTGACATATCTCGCACTGATCTTTGTTGGACATCGCTACCCAGCGAGAGAGGCACATCTCGTGGATATCACCCATCTGAACATCTTTCTTACATTAACGTTTTATTACATTAAGTTTCACATTTCTGACATTTCCACACTGTCGACCCTACTGAAGAGAGCAACTTTTCTTTCTATTTAATACTAGAAATCTTTTCGATTGAGTTGAACCGCGCGAAGTGCTATGCTCTAAGCAAGTGAGAATCGGCATCAATTGCACCGCACCCACCCATCCTAGTAACTTCTACAGCTGTGTCAGCGAACTATTCTGCTGTCACAGAAGACATGGTCAGTTTCATCGTCTTAATGAACGAACTCGGAAGTGTTGTATAGTAATGTCTATATAATACTAATTGAATCGGCGTATTCACAAGGACATTTGTGGATGATGAATACGAGACAAAATAATCCCCTACAAGAATTGATGGGATCCGCACAGTAGAGTGATAACGGGTCATGTAAAAAGATTTTCCTCCCCATATCAAAACTTGAAATATTCAATAGAAATGGGAACCTATACAGTCGAACATATGTCCACAGTAAGGTTGCAAACCCTTATTTCGACCAAATGGTAGCATTGCTGTCATTTCATCGATGTGAACTCTCTAATTTGGGCAGTAAAAACAAAACAAAGAATAAAGCGCCGAAGCTAATCAATTTCTGGATGCTGTGGCTCCGCCATGCGTTCGACCTCATCGAGCTTTGTAAGGTTGGTTGGTTGGAATGGTCGACACAGTGATTTGTCGCGGGTTACTGATACATCAAGCCACTGCTGCTATCCTTCCAGACAAGTCTGGTACTAGTCTGCCAACCTCAAAAGGTCGGAAGGCTTGACTTGAGCACGGAGTGCGGAATATCTTTTAGATATTGCCACACTACGTGCCATCAAATAAAATACTGACTGCTAAGAACGTATTGTACGCCAAACTGCGACCGATTGGATGGTCGAAATCGATCAATAACCCTCCTGTGTGAAAAGGCACCGCCGAGTGAAGTCCAAAATTCGAGAGATATTCTCTCAATTGGATTCAAATGGATGCAACAACGAACACTCTACATCTCGTCAATGATCAGCTATGGACCACCTACTCTGATCAATGCCGTTGTGAAGAAGACGAGAACGCCGAGACCTCAGCGGAATAGATCTTTTATACCAAGCTGTTGTCAGCTCAACCATGTAGGAAATTTGTTGATTATGGCTACGGATGTTTAATGAAAATCGCTTTTAACGTAAGATCCGAAACACTTCAAAAGCTTTTCAAAGTCTTATATCAGCAAGTTGTTTTAGAATCGCCTGCATTTGTCTCAAATTCCTCATCGTTATCCTCTTATAACTTACTAACTCGGACCTACTTTTTAGCGCTTTTGTTGAGATATGGGTACGAAATTACGGAAGCAAGTGTATACATACCGTTCCGGTGCATCCACATGGTCGCACCATTTCACCACTCTCTGACTGACATATACGACACGCTCTTCGCTCAATTGACGACGACTGATTGGAGTCAGAAACATATCTGAATACTTACATTCCACCGCTCTACAACCATATGTTATCATGACGAAGTTTACATGTTTTCTAAGCAGTTACCCATGACACGGACCATTTTTGCCGAGGGATCCCCATCCAGTTTACGTTGCTTGTTACTAAGAGGAGAAAAAGTGAATAAATTTAGATGAAAAGGTGCCTTGTCTTGAGAGGTTGATGAACTGAGGGAAGGACTCCTTGTGTCTATTGTGCTAGATTGACCAGTGCTTCAAGGGTCTGGAAGGTTCAAAGTAGGAGTTTCTTTAAACAAACACTTTCCTTGCACACACTGAAAAAACACGATGACACAGTTTGGCAGTGCTTCTCGACGGCAAAAGCAAAAGAAGCAGAACTTACTACTTTGACCGCGAGAGAGCTCCAATGAAGGAGCATTCGCTAGGACGTAAAGGACCAGTCGGAAAACCTCAAAGCTATTCCAGCTTTTTAGAATCTGAATGGTGTATAGGACCGAACTGCATCTACAGCGCACCCATTACAGCATCAGAATCTCCTATTGAGGATAAGATACCAGAAAGCATTGGTGCAATATTGAACGAGATCAAAATGAAAATTTGAAGCTTTCAACATACTGTAGGCAAAGTAATGAAATAGTACTTGATGAAAGCTAGGAGGATGTTAATTGAACAAGAGGTCTATACGCATTAACGAGCAACGGAGGCTGTTCAGCACGGACCGATGATGAACCGGGACGACCTATGGATGGTTTCCAGATAAAGGATAAAGAAGATAAAGCTCTCGGCATTGATCAATCCTTGAGTGGTACGCCATGCGTACGACTTCATTAAGTATCGTTGGAGGTGACTGAATGTATATCTGGCCATTACAATGACTCGCGGTGGCCTACCGATGTATCGTGCCAGTGCTACTATCCTCCCAGACTAGTATGGTACCAATTTGCCGACTGCGGAGGCATGGAAGGCATGGTAAGCAACAGGCGCGGGGATCGATCCCACATGTGGGTCGAAGGACGCCTCTGACTACTGCGCCGCACGCGCCCCATGGTTTCCACATACGATTTGTAAATTATCAAGAAAAGCTGTGAAGTGTCGGCCTTGTTATAATCACAATCTTAACCGTTTTGTTTACTGCTTTTACTCTTTTAATGGCAGGGTATATTGCGAAATATAACTTTAATGAAGCTGAGATATTTGCAAAACTCCGGGCCGGAGGTGGTGCTTGCGGTTGGGAACGAACGCGCTATTATCCTTTCCGGAGAGTAACGTGTTCACTACCACACCATGCGGGTCCTTCGTTTCGTCGGGTGATTGCTGAAGGCAGAAGATCGATAGAACTAGCTGAGAGACAGGCGAAACGAAGGACCCGCATGGTGTGGTGGTGAACGCGTTACTCCCCGGAAAAGACAATAGCGCGTTCGTTCCCAACCGCAAGCACCACCTCCGGCCCGGAGTTTTGCAAATATCTCAGCTTCATTAAAGTTATATATCGGCCTTGTTTCAATTGAAATTACCATTGTTATGTTCTTGTACTGTTACAATGCATTCTTACCCCTCGGATTAGCTTCAAAAACACGGCAACCAAGAATTCTACCATGCAACGAGGGCAAGTATTTGGTTTTTGTTCTCACGTTCCAATGAATGAGCACTACTGACCTCGTCTTCGGATGCCCCATGGACATCGTCGTGTGTACTGTGCACTGTGTGATGTCTAGGGAGCAATGAGTATGCTCAGTAGGTGAACGTTGAGTTTCAGAGCAAATGATCGAATGAGAGATATTACCTAAACAGATAATGTCAGTTTCATAAGGTCACTGAGAAATTGGAGGCAGCCTATGTGGCTGGGCCAGCATGAAGCTTTCACTACGTATAATACGCGTAGTGACTGTTAGTCCTCACAAAAGAAGGTATGGAAAGAATCGAACGAGTAAGCGAAACAAGTGAAAACTAATTTCCAGAAATCTTACCGTCTCGATTTAAATTCGTCGTGCCTTTCATAATGAACGTCTAGCCAATACTAAACGGAATACCGGAAAAAGATCGCAATTATTACATTGTGAAGTCCTAATTCTGATATGGATAATTGTATAAGGATATGGAAACCTCACATGATATCTAATGACCAAACGCAATTCAACGAGTCCGGACTAAAGGTTTGCCAATTTCGGCAAGAAAAAGGAGAGTGGGTTGCACCCAACACTGTCCATTCCGGACTAAACTTAATAAACCAGTTTAGTATGACTGACATTACTGGCACTTCCTCCGAGAATTGTAAAGTTTCATAGGTTTCACATTGCTCACGCATCTGTCGCCTGTTAATTGCCGTCCTCTGGATCGTCAAGTGACTCGAGTGGGCGCTAGTGAATCTCCCATTCTTCCATGTCATGTCCAACAGCAGTCCATTGGATTCTGTTCGCTCTAGAGACTAATTGAGCATCATGTCCTTCTTCAAAGCCATTCGTGAAGAACTCTGACCATCGGGTCGGTCGCCTTCCTGTTTAAAGTGTTTAACATCCCGAGGAATCCAGTCATTAACGGCGCTTGTCCATTGGTTGCTTTTGCACGCATTACGTGTCCGGTCCACCTTATGTTCGACAGTTTGGCGTGTAGAACGCCTTCCTTGATTTTTGATCGTCAACGGAGATCGGAGCTTCGATTCCCTCTCCTCACTTGCGTTATACGGGATACATCAAGAATCGTCCTTTTAACTGTGCGTTTGGTAACGCTGAGTGGTCTTTCATCTTGTCCACGTAGCGACCTATTTTCTGATTCATACGTTAAGAATCGTAGAGTGGACAATCTGGGCATAGAGTCGGGTATTCCTTATTTTCTTCACTACATCCTCGATACTCTTGAAAGCTCCCCAAGCCGCTCATGATCTTGTGCTCAACTGTGTAACTATGCATTGTTTACTTCCTCAGCCAGATAGACGTAGCTGGAGCTTTCGGAGATGTTGGTACCGTCGAGCGTGAATAGGGCATACGAAATAATCCGTTTTTCATGAACATCGTTTTTGTGAGATTTAGTCGAAGACCAACGTCAATCTCGATTGAGTCAAATGTTCTCCATCGTTAAAAAATCGTAGAATTTTGAAACGACAGCGAAACCAGCTAGAAAAACCTTCGATTTGCCACGATGTGATGCAATTCGATATGCTCCTCTCCATAGGGGAACTCCCACACAAATGTCGAGAGTGGGGCCTCTGATATTCTATGTTGCCCTGAATGGTTTTAGTCGCCATTATAAACTCGTAGAGCCGCTCACCTTGCTTCTGTCATTACAATCCTTAGGTCCCAATGTGACGTTCGTCAGACGTTTTTCGTTGTCTAATTTTAGCGTTAAAATCTCCAATAATGACCTTAAAGAATGTATGATCTTCTCTGTAGAACATCTCCGCGTTCTTATAGGACGTTTCGACTTCGCTTTAATCATAGCTCCATGTCGGTGCGTAGACGACGAAGATTTTTTTTAAAACTTGTATTAATTCGCATCTCTTCAGCCGTAATGGCGTCTTCTCATCTAAGCCAATCCGATGAGGTCATACTTCGTCCTTACTGCCTGTGTGATCAAGTTCTCCATCGAGTACTCAGATGCATGCGAACGTGTGTTGTAGGTAATCATCCTCGCCTTAGTTCTTTGAGATTTAGGACGCCTAGAATGGCCTTGAGATTTTACCAGCCTCTCCGTAGTTCATTTTACTGTGTTTAGCCTTTTGATTGCCACATATAGCTTGCTAAGCTCTGAAATTGGGGACTGGATTCACTTACGACCAGCCTACTAGGCTCTCCCGAAGCAGACAGCAAGCTTATTTGTTGGAAGTGACTTCTAACCTCCTCCCATATGCATTCCCACACTTAACCGCAGGCTTTTGGTCGAACCGACACCTACAATAGAATAAGCACAAACAAGAACATACGCAAGTTTGTGCATGAATAACATGTCCTCGTAAATACAGAAGGTGTATGCCAAATCGGTGCAGACGAACAAGGAGTCAAGCCCCTGTATTCACCTGCGTCTCAGGGAAGCAAAGGTCGCTCTTGTGGCCTCCCAACGGTTTACCGCCTCATTGTGGCCGGGCAGGTGTTCCTCGGTGTTGGGCTGAGATGTACAGCGGGGATTCATCCTCAGGCAGAGTATCCCAAACTGAAATGGAGTCCAGCGTTTCCATCAGGAAGTGAGATTAACTATATTCTGACAAACAGAAGATGGTACCTACTTGACACATCGGTAATGCATCCATTTTGTACTAAGCCCGATCACCCCTTTCTACGCGCTGAAATTCGTTCGAGCCATAAAGTGGAAAGAAATTCATATCATTGACGATGAAGAGGAAATCTAGCTGCACGTGAAGAAAACATCCAGAGCGAATTCCTATCCAAACGTGACTGGTATATCAAAGACTATCCGACCGGAAACTATGAGCTGGTTGTCGAAGAACTTAGGACCTATGTAGAATTCGCCTCAGTTCCTCAAGCAAAAAAAATCTGATCTTCTCCATTACCACTAATGAGTTGCTCGAGAAGAGAAGGAAATTGAAGCTTGATCTTACCTCAACGCGTTTAATATGGCTAGTAATAGTTGCCAGTTGTGGAAGAGCTTTGTAGGAAGACCTACACTTTCTCCTAAGGACGCCACCAACAAAGTGATCCGCATGACGTTCTCGAGTGTGGCGGTAGATAATTTTGGTGAAATTGTTTCGCATGGCTTAAAACCTCTGACATCAGTGTAGAATGGTGATATCCTGGCTGTGAAATTTTTAGACAACTCACAAAGAATCTCTATGTACTGAGTAGGGACTCCCTGGCTGTTCAGGACTTCCATGACTGCTTCTATCTTAACTGAGTCGAAAGCCTTCTTTGAATCCATGAAGGTGAGGCAGAGCGGTCCATCTTACCGAATTCACTGAGTCGTGTCATCGTGTGGATGTATTCAAAATGGGCGTTGCGCGTTGAAGACACGTTTGATAGCATCGACATGAAAGACAATGTAGGAACTATAACTGAATAATGTAACAAGTAACCTAGGCCGCTACAATTCTATTCCCTTCCATGCCTTTTAATGTGAAGATAACTCCGACTGGGTCATACTATTCCACTAGTGTTCTCCGATGCATCCGTTGAATAGAGGATAAAGGATAAACCAATCGGCGTTGATCAATCCCTGAGGAATGCGCCATGCATTCGATTTCATTAAGCATCGTTTGGAGATGATTGAATGCATATCTGGCCTTTACAATGACTCGCGATGGCCTGCCGATGTATCGAGCCAGTGCTGCTATCCTCCCAGACAAGTCTGGTACCAATTTGCCCACCCCGGAGGGATGGAAGGCTTGGTGGGCCATGGGTGGGGATTAATTCCACGTGTGCCACGTGTGTGTTGCAGGCTGTCTCCGACCACGGCAACACACGCACCCTACCACTGTTGATACTGCAATCAATTGATTGCGATCGAAAATACACAAGGTCCGATGGAAAAATATTACGAAGCCCTCGTTTCGTCAACGGCATCGCCATCTCCTCGGAAAGTACTAATCGAGCGCAATAGGACCCGTAGAAGTAATCTGCAGAACGGGAAAGGATTCCCGCTCTTTTGCTTTATATAAATGTCACCACCATCGATACGTCCATTGGTATCTTCCATCCACCTCATTACATCTGTTGGTTCAATCAAACGATACGGCTATTGTACACAATGGCGCATATTTAAATTCCGATCTTTCCAAAGTGACATGAGACCGGTGTTTATATGTTGTTTGCCGTATCAGCGGCTTAAATTCAAATCATGTCATCTTTTTGCGTCGATCAGGTTGCAATTATTATTACCGTAATGTTGTTACGTCTTGTGAAACATCGAATGGTTTGTTCTGTTTCAGGTGGATTCAGAACCAGTCCTGCCATCCTCATCCATTAATGGTGAGTCCGGTTTCAGTATTCAATTCTTTGCTTCCGTATGTTCTGTGATTCTTCGCGGTTCAACAATTGCGGTCTTATAGGCGAGACGATATGACACTCGGACCACGATCTTCTCTCCTGAAGGACGCCTCTACCAGGTAGTTTAACTGCTCATTCTTTAATATGGGATGGATGCCTCCTTGTGTCGGGAATTTTCTATTGCGTTCCTTCCTAAATGTCACACGGTGACCCCACCCGGCACAATTTAGACCATCCTTTCTTCCATGTTCTTTATTGGAGTTTATAGTGAAGTCGTTTGGTTTAAATAACATCACTTTATTGCGGGGTCTTTTGCTATTGCTTTTTTTGGCAAGTGGTCTCCTACAGGAAGTCGATGTGCTCAGCTGTTTTCGTTTCGTACTATATTTATTTTAAATTTTTTTCGGTTGAATATGCTATGGAAGCGATCAGTCATGCTGGTACCTGTTTGGGAATTCTTTCCACCGATGGCATTCTAATCGCTGCTGAGAAGAGGAATGTTCATAAGCTTCTGGATGACACGGTACCTTCCAT
>MQTX01000122.1:555339-646093 GCA_009735665.1 Angiostrongylus cantonensis | reverse complement strand
TATATATATATACACATATATTTCCGTATAAACTTTTTATGCACTTTCTGCCATTGAGACTGATATGTGGTGTACTATGAAAATCATAGTATCTTTCTGTAGCAAACCACTCCATTGGAAGAATTGGACGGCTACTATTAATCTTCTGTCTTCAAAATGAATGTTTACAAGTGCAGGTGCATGTAACCAAGACATTTAGAAATCTTCGTCGTTAAATAAGGCGACGTGATTTTTACAGAACGCTAGGTTTAAAAATATCGTATGGAATATAAAAGATCTTGATTCTTAGCACTTCGCATTCCTACGTAGTACCGTTTCTTAGGTCCTTGCCGAGAAAATCTACAGGCTCTCTGAAAACATCACGTGCACCGTTGCTGGAATCACTGCTGATGCGAACATACTTATTAATCACCTGAGATGGTAAATGTTTTCCCGTTTTAGCCCAGCGATTTTACACCAAGTGTGAGCTTTTTCAGTCCATTTCTAGATTTCAGCATAATTAACTTATTTTAACCATTTAACTGGACCTTTTTAGGTGGGCTGCACAGTACAAGTTGTCGTACGGAGAAGAGATGCCTGTCGAACAACTTGTTCAGAATCTCTGCAACGAAAAACAGCGTTATACGCAAATTGGAGGTTCGCATTTAACGTGCATTAGTTACCATCTTATTATATCGAAGGTATGGAATTTGGTTGAATAATGAAGTCCTCTCTCTCCTGGCTCACCAAACCTTCCATCTTTCCGGAAGTAGGGTGTTCGTACTATATTTATTTTAAATTTTTTTCGGTTGAATATGCTATGGAAGCGATCAGTCATGCTGGTACCTGTTTGGGAATTCTTTCCACCGATGGCATTCTAATCGCTGCTGAGAAGAGGAATGTTCATAAGCTTCTGGATGACACGGTACCTTCCATTACATATAAGGCAGACCTATATATTTACATATGTGTTATATATGTTCGCACATATATATAAGGGCGCGTGTGGATACGCTAATACACATGGGATAGATCCGGGCACCCATGACCCACCAAGCCTTCCATCTCTCCGGGGTCGGCAGACTTGTGCCAGACTTGTCTGGGAGGGTAGTAGCACTGGCTTGATACATTGGTAGGCCACCGTGAGTGGCGCATCTCTCAAGGATTGGTCAACGCCGAGAGCTCTATCCTTTATCCTTTAGTGAAGTCTTTCAGGGAAACGACCATTCGGTGTTTCGTTGCTCTATATGGGATGGGACAAACATTACGGCTATCAACTTTACCAGTCAGATCCTTCTGGCAATTACACAGGTTGGAAAGCCACGTGCATAGGCAACAATCACCAGGTGATTTTATCTGATTTTGAACTAAATAACCTATTTGCTAGTCCACATTTTTCGTGGGTTTGTTTTTAGAAGCATCGACTTTAGGCTGCTATGTCTCTGCTGAAACAGGAATATAAAAGCCCTACACTTGCGGAAGCCAAAAAACTAGCCGTTAAAGTGTTGTGGAAAACTCTAGATGTGAAACTGACCAACGAAAAAGGTTGGAGTGTTCATAGACTTTTTTCTCTGTGTTTGCATTGCCGTTTACGTCATCACTCATTTGAGTTTCTAATAGATTAACAATTTGTCAACAGGAATACTCTAAGAACGGTTGTCGTTCCTATTAATTTACAGATTTTCAAAAATAAGTAAAGTTTTTTTCAAAAGTTCAAAAAAAAGTTTTTTTGTTTTGGCACTTGTTCTTCTCAATTTTCGTAACCGCAGTCGTCTCCAACAAATATTGCATATACAACTTGGATAATTGGATGGCACATCTTCACTATTTGTGTGGGTCCCAGCGTATGTTTCATTTTTCTGGAGTTTTGCTTGTTTACCTACTGTGGTTCTCCGGAGTCAAGAGGTCAGCCTAACCAAACTCTACCTCAAGTCGTCATCACCACAGGCAGACGTCGCTCTTGTGGATAAAGGAAGATTTACCACCATGCGAGTAGTTTGATACCAGGACGGTGATAGATGCTGGTATTGGTTTATTCTTAGCTGGAGACGCCGGACTCAACCTGGGTGACCCTGTGGCGGGATGAATCCCCCAATGTACATCGCAGCTCGACACCCAGGAACACCTCCCAGCTACGATGAGGTGGTAAACCGTTGGGAGGTCTCGTGTGCAATAGGTTTAGAAAATTGAAATTTATTTTTGATGTAGCTGTTCTTTCTGAGAAATAGTTTCTTTCATGACAATTCTGTTGTTGCAGTCGAAATGGCCGTTCTGACACGTCGCAATAATAAGACAGTAGTTGAAGAATTAAGCGCTACTGAGGTTCGTGATTTGTCCTTTAACAGTAGTTGTTTGCCTCTTTACAGAAGCTTGATACTCCATTAACGCCTCTCCTCTATTTTTTCCAGGTGGAAAAACTTATCAAGGAACACGAAGAAAAGGAAAAGGAAGCTGAAACAAAGTGAACTCATGCCTTGATTGCTATAAGTTGAGATTCTTCTGCATCCTATCTCTATAAATCTGATTTTCCGTGAGGAATTGTTTCATCGTTCACATTCTCATTGTTCGAGTTATTAGAAGCGATAAAATCTTGAATCCTTGTTAAGTCCTAACTTCATCCAGTTACTTAATGGGGTCTTTTGTCCCTCTCATTCTTCTTTTGTCTTCTAATGGTTGTCACTGGATCGTCTTTTGTGTGAAGTGGTGGACTCATGCTTTCTGTCTAAAATGTTGCTCAAAAGTCATTTTTGGAGCTCCGTTACTTCTTTTAATGGTTTAATTAGAAGAACTCTTTAATGAATTACTATCAGCGTGTGTATGAATCGAAGCATGGAGCGGTGGAAGGATACAAGAAATAACGTGAGTGTGACCGGAAGACTTTGTGAGAAGACTGGAACTCCTAATGTTGTTCGCTTGTTCTTTGACAATGGAAAATCCTTGTACATTTATAGAGTTAATGCATTATAGCGATTGCAGATGTATTCTTCGCAGCCAGAGTTATCATTTCTGCGATTGCTGGACCGGACGAAAAAGCTTGCCAGAGAGGATTTGGCTTCCAATGTATGGAAAGTGAATGCAGCTGTGTTATATTTGGAAAATCTATTGAGTAAGTTGCAAGGTACTAAAAGGTGAGATTCGTCGTCTAACGCTGACGGCATACGTTCAAACGGTATTTTAAGCTTGTGCAATACCGATGTACTGATGCAGTACGGTCGTGAGTTGAACCAATTGAAGATTCTAGTGGAAGCTGAGACTTGTGTCAGTTCGTTCTAGTTTATGTAGATGGTTGATGACATTAAGCAAATGTGTGATAAAGGCACCGTGCTATTTTAAATATTGGAAAGCTTTTGGGATAAACAGTCTTTCGTTCTTAGTGCAGAGTGCTGTTTCTGTTCGAAGTTTTCCTTTTTTCCTGGTTTTTTTTTTTCAACCATCACTGGGGAAATTGATGTCGTTGTCGGGTTTTTTTCACTAGTTAACCTGACCATACCCTAAGTTCCTGAGTGTTGTATACGTTTGGTTGTAAATAAGGTCAACATTTTCAAGAGTGATGACCTTGAACACAGCAACTTTCGCCCCAAGTTCTTTGAGCAATTCTTGATGCAGCCTGGTCTAGAAACTGCTAAAACAGAACTGAAACATTGTAGAAGTCGGCCGAAGAGAAACTTTCTACGTTGAATCGTATACCACAATTCTTTCCACAGACGACCTTTGACATACATTCCGAAGAGATGCGTAGGTTCTCGCTCTTTGATGATGGTTGTTTTTGTAGTGTATACCACAAAACATGGTCATCGTTTAGAAACACCTTCTTGCCGACTTTCAAAAGCAACGAATGAGTTGCGTGTTCGAAATAGAACTGTATATCGAGCGGATCTGCGAAAGCAGTTGTTGGGGCAAGAGAGACAAAGACGGCGAAGTGGTATGTTCGTTGATTTCCAAACCTTATTTTCTGTAGGCATAAAGCGACCAAAGATCAACATTGGTTTCAGTGTCGTTCGGAAATAACTTATTGCATCAGGAAGAAAAACAGGAGAGTATCGCGACAGAATTGCTAACTATGACCCGCTCATTGAAAGAGAGCATTACACTTGCTGGCAAGGTGTTGAAGGACGATAACAAGGTGTTATTTTGTGGTTTGCAACCCTAGTACTTTGATGATCTACTCGTTGCCACTAATATACTTCAAGAATCCGTTTATATCTATCTCAATTGAATCAAAGGCCTTCTGTAAGTCGATGAAAGTGAGACAGAGCGATCTTTTGTACTCGCGCGATACTTCATTGAGCCTTGTTAACGTGTGAATGTGGCCCACCGTACTAAATCTTTTTCGAAACCCTGCTTGTCCACAAGTATATATATATATATATATGATTCCTTTAGTTTTTCTTATGTAACTATCACTAATAGTCTCTAATATCAATGTAATTGTATGTAATTATTACTGATTAATTAACTACTGTGTAATTATGTAATTACCAGATTTGTCACAGATAATTTGGACATGTTTATCGCTATTAGTGCAGTACAGCAGCTGTACTTTTACTTGGAATGAACCACCGATGCCTAATCTTAAGCTCGTATGTATCGAAGCTCTTTAGCTTCTGTCTTCGATGCACACCCAGGTGGACTCGAACTTGGAGCGGTTAAATACCGAGGGATCACGACTTGCCAAGCACGCTTACAAGTGCGGATTCGATTGTGCTTTAATATTTGTCGCCTTGTTCATTTTTTGGTCATTCATCTGTATGGTGGTCATCATGAAAATGTTCCCAAAAAAAGTTTCTTCATAAAAGTTCTACAATTGTGAGTCTACAGCAACCATGTGGTTCTTTCTTTGCTTTTTCCATGATATCATTTGTGTTGTCTCGAAATCCGAAGTGTAGAAAAATGACGAAACGGTTGAGCAGGGAAGAGATATGGGTAGTATTCGTGAATGATTTTCACCATTGCCTTTCTGGACGCTGTAACTGTTCCGTCTGGGTTTCGGAGTGCAATCATCTTGGTCTTATAACTGCCAACGTTAGCCTACTGATGTATTGAGCCAATGCTACTATCCTCCCAGACAAGTCGAGCTTTGTTCTTAAGTATCTAAATAAAAAAAGTGGTAAGACAATGCAACAGTGTTGTATTTGCATGTAATCAAGTTTGCAATTCGAGCGATGTAAAGGACTTTTTTACACCCCTCAGTATTCGGTCAATTGGTGTCGTATACATCACCCAATGAAATACTGACTTTTCTATCGGGATCAATACTGTTCAATAGACGGAAAGAGAGCATTAACGATCTTCGAATTGCATGTTGGTGAGTAGTGTGGTTGATCACAATCAAGGAAGTAAAAGGTGTAGAATACAAAGGGAGACAAAAATCCCGTGATAGTGAATAAAGTGGACGAATGGATGCCTGACAAAGCCAACACAACCATTATTGAGACGAGATCTTTTGATGGGCTTTTCCGACTTCTGATATGGTTCCACATGATAACCATGTGATTGACGAAACAACAAATTAGGGAATACTTTCGACCTAACATAGTATGACGCTATAAATCAGCTAACGAAGTGGGAATCCAGGTGGTAACGTCAAAGGGTAACGTTCGCACTTCCCACTTCATAGTTCATTGATACCGATTAACTAGATGCCTTGATATACTGTAGCACATATGTTTATACCTCTAATAACATTGAGATGAAACGCTATTCGACATTGTGGAATTTTCCAATTTCCACTGCTTTGATGAATATCCGACATCAAATATTGCTTTTGACTAATGAGCAGTGCGAGCAACTGGTACTAAGTCCCTCTGCGCTCACTCTAGAGACAAGGTATGCATGACCTCATAAGATGTACAAGGGTAACTAGTAGTGATTTTGTGCACGCCTATTCTAAAACCATGTTTGGATGACCTCATAAGATGCACTGCAGCTTGTTTCCCACGCACTTTTTCTAGAACCCTCATATGTTGTTTCTCGGCTCGTGTAATCTATGAGCTATAGGTGACCACTATATTATGGATACTCCTATCCACTACTGTAATAGCTATTTTTGTCCTTCTCGTACTCACATTCGCAACCTCGTTCATTGTACGGGTGATGAATCGTAGCGTACAGTGGCGTTCATTCCATTCGTGTAACGCCATTAATGCGCTTTTTCTAACAATATTTTGTGTACCTTAGCAATTAGTATAAACTATCTCTTTAACGAAAACATAACATACTATTAATCCCAATGAATATCTTCAAAATACTTCCATACAACAAAAATATATAGAAAAACTCGTAGTGGTGGCAGAAAAATGCAATGGCGTCTGAGAGAACAGAGAAAAAAGCACTGAAAGAGTACGGCGAATCTCGAAGAAATCAAATATCACCTAAAAGAAAGAAACCCATATAATGTTAGAAAACAAGCATAAATTCATTGAATACGAACATACGAAAATGACAATCTTTCAACAAACGTGATGTAAGCAAGTACACTTGACAGCCATATGAATCAAATATTGACCAGAAAAAACGGTAAAGTGGAAAAGAAGAACAAAATTAGACCATAGTGATCAGAACTTGTCCTGAATCAACCGAACTGCCCGATTTTTGCTCGAGCCCTGACTTCTTCATTCCCGTATCTGGCTACAAGAGGGTAACTAACTCTAACAATAGATAAAAACAAATTGTGATCAAATTTGTTTCACATCACTTACTTTCGATTTTGTATATTTATAAGGGGACACAGCACCTGACGCGGTTTCCCTTCTTGGTAATGACTTGGTGCCAATTCGATTATAATGCTTGAAATGGACTTAACTATAACTTCACTATAAACTCAAAATATGCTAAACTCACAGTGACTGCTAGATTATAGTAATAACTTCGCTCATAACTTACTTGTAAAGATGAGTGGCTGCTCGCTACTGGTTTCGGTAAGCGCGTTCTGTGAGATGTATTAATAAATTTGGAATGACGTACAACCTGATCAGGAGTTGAATGAATCGGAGTTGAACATCCGATTGTAGCAGACGATGAGTGGGGACGTGAAGACAAACTAAAAACATTTCTATAAAAAACAGGCTTAATGGGCTACAATAAAGCTCTGTCCAAAAAATGAAGAATGATATTTCACACATCCTTTTCCTTAGGTTAACCTGGAAGGGTCAATTATTTTTGAGCAACAACCTAAACACCTACCCGACATAAACGTTTGTTCTATTATACTCTAAACAATTCAACTTTAAATCTGTTATGTAACGATGAGTAGTGTGCAACTAAAATTCAAACCTACCATCGCAAAATAGCACTATAGGACTCTGAAAAGGCAATTTCTCTTGGAGAGCAATAACCAGTCTTATCTCATACACTATTTTTCAACTGTTTACGTAGACAACATTCTATGAAGGAAACAATATTAGTTTGGATGAAAACCAAACTCGCTGCATGATCAATAAATGGCCATAAATGGAGTTAACCCACCCAATAAGAAAGCCGTCTACAGAGACGGAATTCATAGGTGTCTCATAAAACTTTCTAACCTTATTGCTGAACAATCGATGGTGATATCGTCTTCGACAAAACAGTCGAGTGGAAGGGTAGTGTCTGGTTGTTCGACATTCTCATTATCGTTGTCAGACCAACTCAAAAAGAATCAATATTCCTACATAAATCATATCCTTTAGAAAGAATCATACTCTTTGAAAAATCTAACCTCTCCGAAGATTTGCGTGAGAAACAATTTTCGTCATCTTTATTAGCGCTAAATACATGCGATAATTATACAGGTGAAAACCACTTTAAAAGAGTATTCTAGCACCTAATTTTAGTTCTCGTGAAATAGTCGATGATCAGTAATAGTTAATAAATGTCTTAAGCAAAATTTCCGTCAACAAGAAATCTCAAGAAGATAAAACCTATGCAAAGATGCAAATACCAATTTCTCACTTATCCTTGCTTTCAACATTCATCATCTTGACGTTGTGATTTGTGTTTGGATGAGACGGGCGGACGTAGTGACCCACTGGAGTGCAACCACGTCCGCCCTTCTCGTTTTTTGGATCATCCCTGGAAGATGGCGATTGCGGCATAGCGGCATTAATGCAGGCTGTCAGCAAGCGATCTGAATTTGTTGGAAACTGATAGTTCCATAAAAAAATAATAAAGAATAAGAAAGGAATTAACAGGAAAAAGAATGTAAAACACACCCTGATGCACAGATGAAAGATTGTGTCGAGGCTTTCGAGACGATGGCTGCACAGATTCTATCATGTGGGCAAGAAGTCTATCATCAGCTAACCTCCTAAAAAAATTCCGTATATATGTGAAATTCCTTCATCTATTACAAAATGAAATTGTAGTAGGTAGCAACAAAGAAGTTAACATTTTGATTTCGACTATAGCCCCAGCTCAACTCGGTTCAATGCTGATTTGTGCTCCCTAGATCAATCCCGCTGATGAGTGATTTCTGATGGCAGTGGTAGACAGAAAAACTAGCAGATAGGCGAAACGGAGAACCGGCATGGTGTGGTGGATAGCCTGTTAGTCCCCGTAAAAGATAATAGCGTGTTCGATCCCCATAGCAGACACCTGTGGTCCGGAATTTTGCAAATATCTCAGCACCATGGTGATTATTATAAAATTATTATGGGTTGGCCAGTATAAAATCTCTAATTTTACAATATGAATGCTTAACTAGTCCTTCGTGCTTGCTATAATTTTTAATTTATGAACGTCTACACAAATGATTTTGACGCTCAAAGTTTGCCCCATCTCATGTTGTATTAGTTGATTTGGCTTCGTTAGTAAAATACTACGCCGAAACAATGTGTCGGTAACTTATCACCCAATACTTCTGCAAGACACCACTCGCTCCTGTGTTTAAGTGGCGGTTTAGAAACTCCATGAGTTAAGTACGAAACCCTTCCTAATCTGCCTTACTCAGCAGATCAACCTACTACCAATTCTTCGAGTATCTAGACAATTTCGCTCAATTGGAAACATCTATCAACCAAGAGGCAATTAAGTAGGTCTCAGACGACTTTAAACAATGCGAAGATCCGAACTTTTATAGAAGTAAAATGCCTAATTTTGTAACACATTGATAAAAGGATATCGATTATAATCGTTATTGCGCTGATTGCAAAACCAAACTTAAAAAGACCCTCAAAATCGATTTTTTCAATTAAGCATCCTAAGGCTTGTATAAATTTGACTCTTTCAACTTAAAGTAAAAGTTGACTTACCAACATGTCCCGTCTTGTATTTGCTTACAAAAACTCATAAGTTAGTATCCAGCGATGATCTTGCATCAACCGATCCATCATTGTCTAAGGTTAGGCTTATCACTGGCTGTGCAGATGGACCAACCCAGGATAATATGGTTTTTAACCCTAACATTTACCCAGTTTTTGAAACACATTCCAGCCGATACTACGAAGACCTAGATGTTTCTAGATCGTTTACGTACTGCGTAGCCAAGAAGCGCATACGCGTGATGGAGTTCTTCGACGTTACCGCCCTTTATACAAACGTGTCGAATGACTCCGCAATGCAAGCCATATTCGAACTCCTTACACAGCACGAAGAAGAAATAAACATGTATGGCTTCAAGATAATGTAGCTGATGGCACTCTTAAAAGAATGCTTGAGCTGCTCAATCTTCAGATGGCCCTGAAAGTACTACGCTCAAATAAGCGGACTGGCAGTCGGACAACGAATGACACCGAGTTGTGCCATAGATTTTATGGCTAAGGTGGAAGAACAAGTGACCGCTCTCGGGCCGTTACTCTGCTGTAGATATATAGATGACTGTTTTCTCCTTTGCTCAACACAAGAGGAAATGGACAAATGCTTTGAGTTGTTGAACAAATAGTCAGAGTATATCAAGTTCAGCTGACAGAAAAAGAAAGAAAACTGGCTGTCATTCCCGAACGTCTAAATTAACCTGTCAGAACATGGCTACATTACGAAGTGGCACCGAAAGCCAAGTAGTAAAAAGATCTTGGTCCATTACCTCTCGTCACACCCCTCTCACACGAAAAGGGTGCTTATAAGGAACATGTTTCGAACAGAAACCAACGTTTGCACGGGAAGAGAACAGAGAGAGGAATCCCGGAACTTGGCACGCCAAATAACCATCTCTAATGGCTATGAAATTGTAGCTCGGGATAGGTGTCAGGATAAACCTTGTCCCCCAAACGACAACTCTAGCGATAAAAAGTGTTCCTGTTTATCCTACCCTTCATCTCAATTTATGTAAGTGGAACTATGAAACGCTATTTAAGAAGAGCCGATCTAGAGAATTCGGTCACGATAAATGAAATTCCACCGAGTAATCTAAGACGCCAGCTAGTTCGTTACCGCCTATATGACTATCTATGTGCATAATAAAAATATGGGTAGCTTTGTGCATAATTATATGACCGTCTATGTGCATAATAAAATTGCATAATTTGCCCTAATGGTGGAGACGGTGATTGCATGAGCTCGGGTACAGTTAATCTGATCTCTTGTAAGGCGTGCGAAGACAAATACATTAGCGAAACGGGCAGACCCCTCTGTGTCCGCATAAAAGAACACCTAGTCGGCAAACGTAAACCAAAAATCCCACTAGGCAAGCATAGGATCTAGGGAGATAGCGAGGTGGAATTTGAGGTACGTGTCACGATTCTCGCATGGGAATCGAGAACACAAGCGCGGAAATCTCTCGAGGCGTTCTGGATTAATTCCAGAAATTCGAAAATGAACAGCAGGCAACAATGCCTCATTACCTCGCGTGATATTGGGCAGCATACAAGCCTGTTATTCTGATGGGAGAGGCACATTACACTTCCATGTGAATTCTGTGTGGTTGGTCTCCACGCGACATACTCAGTGGAAGCCTTATAGAAAGCGGTGAGTGTGCAAAATTGTGTTCTATGTGATTAAAATCCTGGTTTAGTGTTTTCTCTGTTTGGTTATGGAGGGGTTTGGCCGAATATATTGCTTTCAACTTGACCTTTCCAGGCTCTGAGAAAGGCGAAGTCCGCCGAAAACAGCTTATTCGTGAATAAAGAATAAAAATAACACCTCGCGTTTACTCAACAAGAATACAATGAAAAAATCTGTGTTAATGATCACCTTTGCTGCCTAGGTGTAGTCGACCGTGGTGACGGCTGAGGCAAAACAGCTTCAATGGATCTCGCTAATAAGTCCGCCCCATCAACACTACCTGCTACGGCATAGATATCGTCAAGAGATGGAGCATTACGGATTTCTAAATCATAATGAGATTCGACAGGATCTTTCCAAGATTACTTAACAAGAACACTCTTAGGGCTTACCAGAACGCACTTCTTCAGTTGCTAGAAAGGTCGACGATTGTGGCTGCGAGTGGAGGACGAATGCAGGAAATGTCGGGGTGGCTTGATCATCGATGATAGCAGTAGTCGTGTCGCTCGCCGTCAGACCTGACCGTTGTTCACTTGTAGAGGCAACGTCCACGTTAGTACGAACAGTGACACTAAGTGGAGTTGAAAGGTCACCTGCTGAAATTTGAACCCATTTCAATTCCTTCACTTAGAAAATACACTGTTCTTCTTTTGATTTTTGACTTCCTCACAAATATATTTCAAATATATCAGACAATGCTACTTTGCCAACGAATAAATTGGAATAAAATGAAATGGGAAGTGAAAATTCGATGAAAAAATAGGGGTGAAACTGAAGCGTCGAAAGAAAAAAAATCGCTAGAAGATCAATGTAGTATGAAACACCTATGATGCAACGAAATGTCAGAACATACACTCTTTAGTTGTCTTTGAGCACTGGGTTGGTGAATCAGGCAAATCAGAGGGAGATACTGGAGACATTCGATTACTGTTAGTGGCAGTGTCAAGAGAACTCTGCCATCCAGTAGACGTATTCTGAAGAAGTTACACCAATATATCAAGACAAGAAATAACGATTAAATGATAAAGAAAAATCAACATAATTATCACCGGTAATTCGCTACCAAGAGAGGCAGCGCTAACACTACGGGTACATCGAACACTGTCCTCTAAATCGGGATCTCCCGTAATTTCATCAGGCACAAGTGAAGGCTAAAAAGAGAAATCTTCGATATAAATACACAGATCCGAAGCTGGACCAATTACATTCTCTAGTTGCAACGACCCACATAAACAGCAATCGTAGTTCGGATTCTTGAAAGCGGAAAAAATACCTGAACTGGAGTAGTCTCATCAAAATGGTGAGCTCGATCCAGCCCAGGAGGAGGTGCGAATCCTAAAGGCGGACCAGATGACAAAGGAGTAGGATGAAATCCGACACAGTGATGAGTAGAACTAAAACACGATATGTAAAACTATTGTCTTATTATACGTTCAGCACAAATATGGCACATATGTTTCGTTATGAAATCTTGCAAAATGTCCTACCCATGAACCGATGCTGAGCACCCTCCACGCGAAAAATGACGAGGGAGACTGCTAGATCGATGCTCCGCTGAAGGTGGAAGGGACGGTAGAGCAGTAAACCCTCCTACCCCTCCTGGCGACACCCTAACTCCACGAAGAGTCAACAAACGGGAGTCACGCATAGAACACATCGGTTCACAACCAATTGAAGATGACATATCTAAGTACACATGTGAGTGTATACAAAAAGCAAAATTTTTCAAAAAAAAAACCTGCAATAATGTTCTTCATAGCTTTACAACTAACCTCGGTAACACGTATAGCCAATTGGTTGATTAAGGTGATTGAGAACTGCTTTAACAGCAACTCGAATATCTTCACGTGCTGAATTTCGCAGCACATTTAACTGATTCATTGCGAAAGCATCGTGCCGAACCAAAGCCTAAAACGAATTAAATTAATCTAATGGTCTCAAAGTATGCTTAGAATTTTAAATACAAGACGGATCATGTTTTCCTTGTATTGACAAAAATAAGTCACAAATTACTTAATGTATCCCTCGAACCCTTGGCCAGATCGAACTGCGGTTGCCCCTTTTGGGCACTCACGCATTACCCACTGCCCTACTTGAAGTATCAACGACAGAAGTCGTAACGCTCGTCATTTTACCACGCGACCAACTGGGTTGAACAAAAATGGCTTATAAATTTCTCTCCATAGTAATTAATACTTGATAAGTTCCAAATACCGAACTAATTCGACCTGTCCTTAGCAGCCTTTCTATTATGAACGTCACCCTTAACCTCAGCCAAGCTAAAAAAAATATTTGCCAGTACAACTTGAGAATTACAATGAAAAACTGCAAGATCGAAATACAACTCAAAGAATAAAATTGAAAACCGAACCGCGATTCAGCTGGAACTCTTTGTCTTGTAGTTCTCAAAGTAAATTAGATGGAGGTGAGTGCTACGTAAATTATATACGCACACAACTATACCTGCAAATGTGGATCCTTTGCTATAAGGTTGCCTAGTGCACCAAGGGTGTTCGCCACGATGGTAAATGAAGCACTGCTCAACAATTGCACCAGATGCACTGCCAATTCGGGCCTTGCGCTAATATGAGTGGAGTTTGACAACAAGTACTGCGAAACATATTTCAAAATACCCGACGTACTTTCTACGACAGCCTGAAAAATACAACACGTACGAAACAATTTTCACAAGGCAGACTATGTTTGAAAACAATTGAAGCAGCAATCTATCAAGCGCACTTGTACCAGTGACAATGTATATCTTCTCACCGTCATTCTTGCATCATTAGTAAGCAGTGTAGTAAGAACGGCAAGGAAACCGGGTTCATCACATATAGCCCGCTTATTACGATCCGAATGTGAAGCAAGATTCCACAAAGCACTAAGAATGGCCCTTACGCAGCCTGAAAGTCAACGGCTTCAAAGAATATCCCTTAGACAACAGCCTATGGTTTTTGCGAATCCTACCATTGAAATTTCTTTAGTAGTTAAACTATGAAGTTATAAATAAAAGCCGGAAAATGATTTTAGAAGGAGATCACCCTCATCTCTATCATTGTGCGCTATCACAGCTGCGCGTGATAAAGCCTTTGCAGTAGGAGAGAGAGCATCACTCATTTTACCGTCCGCCATCCAACTCAGATTCCGGACCAGCCCTGCATAGACCTGAAGTGCTCGAGTTTCTAACTGGTAATTTTCGAAACTGCAAACTCATCTACAATGCTAGTTTCAAAAATTTTTGTAAATAAGAACAACCATTCGTAGCAAAAACATGAACATCATACTACCTTTTCCAATGACATTGGTTTTCCCATTACTATCGGTGATTTTCCTAAATCTAAAGTACGTGAAGAAGTAAGGATTTCACAGACTAAAGCATCATTCATGGATAGATAGTTTTATAGAGATCCGTATATGTAATATGTAGATGAGTGAATGTATCGAAGTGAGAATAATGTAAATATGAGCGGTAAAAAGTAGTAGATCCCAACAGATTTAAAAATATAACAAGTCTGAGGATACTTTAATTCGTAAGGTGGTATATGTTCAGCTTAAGATGTTCGCAACAGCACATGACGAAGAAATGTGTTTTGGCCCAGTTATCTACCTATTAGGTACTCTGGTTTTCCGAAAAAACAGCTGAGAAAACCGCATGGTGTGGTTGTGAACGCGTAAGCACCCGAAAAGGGTAATAGCGTGTTCGTACTCCTCCGCACACACCTGCGGTCCCGAGTTTTGCAAATATCTCAGCATCATCGGCAGACGACAGTTCTTAGATAACAGTTTGGGAGGATTTTAAAAATAACTATAGAAGAAACTTCGCCCTACCTTTCTATAGATATGAATGGTGTGTATGCTGATTTACTACAGGATTCTGTTCCCCATCATATAGACACATTATTGTCAGCTTTTACCAGTATCTCATCTTGATTTGCCTATTTTTGAACTTTCTACACTCGCACATTCCATAGGATAACTATGATTCACTGCAGCGATTACAAGTGAAACAACAGACAATTGCCAGTAAAATGATCAGTTAAAGAACTCGTTCGGAAAAAAAAATTCTCTGCATATCTCTAGGTGCAGAACCGAGCTGTTCCCGACCGACGCCCGTCACAGCATTCGTTGTAAACAATCGATAATAGTAAATGTAGGAAAAGATTCTTGCACATCAAAAAGAAAATGAGCACTACAAAACTCATACCGGCCACTGGGAGCACCGCGTATTATTGTGTGGAATTTATACCGCTTCGAATGTGTTAAAATGTTAGTAAGATATATATTATTATACTGATGTAGAAAAGATGGTGTGTTAATATCCGTTTATTTTGATTTTCACAAAGGTAAATACTGAGAATAGAAATTTATACTCTATGTCACTTTTAGTTATATGGCATGAGCATGAGAAATGAATTAATAACCAAAAGTAGGCTTGCATTTAGCGCATACAATCAGACATCAGGGATGAGATTTCACAAGGTTAAGGGTTCCGTTCAATACACGCGTGGAGTAGTTCGGCCTCATTTCGGGTCCATCAAGAATCGTATACTTCAAGGTTCGAAAAAAATGCTACTAGACTTGCTAATAAAAGCCAACTTCCTCCAATCTATAAAAAACGGTGACCACCTGTTATAAAGACCTGGGGTCGCCAATATGTTAGTCCCGGAATTCCAAGTAGAATCGACTCGACCCCCATTCAACGACATTTATAGAGACCCGAAATTGTTCACCAGCTGAAGCCACACTCAAACCTTAGAACCTTCAAGAGATATGGATGTGCACAAACGAATCGAATGCTCGAAGCCCAAAAATTGGAATGATATGTGATGTGGGGACGCGTAAAATAAAAAAACATACATTATTGGTTATCATTTGGTATACAAATTGAAAGAAAACGCTGCTTTCCAGAAAATTTCTAATCAGAAAACGGCAAATCTCTCTCCGACCTACAACGGCTTGTGAATGTGTGATGAAGCTCTGAAAAAAATTGCTCATCTGCTATAGGTTTTCACAGAAAACCACATTAAAGTAGTATGTCAGCAGTGAAATTTCCAGAAAATCAAACCGTAATCGAAGATACTCGAGATCTTAAAGGGGAAAACACAACGTGTGAGAACTTGCCGTCTAGGTATGTAGTTACTTCAGCACGTCATAAAAATCACCAGCTATTATTATAGCCACGTATGAATGATGCAACGAGTGTTTGCAAATCCTGGATACGCAGAAAGTTAAATATCTCGAAACAGTTAAAGAATTTTGAAGAAAAATATCATTACGTAAAACACGTTCAATACGTAAGGATAACTCCTCGCCTTATGGTTGTCGAAGGACCAGCAGTAGGAAATGTGTTATCACACTGCCAGTTATGCTCAGATAACTATAATAACAATAACAGCGGCAAATCTCACCCTTTTCAATAACTAGCGAAATAATAAACCTTCTCAAATTCGTGAACATCTAAAATGGCAACGAGGAAAGCAGAAGTTCAACTCTACAAGAAGGGTAGAATTATAGAACTCATAGCTGTTCTTTCCTATGATATTTACAAATCTCCTTTTCTCTATGAATTCTCGCTCTATGTAACAACACTGTCGGTATGCGAGCGCTATAAAATAGAAATGAACACCCAGCGGATGGCCTTGGATAACATTCGCTGGCTAAATCGTTTAACAAAAAATATGGAAGACAGTTAATGGTCGGCCTTGACCTAGTTTCGGGCTATATCGAGATGGTTCAGTGAAAAATTTTCATGCATGGAGACTGAATAATGATTGAAAAAGATGAGACAGTTTAAGAACCATAACCACTACGAACCTGCACCAAATTCTTTGCCTCATTCATAATGAGAACGACAGTCGGTATAAAACCGGAGTAGAAGCAGAGACGACGTTTACTCGCTGCATGACCATACGTCAAGTTGGTTAGCGCATTTGCAATCAGCTTTCGCAGAGATCGATGCTCATTTCGTGTTGGGAAATCAAACACAGCTAGTTCCAAAACCAACAGTTCAGCTAAGCCATCCACCAGACCTGAAATAGAAGACATCAACATTGATTTACCATATAGTATTTCCAGTTATCAAAAAACGTGAATACATACCTAAGGTTATGGCCACCTTTCGATATTCTTCATCAAAAGATTCTTTAACAATACAATCAAGTGCACTAAAAAGACGTGGATAGTATGAAGGCGCTGGCACTGAGCCATGAGGGAGCCTACGAAGATAAAAGATCTGGAAAATCAATTTCAAGAACAAATTCTAAGACAACGGGAAAAATTGGAAACGTTCAAAAGTTGATGTATTATAGCTCATGGTCACGCATTATTCTTAGTTCAAAATTCTAGCATGGTCGCGAACCTGTTCTCGTACACAGTTCGATGGTGGTAATGCCCTTCGCAACCGCCGCCTTCTGTAACACAATGAGATGGAAGAGAGTTAGAAATCCTTGTATCACTATTCACCTATGAGTGAATTGTGCTACAAAGCCAAAACATTAGCAAATAGGTCCTTATTCCAATTCTACACCATAGAATAACTATAATTAAAAAAGGATAGAGCACTCGGCGTTGACCAATCCCTGATAGATGCGCTATGCATTCTTCTATAAGGATCATTGGAGGTAACTGAATCCACACTTGGCCTTCATGGTGACTCGCGGTGGCCTACCGATGTATCAAGTCAGTGTGGCTATCCTACCAGACAAGTCTAGTACCAATTTGCCCACCCCAGAGAGATGGAAGGCTTGGTGAGCCCTGAGGATCAACTCTTGTGTTGCAGGGCGCCCGCGACCGCCGCGCTACACGCGCTTCAAGTAAAAACTATAATATTGATGATTTCATTCCATTCATTATCGTTTGAGGACGCTCATAAATACATGAGCAAACCAACACGGCTAAACCTCGGGTAGAACAGCATGTGCATAAAATTGATAATAGTTTTCATTGAATCGAGTATTTTCAGTGAGTTCAAACCAGAGATAAATTTTCACATATGCTAAAAGAAATCAACAAGATAAGCTAGACGAAATGGCGCGTGTGGCGCAGTGGTTGGAGGCGCCACTGCGACACGTACGTGGAGTCGAACCCTGCGCCCATGGGCTCACCAAGCTTTCCATCTCTCTGGGGTGGGCAAATTGAGGATAGTAGCACTGGCTCGATACATCGGCAGGCTTCCGCGAGTAAAGGCCAGATATGCATTCAATCACCTCCAACGATACTTAATAAAGTAGAATACATGGCGCATCCCTCAGGGATTGATCAACGCCGAGAGCTTTATCTCTTTTTTAAGCTAGACGATCTACGAAGGACCAAGGCACGGAACCTTGTGTTGCGTGACCATATCTAAAATAGCAGAGTACGAGTCTACGAGAAGAATTACCTGGAGTCATCTTGCTCTCGCAAAATCACAGAATGTATTCGTTGATGAGTGACTCTCAGCAATTCATCGTCTTCTTCAGAAGTTCGGCGATGCCGCGCATTCTCCAAATTTAGTGAAGACAATAACGCACCGATCGTCCGGTCAACGTCCACAATCTAGAAATGTCAAGAACTATCTACGGTTAGGTACTAAGAAAACTCGGTAACCCACGAAATCATCTTTATAATATTCATAGGCAATCGATGAAGATGGAAGTTGTCCTTGATTACTTTCGTCGGGTTCATCGTCCCTCATTTCTATAACGAACTCTCTGGAAAGTTGTTTACAAACTTCTAGTGTAAAAAGGAGAAAACCGTAAAACCACGACTAGTAATGAGTACAATGTGTACAAAATTTTGGATTCGTTTTCACAATATATCAATATAATAGTAGAGTACATATGTGCTCACATGAAGAATGACAGCATATTCCACCAAAGGTATATAACCAGTAGGAACATGTTATTTATATGGACTTGTAAAAACTGGCTTTTCATGAAATACGACACTCCAATGAAAACACATTTCTTTTCTTTGGATAAACCGACTCGAACGAGATGGCCTTGGAGTAAAAAAACACGAACTGCGTGACCTCCTTGCGATTGCGGGTCCACGACGGAGCGAGAGCTGTCTGCATTCTCACTTTTCGGCTTCCGACATGACTTTCACTGCATCGGACATGCAACAGCTACTTCCAAGACACGAAACGCTTCACGACACCAGCACCACGCAGCCAACTGAACAGCATTCACTGTACGTACTCCCAGCTTTTTCTTCCACACATGTCCATCCGATACGACCTATTCCACTTCATACAATGCTCTCGGCCGAAGAAGATGCCCCTCTAGATCTCTCTGCACGAAGTCGTCGAAACACTGTGTGTAGTGGCAACGAATCGCAAACGACCATATCCGATTTTCAATCTGCATTGTCAACTTACGGAAATATAAGTAGTGAATGGACAACCTTTAAATCAGAAGCATCAATGAGCAACAACAGAATATCTTACCCAAGAGAGTTCAAGCTCATAGTTATCGATCACTACAAGGAGAATGGACAAAACAAGTACCGCACTTGCAAAAAATTTCAAATCACTAAGTCCATGCTAAACGGATGGTTATCAAAGGTAAAGTATTCTATTATAATCTTCGTTCTATTGTTATCTATAAGTCTCTTCTCTACTGCCACTGATAAAAGTTAATACTTAAACTGTTAAACCAAGGTGAGCTTAAGGATCGATTCTGTTAAACAAACCCCATCATTACTGGGACCACAACCCGCTGTACAATAGTACTTTTGCAAAACATTACGCTTCCATGTGAGTTCTGTGCGGTTGATCTCCCACGCGACATACTCAATGAAAGCCTCATAGAAAGTGGCTATGAGGAAGGCGAAGTCCGCTGAAAAGTCAGCTTATTCGTGAATAAAGGATAAAAATAACACCTCGCGTTTGCTCAACAAGAATACGAAGAAGTACTTTTGCAATTTTTATTTTCTACTTTTACATTTTTATAATTTTATACATTTAACTTTACAACAAGCTCGTATCGCTTTGCTAATGCAACAACACATTAGTTGTAGTTTCCCATTGCCAAAAGCTATTATGAAAGTATGAGATCAAAGTGCATAAAGTACTTTATCTAATACTTCATACCTGATACTTCAACGGCCCAATGGTTGTCTGGGCCCTAGCATAAACTCCATTTTTCGAAGATTTGCTGGTTAAGCCATGGAATCTCTGCAATCCCGAGGTCAACTTGGCCAAAATCTGCCCCAGGTCTCTTCACCACCACCACAGGCAGTCGCAGCCCTTGTGTATCATTGGTAGATTTTCCACCATGCGACTAGTTTGATACCATCCTGATACTGATTTGCTCTTAGCTGGGGTTTCTGATGTATACGCCGAATTCCTTAGCTTGGGAGACCCTGGCAAGAGATGAACTCCTCGCTGTGCATCGCAGTCCGACACCCAGGAACACATCCCAGCCACGGTGAGACGGTATACCGTTGGGAGGGTTGATCTTACATGCCCAAAAAATACCAAAAATAACCTATTTTTTGTCCTTAGCTACGTCACACTCTTACCTTTCCAGAGCTCTCAGTCAGAAACCTGACTTTCTTCGGCTGCACTGAAACCAAAGGATTAAACTCTAGTGCTGTCTCCCTTAACTCAAACGAACAGTTTTCTGATGTACGGGCTCTCAACAAAAGCAATAATCCGATCCATTAATACAATAGTAACAAGCTCCGAAGAAACGTTAGAACCAAAGTTGCCATACAAGACATTTCAACTTCAATGCGACTAATCTGACTTCTTCAGATTGATATGATCCGAGAGTCACCACCTGGATCGCTTAAAACCGGCAGAAGCGGAAGACGTCCTCAATTCCCAGAAATCGAACAACAGCTGTTTTCCTTATACTCTCAGCGGCTGAACACTGATAGCAAAGTTGGCAACCAATGGTTAAGAGAAAGAGCCAAGGAGCTTGCTGGAGGTACAAGCGCAGTCTGTCATTTTTCTGAACGATGGTTATATAATTTTAAAAGGAAGTTTCGTATTAATCTTCAGCACGAAAAGCAATCATTTGCAGAATCTTGCTCCAAATATACCACTTCAATCGAAAGGCATAACTATTCACATATTGAAACACACACTCTTACAGATCTTAGTAAACCAGAGGAAGAAATTCGCAAACTTGTCGACGGAATTGTGAATCAACCAGGCCAACTTCCAATACATGCATTTTACGAAAAGTTCCCAAGACTATGCAGCAAGGGTCAAGTACGAGAAAGGAGACGAGGAAGAAAAGTTCAATTTGCTGACACTGAGCGGACGCTGCATGAACGTCTGACTGAGAACCAAAACAGAGGAAGACCTATAGTGAACAGCTGGCTCCAAGCTCAAGCACGAGATCTCGCTACTCATTTTTGTTCAGAGAAACCGGATCAAACCGTAAAATCGTCCTGTTGTTCTTTTCCGAGTACTGACAATATAATTTTAAGAAACACTAAAGCACCACCGCCCAAAAACAAATAAAGAGATACGGGCTTATGTTTCGAAACCTAAATTACCCCGAAACAAGCGTTGCATTCAACTGATACCATGGATGCCAACCTTACCATATTCCATTTCCAGAAATGGTTCAACTAATCTTAGATAGTTGAAGATTACTCGGCTCCCAATACACCTGTCCCCACCTCCGTATGACACCATTTACTAAGCACCTATGTAGAAAATGAGCAACAATCAACTTTGTATGTCACAATAAATTTTTTTCTGCTATATGGCATATTTTCTCTGCGATAAATCCGGAATTAAGGTGCAAATAGAAGAAACTGAAATTCGTAAGATAACAATTCTGTCTCTCAGCCAGTTTTCTATCGATCAGCGCCGTCAGCAATCACCCGTCAATGCGATTGATCTGGGGAGCGCAAATCGCCAGTGAACCCAGTTAAGCTGAGGCTATAGTCAAAATCACAACATTAACTTTTTTCAATATTTACTGTATTTCGCTTAATAACCTGCCATAAAAATTATAGAAGGCAGAAAATAAAAAGTAAACATTGTGAATTCAACTACAACCTATAAAAGAAAAATAAAGCCTCAGCTTAACTGGGCTCAATGCCGATGTCGGCTCTCCAAATCAATCCGACGGGTGGTTGTTGATAGCAGAGATCGATAGAAATAGCTGAGACAGGCGAAACGAAGGACCCGCATGGTGTGGTGGTGAACGCGTTACTCCCCGGAAAGAACAATAGCGCGTCGTTCCCCACCGAAAGCAGCTGCGGTCCGGAATTTTGCAAATAGCGCAACAATCTTGTGGTTAACTTTTTTATTTACTGCCTATTACAATTTAGCGTTAGCGCCCGAAAAGGATAATAGCGCATTCGTTCCCGTCTGCAGACACTTGCGGTCCGGAGTTCTGTAAATAGCTCAGCATCACTGTGGTTGTATCATCACGCATAACACTCTACCGTGAGAAAAGAATAGGCAGTAAATAAAAAATGATTACATTATCCATTAGTATTTTAAAACATAAAACAAGACGCTAAACATGTTCGACATAGACGTCCCAATTACGCATGAAATATCTTCTATGAAAGTAAAATGAACTATCCAAAATTAAAATAAACTAGTTCAAGAATGATATACTGGAAATGCACATGTGAAAGACAAGTAAATTTCAGTCTCTATCGTAACATTTAAAGGCGCGTGGCGTAGTGGTCAGAGGCGCCCTGCAACACACCCGGGATCAGCAAATTGGTACTAGACTTGTCTGATTGGATAGCAGCATTGGCTCGATACATCACTGGTGGGCCACCGCGAGTCATCGTAAAGGCCAGATATGCATTCAATCACTTCTAACGATACTCATGAAGCCGAATATGTGGCGCACCCCTCAGGGATTGATCAGCGCCGAGAACTTTATCAAGTTTTTTACAATAACATTTTGTATTGCGGGACACACTAAAGACACGGTACACAAGTTCCACAAATTGCAAGTAAAATAGCATATAATGAGAAACATAGCTGAAGACAGATAATGAAACGGTGACGCTAGATTAAACATGAACAGAATCATTGATCGATATGCATCTGGTCAAAAGAATCGATACGCAACCATATGTCTAAATAAAAATCATACTTAGTAATAACCAACTGTTCATAAAACACACAGGAAACGGAAAAATGAAATCAAAGTTCAGCCTAAACCATGAAATTCAGCTATCAGTCCATTCATACTCAATAACAGCCAAACAATGTGATTGAGGAAAGAGTGCCCTCGGGTATCGACTGAGGGAAGCCTTTGCTCCACTAGGTTAAGTCCCAGCATCGAGAGGTACCCTGAGTATTCAATGCTACACCCATGGTTGAGCGAGCTGAAACCAAAACCTTTTGGCTATACATCGGTAACGCCCAGTGGACAGTATGTTGTCTACTGGAAACTGGATCAAACGACCACACGAATACTATGGTCTTTATATTGAGATTAGATAAAACTCTCCGAGTTGATCACCCTCTGAGGGATGTGCCATGCATTCGACCTCATCAAGCTTCATTTGGAGGTGACTGAATGCATATCTGGCCTCTACAATGACTCGCAGTAGCCTACCGGTGTATCGAGCCAGAGCTGCTATCCTCCTAGAAAAGTCTAACCAGTTTATAGACTACGGAAGGATGGAATGCTTGGTGGGCCATGGGTGCGGGAATCGATTTCACATGTGTGTTGGTTGTAGGGCGCCTTCGACCACTGCGCCACACGCGCCCTTATGGACCATAGCAAAACATGGTAAACCGCAGCGTGCCTATCTTTCATACCCATGAAACGATAGACAAAATTCTCGTCCACAACTTTGTCATGTTGAAAACCCCTAATGCACTCTGGTTATTAAAGCAATATTTTTCACAGTCAAAAAAAGCAATGTCCGTAGCCGACAAAAATTTGCTCGTAATCTCGTGGTCGACTGGGCAAACCACGAAATATGATAGCGAAGCGTTATTGGTTAAGCCAAATATTCCACGAGGAACTATAAAAGGATTCAGAGTTGACGGTAACCGTAAAGTTTCCAGAAGTGCTACTCAAAATTGAATTTCTAGGCAAATTTTTCTTGTATGTATGCATGTAGTATAGCATCACATGGGAGCAGTAGTAATTGGACCACGATCAACACATACATGGTTGCTGATTCTACACCGCAGTGAGCCAAGTAAGCCCCTATCCCTCTAGGCTTGTCAGTTGGTAACGATGATTCGGCAACGCTCCTTCTGAGTAACCCCACATTCTCAGCGAAAATCAACTCTACCAGCACTCAACGTTACTCAAAAAAAAAAAAATCCTCAAGCAACAGCCGACTCGGCAAGCAAAACACAAAGACCTTCGTGGAAGATGGACGTGAGAGAACGAAATGAATGAAAGAACTGCTGGGATCCTTGCAATGAATGTATGTGAAGACGGGATACAATCAATAATCGCAAAGGAATGGGAATGAATAAATTTAGATAGATAGATAGCAACAACAGACTCCTATGTCTGTCTAGTATTGTTCAGAATTGGAATATATCTCAGGAAAAAGTTAGAAAGTCACTTTGATGAGAGGGGAGTTGGTCCATTAAAGGATACGTGGTCGGTCAGCAGCCAATAAACGGTACCTCATGTCTTTTCAGTTAAACGCTGTAACAATAAAGGCGAGCCCCCCCCAATGATGTCGAGCTAGGAGAAAACCCAAAAGAAGGATAACCGTCCACTGTGAAGCGACCCCAGAATTTGAATCAACCATAACATTTCTTACACATTTCCCCAACGCGTCCAGGGACACCCACACAAAAGGTCTTCGCTGGAGCTTGACGATTCCAAACAGGCCGGATATCAGCACTCAACGTGAACATGAACGTACAAACATCGAAGCGCTGACCAGAAGCTGCTTGGAATGAATCGAGGCAGGACCGGGGGTGGAGGAGATGATGGCGGCATCCCGAGTGGAGGGCGCGGCGTCGGCGTCAGTTGTACCGCGCGCTTTCATCTCGCCGCCACTTAGGCTCCGACCACGCAGCGGTCCGAATTCAAACTCGACCGGCAAACCAAACCAGCCTACCGCGCTACTGAAAAGCGATGCCGACCCACAGTACGACCACATTAGCGCCAATAGAACCGATGTATTAATAGATCCAATAAAAAGTTGATGACGCAGTTCTCTCAGTTATAAAACGGAACCAAAGCTTGAGAGTGCTGAAAGTTCAGTCACGGGAAACAACCAAAACAAATGAGTAGGTGGGCTTTCTTTAGGTTCAAGGTAAACAATATCAAGTCACGAGCTACAGTACCATTTAAAAACCACAAATTGCCTGGACAAGACGCACGTTACGGACGCGAAAGCACTGAGAAATGTCATGTAAACACTCCGACGACGTTGCAGCATTGCCAACACCGAATGAACCCATTCTGTGGTTAAATGCGTGCAGACGCGAGGCTGTTTCTCCGGAGAGCACGAAAACCAGAAGTGAAAACCATTCCTGATTCCAGAGTCAAGGAATATAAGCTTGCCTCCTTTCGCGTCTCGATTCAAGTCCAACGTTCGTCGTATTCGCCTCTGTTTCACTTTACGATGAACTGTTAGAAAAACCTGCACTCTTCCGTTGCGTTTTTTCATGTTCTTCGCGTTTTGAATGGCCCTACAGTTTCGTTGTTTTCACATCGAAACTTATTTTTCTCCGTAGGTATCATGCAAACTTTTCTAAACGTCATGCCGAATTCTCAGTGTTTGCTTCGAGGGCTTCTGCGGTGTTTTTCGCAAAGTTCCTCAGTCATCTCTTCTCCAAACGATGCGACTACGGACCTCAAACTGCTCTTCCCATCAGATTCTTTCATGAGGAAATCCATACGACGTCCATCTCATCGTGAAAAGCTTTCTTCATTGATTTCTGAACTGCAGGTAAGTTTCTTACACACAGCTTTCAGTAAATGTTTCCACTTTGTATCACGAAAATTGGGCACATGTGGCGCATTGGTCGGAGGCGTCTAGCAACACACACATGGAAGCGATCCCCGCGCCCGTGGCTCACCAAGCCCTCCATCACTCGGGGTCGGCAATTTGCTGCCAGACTTGTCTGGGAGGATAGCAGCACTGGCTCGATACATCGGTAGGTCACTGCGAGGCAATGTAAAGGCCAGATATGTATTCAATAACCTCCAACAGTGCTTATTGAAGTCGAATGCATGGCACATCCCTCAGAGGGGTGATCAATGCGGAGATTTTCATACTTCTTATCCGTTTTTGCCACGAAAATACCGTTGCTTAAAATTGTTTTGAAGAATTCTATGCTCATTGGATCGCTTATCTGTTCGATTCACAAATCAGTTTAGATGTTTTCGGAATTTTTTGGAAGGGAGTCTCTACCAAAATTCGACGATTCGATCTGGTCAACGTATTTCAGCATATGGTCAGCTGAGGAACGCTGTGATTTTCTTAATGATTTGAGACTTCAGCAAAAGAACAGAGTGTCAAGGAGTATAATAGCCGACGAGGACAAGGCAAGTGGGTTGGACGAGTGAACGGACGGCAGAGTTGACGTCGTAGTAACTTTTGTAGCCATCGGTGTTAAGACGACACGAAGCAGACGACGGGGAGGTCGTGTATGCCGCAAGATCCTACAATTTCATTGAACTTCGTGGTCAAGATTTTCGAAGTAAGCGAAACATCTCAAAGCCAACTTTCATCTGACCTCGGTATGACTAATCAATATGTGTTCTTTCCTTGATAGGCTTACACGAGGTCTCAGTGAGTGTTCTCAGTTTACTAGTGCTTATGGTTGTTTTATTTCAGGGGTCATCGATCGTGTATATGGAAATCGACTCCTGTCGTTGGAAAGATGTAATGAAATGCTCCCAAAATTAGTTATTGATTGCCGATTTCTTGCAGAGTTTAGTGCAACCGTACAGTCCGCCTTTGCAAGGTACTGATCATCATTAAGCCTTCGTAGGTTTCGTTTAATTTCAAGCTTTCTAGAGACTTCCTTTTCAGGCAGATTCAAGCCCTTCATGACAGCAACTGGACTTCCCGCATTCCGTTCAATATATCTTTAGTTAACTTCCGCCCTGATGGACAACTTGATGGAATAGTCAAGAGTTAAGTCGTAGGTAGTAAAAGAAAGATAATTAAGGAATGCGAGGAAAATATCAATTTTTCTGTGGAATTGTGCGCTAGTAGGTGTAGTGGACAGCATGCGGTCGTCCTTACGTACATGACCAATGTTTGCATCGCCTCGCTTATTTTTTCATCGAAGTAATTAATGACTGCTATTCTAATATGAAGGAAAGCAGTCACATTATTTGCTAGTTTTCATGTTTCGGAATGTTTTCAGGCATTTATTTTTCCATTATGGTCCACCATCTCTTGCCACTTCCTTCTCTGCTCATCCGTTTGCACCCACTTTGACCGCCAGAAGTGTTTTAGAAGCATGTGGAGTGGATAGTTCAGGTGAAATATGTCAATCACTCTATGTACATTAGAACTTTTGTGTATATGGATGACACAAAGTAGTAACTTTTCTTATCTACTGCCTATTAGAATCAAAACTCCGGACTGCAGGTGTTTGCAGTGGGGAACGAACACTATTACCGTTTCCGGGGGCTGACGAGTCCACCACCACACCATGCGGGTCCTTCGTTTCGCCTGTCTCTCTGCTATTTTTCTATCTACTAATGCCATTCATCGGGTTCATTGCCGGGTTGGGCCCCAAATGTCTCTTTATCGGGTGATTGCTGTTGTTGGCATTGGTAGATAGAAAACTGGCTGAAAGAAAGACCTAGTGAAAAATCCAATCTGTGTGGTGACGAACGCGTTGGCCGGCAGAAAAGCTAATAGCGCGTTCATTTCCGGCCGCAAACACCTGCGTTTCGCAGTTTTGCAAATATTTCAGCATGGTTGCATCAAACAAATTGCTAATACCTTTTCACCTACCTGTTATATATTCTGAAGTAATGAGTCTGCTGAGAGCTTGAATTTAGATGTGATGTATATTTCTTGGCGTGCAACCAGGTTCATTCCTGAAACACCTCCTTCCAATATTCGTGCTGTTGTTGTATGTGCAAGTAATGACATCCAACCTTGGTCAAGTAGTGTATCGGCAGCTCAGAAAGAAGGAATCAATGCTTATCGTCTTCCTATTGAGAGATATGTTCGGTAACGCTTTTCTTCTTTACATGTTTTTACCTTTCATCTTTCACTTTCTTTCTGTCCTATTTTAATCCCTTTGTTGCTTCTGGTTACGAACAAAGAAAAAGAACACTTTCCAGCCCTACAGAAAAGAGAAAATTTTTCTCTCTGCGGAAAACGTCTGCAATTTTACGTTCGTATTTTTGTGGAGATAATCTCGATACAGCATTTAATGAAGTCGTAGAATCATCACCGAACCAATCTCATTACAATGATAGCATTGAACGGGACTTACTTCAGGTAGCATTTTATCCAATTGCTTGGCGTTTTGTTACCTCTTCTTCTTTCTAGCGCTACAAGAATGCCATCATAATGGCTGCTGAGAGGAGCAAAGAAGAACTTTCCAACAATTACTCAAAAAAATCAAATGATTTCCAAAAGTTACTAAAAAAATCGGTGAGAACACATCGATACACAAGGGAAGAAAGGAACAAAATGCGGCAGAGCGCTGGATTGAGTACTTAGAATCTTTCGTTTGGATTGTTTTGTTGATTGTATGGAGTTGCAAGAAACGTTTACAAATAAAAAACGTCTAAAACATTTCGTCAGATTTTCATCATGTTCTTGGTTTATATTACGTGCAATTCAGCTTTTCAATTGTTTATGCATTGAACGGATGCAGTGCCTACTCTTAGGTCATGTATAGTCTCAAATTCGTCAGCGAGCCTCCTTCACGAACAACGCCAGCCCTTGTACATGTTCCATATAGCAATTTCTGGTTTAGCAAGGCTTTCCTCCAAGAGTCACGACAAAATCATTCTTATAGTCTTCAGGTTGTCACCACAGCAGTTAGTTGAAGGTCATCTTGGATGAGAGGTTGTTTACAGTTTTGAAACCAGACTTCTTCATAGATAAGGGATATTCTCAACATTGTGCCTTATCACGGCTTTTAGATCGAAATGATGAGTTCTTTCTTAGCTCGGGTGATTCCATTGGTGATGAAAGTGATACACATCGCGTTCGTTCAGATGCTAGTCACAAAGAAGCCATAAATTATTGGGAGGTGGGATCATAAATTATTAGATCAAATAGTTTGAAAACGTTTTTTGCTTGCATTTCTTGTGAATGTCTTCACAGAAATTCCGTGTTTGGTGGATGGGATCTTCTGACGTGACGTTTTTTCTCGCCCGTCGTATCTAAGAAAAATTATAGTTAGTAAACATGTGCGACAAAACACATCTACTTATCGGCTAGATATTCTTAACTGTAGTCGCTTGATAGTCCCATGAATGAACTGCCCTTTTTAGCGTAACAATGTTATGTTAGAAAACGGTGCTTTTTGAAAATTTTTGTCTGTTTATTGTCAAAATAATCCCTACCAAATGTGACATTCCTCATAATTACAGAGAACATCTGTCCATCTGGGCGCCCTTCAATACACACAGGATTGATTCACGCTTCCCGAGGTCCACCAAATCTTCCATCATATGGGGTGGGCAGATTGGTACCAGGGTTGTCTGGGAGGATAGCAGCACTGGCTTGATACATCGGTAAGCCACCGCAAGTCATTGTAAAGGCCAAATATGCATTCAGTCATCTCTAATAGTGCTTGATGAAGTTAAATTCATGGCCCATCTCACAAAGATTGATCAACGGCGAGGGCTTTATTTTATTATACTACCCGATGTAGATTATGCACTAATATCTGCGTGAATATTGTGCCGTTTCTGAAAAAAATTGCGAAGAAGAATGTGCAATAGTGGCCACCCGATCGCTTGCTTACTTTGCCGACCAGAGTTAATGTTCGATACAGAAACGGGTCACGAAGTTGTAAAGGATCGGGTGGTGAGAATGGTTTAGACCAAAGGTCATTTGTAGACCCTCAAATAATGGGCGAATTGAGGTTGCTTTATAGCGTTGTATAATTGTGTTGTGAACATTGAGGGAATGACATCAAAAACGAAAAGATGCCAACTAATGCGTTGCAGTTTCTGCGATCGACCAAGACAATGGCTGTAACCGAAATACGAAATGCAGGGTCCTATTGTAATTGCCGCCTACTATTCAGACAACGTTGTGACGTTCCGGGAGCATTTCGCAAGGTTATCATGATGGAGATCGCCGTGATTCTCACGTAAATACCAGCTCTGTCTAACCTTTCGTCGCTTTCGTTAAGCGTTCATTTGTGGTTTTCACTTCGAAAGCAAATTAAAAGATTGATGAAGGTCGCTGTTTTATTCATATGTCTTCCTTTGTGCTCCCGTAGTGGTGTATCGTGAATAAATTCGAACATACGGTATCCTCTCGCCGGACTGTGTTCCTGATGGAGATGCTACGAATGCACTCTAATCGGTTGTACGGCAGGTGTGATACCAATCGGCCACAATTCTTATGTAGAACGAATCTTTTCGCTGAAAGATAAGCGTGGCTGAATGGCTTAGAAACTGGCATGCAACGAATGTCTCGCGGAGGGTTTTCATCACTGCTGTTCACAAATCGCTCTCGAAGTCTAATTTTTTCCTTATTAAGTTAACTGTATGAAGATGTTTCAAGTCTTTAAGTCTACGGAAGAACAAGTCGTAATACGAGTTCTAGACACTGTACCAAATACAATTAGCTTCATTTGCGTAAGTGTCCACTACATCGTAAAAGTTCGCTTGAGTGAGAAGGTTGGTACTACATGGTAGATACTGCTGTTCATTAGTACCAACCGTTCCGCACTTCCTCTCTCGTGTTAAAAACTAACTTTTTGACTTGTTTCAGTAGGAAAAGTTGAACACTTGACTGTAATCGGTTGTAACGTAGGTGCGATAGTATCCTGCCGTAGTTCTCATGTACGAATCTTTTGGTTGAAGGATAAGTGCTGACTAAAAGCCCTAAAAATAGTTTTAATGATGCTGAGATATTTTCACACTTAACACACTGAACTTACATGGCTGAGAGAAAGGCTAGGACTCGAGGAAGGACTCCTACGGTGTGGTGGTGAACGCATTACACAGCATTAGAAAAGTTAGTAGCGCTCCACCGCAGGCACCAGCGATCCGGAATTATGCAAATGTCTAAGCATCATTATGGTTAGATTGAATTTTAAATCGTATTTTCAGAGTTCGTAATTGCTGAAAAGATCTGCGGCCTCATTTTTATCTAAGCGTATTTACCTTTCCAGCCGTGAAGTTTACTTGCGCGCTCTGGATGGAGGTTCTGCTTCAATTGTCTGATTATGCAATGCATTTCTGCTGTGGATGGTTTTGGTATTGGATAATTCTTGAGACGAGTGAAAAATGCAACAGCTTTCATTCCTCATCGTTAGTTGCCGAAGTCAGCCAACGAGTGGCCAATTATAATACGCAGAAGCGACTCATGATGTCCTCATGATGTCCTACTCATGACTCATGATGTAGTCCTATAAGTGTTCCAAGTATATGATTCAAACAACCACAATAATGCTGAGATATTTGCAAAACTCCGGACCGCATGCGTCTGCAATGACGAACGAACGCGGTGTGGTGGTGAACGCATTAGCCCCCGCAAAGAGTAATACCGCGTTCGTTCCCCACCGTAGGCACATGCGGTTCTGGGTTTTGCAAATATCTCATCGTCATTGTGGTTGTATCCCACATCATACCTTGCCTTGAAAAACTGTAATAGGCAATAAATCAAAAGTTAACATACAAGAATCAAACAATTTGCTATGCCACTTTTTACCATTCACCGCAAGTTTCCTTGGCCATGGTGCAACTAGTGAAATTTCACGTTCAACTTCTGCTTAGGTTGCACTTTAGTCCTGAATTTCAACGGGAAAAAGCCGCATTTTCATCATCAATTCACCCGCGATATAATCCATCTGTGTGGAGGTGGATGTGGCCCATTCTCTCATTACAACATATTTACATACTTAACCAAATGACCCATCTTTACATGTCATGCGAGTCTTGGCACTTCCTCTGTTCGTTTCATCGCGTAGGAATCGCCATCTACAGAGATGGTCCGGCTTGTACATGGCTTCGGCTGTAATATGTAGCCGCTTCATCTCCTGTAGTTAACATATTGGATGATGGTCAAGGGCGGTTTTCCTCTCTGAGGATCTGAGATGGTTGGGCCTAGTATGTTCTCAGGAGGTATTCCTAGCCTTTGTGGATCTGAGCGAAATCTGCTGCCTTGTTACTCAGAACCTTTGACAACGGCAACGAAGTAAAATAAATGGAAGGCTTACTGTTGTAATGTGGGTGATTAGAATCGCAGTAGTAAACTTTTCTCCGTGTGAGCTAAATGATTAGGGATCTTCCGGAGTCCTGTCCTTTTTCCGGAGTTTTGTTGAAAGAAACACCGGTTCTCACACTATTATTTGGCGCATTTTGACTATGAACGACTTGGAGTTGTCATTGTCCATTATTCCTGCTATTTTCATCGTCGCTATTATCATTTATATTACCAGTTGCCATTACTGCTACATGTATTCGTCGTTTTCTCTTTCAGCAATCGCGAGATTGTCAAACAGCATACGTTTACTTCCATACAATAACACACATACAACACAATCGTAGCTGATGTTTCGGCAGAATCGCCTTCTTCAGAGTCGCTTTTTTCATCTGTCTTCCACCGAGGAAGAACAGCCGCTCAGAGTCGCATATGGCTGACGACTGCAGCACCTCCCATCAACGATCGATACGAAGATACGGGGCCAGATCTCGTGTGATCTCGGGACATTCCTCCCTGCTATTCATTGTACGATTTCCTTAATATCTAAATGGAGAGGAATAACTAAAAACTGACTCTTGAGAAAAAAAAACTGACAAAAACTGAAAAACTGTTACGCAAGATTATTTTAGAAATGGATAGTGGTGGTAAGGTACTCGGGCTCAATTCTAGTGGTGGGCGCTCGCTCTCAGGCATGGTCATAACCCGATGGTGACTCCCGATTTGCTTGGTGCATTATCAACCCTACTTTGACTACCGTTGTAGGCTTAAATAGGTTTTTTGTTTATTGAACTCGGAAAGATAAATATCTGAGTGGTAATCACATGATAACACCTTCTCCAAAAGCAGTCGTGTTCGCGTGCCTTCCATGAGATATAACACCGGCTTAGGGTCGCATGTGGTTGATGAATGCAACACTCCAGATCAAAAGTCGATTCTAAGATGCAGGGCCCTACCACACATGACCTCTGGTCTTTCTTCCATGCTTCATTCTGGGATTCTAGGCATTCATCAAAAGCCTTGAAAATCCTACGCATTGGTATTTTGGCATCTTGTGCGAGGATAGTGACTTTTGTATCAAAATCAGGGCGTGTGCGGCGCAATGGTCGGACGCGCCCTGCAACAGACGTGGAATCGATCCCCGCGCCCATGGCCCACCAAAGCCTTCAATCCCTACGGAGTCAGTAAATTGGTACCAGACTTGTCCGGGAGGATAGCAGCGCTGGCTCAATACATCGGTAGGCTACTGCGACTCACTGTAAAGGCCAGATATACATTCAATCACCTCCATCGATACTCAATGAAGTCGAATGCATGACGCATCTCTTAGGGATTGATCAACGACGAGAGCTTTACCCTTTTACTTACATAAAAATCGTCCCCGTTATGCTTCCTTATCCTGTGCGTGCCTAGCGGGGTACTTTGCCTTGTCTTTCGTTCACTATGTAATTGCTCTTTTATACGAATACGTAATGGTTTGCCTGTTTCGCCAATATATTCATCTGTGCAAGTATTACGAGAGATCAGATATATCGCACCTGAACTCATGCAGTCACCGTCCCTGCCGTAAGCACAAATTGCGCAACTTTGTTTCCCGTAGAAGGTCAAATAGGCGGTTACGAACTAACTGACGGCGAAAAAAATTGGGTGGTACTTCAGCTATCGCTGCCGATTCCTCTAGGCCTGCGTTCTTAAGCATCGTTTCATAACTATACTTAATCGCTAATAAAGATTTCACATAAGTGGGATTTTCTTTTGACCAAGTCTTCCGTTTTGGGGCATCGCCCTCATTCCAAATTCCTGGGGTTGCTGTTCCGTAGCCATTAGAGACGGCTATTTGCCGAGTCAAGTCGCAGAATTTCTCCTTTAGTTCTCTTTGAGCACACAGAGGAGGCCATTCGAAACATCTTTCTCACAGTCGCACTCTCTGAATGTGATGTATGTGAAGAGAGGGAATGAACGAGGATGTTTTTGTTGCTTGGTTTTCGGCACCACTTTGTCATGTAGCCGCTATTTGATAAGTTGATTTGAACATTATGAAATCGAAGCCGATTTTCTTTCGGTTTCTTATGGGTGAATTTAATATACTTAGACTGCTCATTCAATAACTCAAAGCATTTGTTCCTCTTCTCTTGTGTAGAGAAGACAACAAAACAATCATCTGTATATTTGCAGTAGAGTGGCTGCCCAAGATCGAGAACGGCCGCTTCCATTTTAGACATAAATGCAATAGGATGACTTGGTGCCAATAGCCGTCCCATTGCCAACCCTCTCATTTGCACGTAATATTTCCCAGACTGTCTGGGAATGGAGCAGTTTAGGCACTCTTAAGAGACTAATAAGCTGCCGAATAGACAAGCCATGCATATGTATTCCTCTAGACATTAGCCGATATCATGTGTGTGTTGCAGGGTGCCTCCGACCACTGTGCCACACGTGCCCACAAAAGAATAGGCAGAAAATAAAAATTAAAACATTGTGATTTTGAATGCGGCTTCAGCTTAGCTAGCCTCAATGCCAACATGTGTTCCCAGATATTCCTGCTCTGCTGACAGATGATTGCAATAGCACCAACAGAATAAAGCACAGTCGAGAGTGGTAGTGCAAAGGCGTCGGCTGGTGTGGTGTATTGCACGTGAGTCCACAGTAAGGGTAATCGCGGGTTGCAAACCCACTTGGGGTTGTTCCAAGTTTTGGTCAAATCTCAGCATCCCTATGGCTTGACAATTTTCTCTTCCTTATTGATGGGTATGAAGATTTTCGTTTCACCTAAATTCGTTTGGTAACCTGGTCTTTGTCAAACCTCTACGTCTTCAATGTATCGATCAATCACATTCAGCGTCAATGTTCAGTTTATATTGGGGCATCGAACACCTTTCTTTACCTGTCGGCTAAAGGAAACATGAAGTGCTCACTACCATGTTAAATGACGCATGCCGTCCTGTCGTTTCGCTTGTCTGAAGTATATGTGAAATCATAAAATGAGGTTTCGTGTTTGACTTTGCAGCAATGTGCGTTGCAGACATTGTTTATCTATATGACCTATCATAGCATTATTGTATCTTATTGCTTCTTTATTTGATTCGTTTCTTTGCATTCTTCACCCACGAAGGTCTTCGGAATCGCATCTAGGTTTGGTTGCTGGTCGACGATTTACCTTTCTTCATGAATGGCCTTAAATGCTGGTGGAGTAGGTTCTTCTTGGAATCCTAATGTAGCTTCGCTGCGTTCTACCCAGGCGTTCATAGGCACTTGCAAGGTTTTCTCAATCGTAACACACAAGTCTAGCACCTACTTGTTTTTCAATATCATTTAGAGTTCTACACAGTTCGATAATTAGCGAAATAGCTCCCGAGTGCTTTAAGATTGGTCCCGAACATCAAGAGAGCTTACTCCGTGTTTTTACGACTGTGTTGGAATTTAAGTTATATTCTTCGTTTCCTGTTTTTGAAAATTTGAGTGAAGAGATGAGCTTCGTTTGGAGGAAAGAAATTAGCGAAACAAATTATAAAGCATCCAAGACCTTTCCAATCGCTTCTTGCTTCTCTAAAAATAGGGAGTTTTCTTCTCACCATTCAATATCTGCTTATCTTCAATCGCTCGTTCTCCCACGTTTCATCGCTCGTGATTTCTACATGGCTGCTGTACAGTATAGGTGGATGGCACAATCACTCAAACGGCATTTCGTTTTTTTTTCATACATCGCCCTCGAACAACAGCGGATGCTTCTGCCACATCCATTTACATCTCAATCGGAAGTTTGTTTTTATTGTTCTCGTTTGCATTTATGACGAATTGTTCTATAGACAGCATAATTCCTCATCACTTAAAATCCCAATATGAGTTGAGCTGGCTTACCAAACGAAAAATAGCTTAACTCATACCACGGAAACTCTCCACCCAACTCAGTTGATATTTTGCACCGTTGTTTGAAGGCTTAAAACTTAAGGAAGAAACTTAAGGAATTTGAGGTTCATCAGTTCCTTAACGGTGCATGATGCATTCGACTTCATTTAGCATCGTAGGAGGTGACTGAATGCATGTTCGCTTATACGATGACTTGCGATGGCTTACCTACGCATCAATCGATGTTTTCATCTTACCAGACATGTCGTGCAACAATTCGGCTACCTTGAAATGACGTAGGACTTTGTTCACCTAGACCGGTGGCCAAACCAGACCATCTACTGAATTACTTGTGCCCCTAATTTGCTATGCTTTCCACTCTATAAGAAAATGAATCCGACACGCACATCGTTCTTCTCCTGTAAATAGCAACCGTGAATGTGGTTAACAACGAAATATCAGTTGGGGACAATTGCTTAATGAAAGGAGTAAATGTAGAGGAGTGGCCTTGTTAATCTCTCTGAAGCCACGATTTGAGAGGGTTCAAGGTGGCAAATATTTCTCCTCCTTTCCCAGCTGTGAAGAATCAGATGCTGGCAAATCATTCAACTATCAGCCACAATTCTAAAATGACGTCGACTATATGTTTGCTGAGTAACTACCACCGTTTTGGATCCAGAGCATCCTGCTACTATCCATATATTGCGAATATCTGATAGATAATGAAGGGACTCTGCTTGGAGTGAAACTGTATTTCAGTAGAGTTTTCGAGATTGGAAAAAGCAAAACATGAAGAAGAAGAAGGTTTATAAATATAATCCTTCTAGAATATAACTGATATAAAGACATTTGCATAGCCAGCCTAACTAGGAAAAAATGTTTTCATCTTACCAGACATGTCGTGCAACAATTCGGCTACCTTGAAATGACGTAGGACTTTGTTCACCTAGACCGGTGGCCAAACCAGACCATCTACTGAATTACTTGTGCCCCTAATTTGCTATGCTTTCCACTCTATAAGAAAATGAATCCGACACGCACATCGTTCTTCTCCTGTAAATAGCAACCGTGAATGTGGTTAACAACGAAATATCAGTTGGGGACAATTGCTTAATGAAAGGAGTAAATGTAGAGGAGTGGCCTTGTTAATCTCTCTGAAGCCACGATTTGAGAGGGTTCAAGGTGGCAAATATTTCTCCTCCTTTCCCAGCTGTGAAGAATCAGATGCTGGCAAATCATTCAACTATCAGCCACAATTCTAAAATGACGTCGACTATATGTTTGCTGAGTAACTACCACCGTTTTGGATCCAGAGCATCCTGCTACTATCCATATATTGCGAATATCTGATAGATAATGAAGGGACTCTGCTTGGAGTGAAACTGTATTTCAGTAGAGTTTTCGAGATTGGAAAAAGCAAAACATGAAGAAGAAGAAGGTTTATAAATATAATCCTTCTAGAATATAACTGATATAAAGACATTTGCATAGCCAGCCTAACTAAGAAAAAATAAAAATAAAGTATTCTCCAAGCTATTCTTCCGTGGTAGAACTTGCTCAGTTCTGTAAACATCGCCTCGATCTCATCATCCCCACACGGAGCGATTACCCCGAAATTCGGACTTGGCTCTTTTCGTTTCCATTGAAGATATCCAACCTGGACTGTGAAAGGTCCGTGGTAGTGGTGACCACATCCACCTTCATCTTTGTATAATTCAAGCGAACACCAGTGAAGCCTCCGTTCGTCCACGTTTCGACCAAGAATTGACCAGTACGCTTCTCTCGAGCGAAAAACATGAAAAGCATCATTCTTTTAGAACGACACTGTTTATTTTCACTGTTCTTGACGAATAGGCAACCACTGATGGATCGTTCCTTCCTACTGTGGGGGTTAAAAAAGACTTTAGACTATTGTGAAGCTAAACATAAAAAAAGGATAAAATTCTCGGTGCTGATCAACCCCTTAGGTATTCCCTGTGCATTCGACTTCATTGAGCATCATTTGGAGGTGAATGTATGCATATCTGGCCTTTACAATGAAGCGAGGTGGCCTACCGATGTATCGAGCCAGTGCTGTTATCCTCCCAGACAAGTCTGGTGTCAATTCGCCGACTCCGGAGGGAAGGAAAGCTTGGTGAGCCATGGGCGCGGGGATCGATTCCACGTGCGTGTCGTAGTGGCGCCTCCAACCACGAAGTTAACCGTTCTACTTCTAATTTTCTATGTACTGAACAAATTTTCTTCTTAATTTTCTTTCCAGTGGTCGTCTTATGGAAAACATTGTATGATAAAAAAAAAACCAGGGCTTCCAATTTTGCTGTTTTCCTAGCATTTATCCCCGTTCAACTACCTTTCAGGTTCTATCATAAAGATCAGTGATTGATTTATAGTTCTTCATTTTCTCTCCTTGTTAGTGGACGACGACATGCTGTGAAAATCATTGCTCTTTTTAGATCATACCTCATTTATCTGAAGGGTTCTTATGCTTTCTAAATCTGTATGCAAACCTTTGCATTTTGCCCTGACATGCTGCAGAAGGAAACGAGCGGCTTGGGGAGCTTTTAAGAGCATCAAGGATGTAGTGAAGAGAACAAAGAACAGCCGACTCCGTACCCACCTTTTCGACTCAACGGTTCTTCCTGCCCTAACGTATGTGTCAGAAACCTGGGCACTACGTAAGCAGGATGAAAGATCACTCAGCGTTATCGAACGCGCAGTCGAAAGGACGATGCTAGGAGTATCGCATTTCACACAAGGGATGGGATCCGAAGCTCCGACCTGCGTTTGCGATCAAAAATCGTCCCTTTCATCAGTCTCTTACTAGTATGTTGGATTTCCATTTTAGCATTGCTCAAGAATTTTTTCGACTCATCCATCATTCAAAATTATTTCCACTGTTTCCCATCTTATTTTAACATTGTTCTCATGTCTTCATTTTCGGATATGCGTTGTTGAACAATCTCCCGTTATTTGAGACAAAAATTATGGGACTATACATTGAAATATGATAAATGTACGCATATGATACATGGGCGCGTGTGACGCTGTGGTCGGCGGCGCCCAAGGCCCACCAAGGCCTCCATCTCTCCGGGGTCGGCAAATTAGTACCAAACTTGTCTTGCTGGAGAGAACACTGGCTCGATACATCAGTAGGCCACCACGGGTTATTGTAAAGGGCAGATATGCATTTGTAGCCTCCAAACGATGCTTAATGGAGTCGAATGCATGGCGCATCCCTCTGGGATTAATCAACGCCGAGAGCTTTATCTTTTTATTCTTTGCATGTACGCATCCCTATACACTTTCCATTCGTTTGTCCCTAGCCCAGTCGCTGTCTTCTGCACCTCACATTCGTCATATACCAAACAAATTACTCACTTAGGTACAACATTCGCTGTGTAACACGCAATTCCTCTTCCGTTGTTGTCAGATCATATTTTTGCAGGACGTAAAAGAGTAGTTCCTTATTTTTATCCGTTCCTTCCCTTTCATCAGTCTCTTACTAGTATGTTGGATTTCCATTTTAGCATTGCTCAAGAATTTTTTCGACTCATCCATCATTCAAAATTATTTCCACTGTTTCCCATCTTATTTTAACATTGTTCTCATGTCTTCATTTTCGGATATGCGTTGTTGAACAATCTCCCGTTATTTGAGACAAAAATTATGGGACTATACATTGAAATATGATAAATGTACGCATATGATACATGGGCGCGTGTGACGCTGTGGTCGGCGGCGCCCAAGGCCCACCAAGGCCTCCATCTCTCCGGGGTCGGCAAATTAGTACCAAACTTGTCTTGCTGGAGAGAACACTGGCTCGATACATCAGTAGGCCACCACGGGTTATTGTAAAGGGCAGATATGCATTTGTAGCCTCCAAACGATGCTTAATGGAGTCGAATGCATGGCGCATCCCTCTGGGATTAATCAACGCCGAGAGCTTTATCTTTTTATTCTTTGCATGTACGCATCCCTATACACTTTCCATTCGTTTGTCTCTAGCCCAGTGATGGAAATCTGCTTCAAACAAAGTGATTTTATGGTCCAAAAACAATTGGCACCACTGAATACATCTGCTTTAGAAGAACCGCAAGTAGTACGGTCCACTTCGTAGGTAGTCTTCCTTGATGCATCTTCATCAGTCCTATTTCATTGGCATTCTCATCCATTTGTATTGAATCCTTGGTGTTACCGGAGCATTTGTCTTGCACTTTCGATATCCACTCGCCCAGTTTTTTGGGAACGATACAGGTTCCATGCTACGTAGTTCGGTACAACGTTGTGCATTCCATTTATGATTTACGAAACACTGTTCGAGTGCCGAGTGGGTGGAGCGTCAGCTTTTCACCGTAGTTGTAGCGTGCACTGCCGAGCTAGGAAATCAACTAACTGATGGTTTTCTGAGAAGCCCAAACTCGTCCATACGATTCTCCTCCTGCGTAGTCCTTCCTACATGCAGTTTTTCTTCGTAGATGGAACGTCATAAGTGTACTTATTATGTGGTCTCCATAGTCCTCTACAGTCAAGCAACCATCCATCTTTGTCTGTTCTCGATTTTAGTTCGATTTTTTCCACGATATATGATTTTTCCAGTTCATTCACAAGCCCTCTCTTCCCTCTAGATAGCCTCGTTTGTGCATCGCTGCTTCTTCAATGTACTACCGAAAAACTTTTTCGATGTTTTCGAAAGGCGATGGTTTGATAGGAATTTCGAATCGTTACATTGCATACATTACAAAAAATCGTTGAGCATGCAAATCACATTTAACAAGCAAATAGGGTGGCAGCCCAGAAGATTCTTTCGCCCAACCCTTTTAGGCAGAATGATTGTTCGCAAAAACATCTGCAGGTTGGGTTGACTTTCACTTTGACCGGATGATATATGGTCGTGCAAGTTGAGAGTGGTGTATGCTGTTCGAGGTCTTAAATTTGAATGAATTCAATTGTCACGTTATCTATCACCGTAGCTGTGTTTCTCTTCAACGAATTCGTGATGGCTTTTTCTCTGGCGGAGATTTGCTTTGTGAAATGGCAATACTGGGACGGGAAAAAACTTGGGCAGAATTTTTTCGTTATTAATCCATTCGGGACGAAGATGGTCCTTTGATAAGTGGCGATGATTTCTCGATAATTGGAGTATTCAGGAGTTCGAAACTCGGATGGTTTTAGAGAAAAGACTGCTCTATCGCGTTGATAGCATAGATGGTGTTCACACAATGTTCTTTCGAATTTAAATCTGTTAGAATTAAAATTTTTAAAGAACTGATGATGAGATTTAAGTTTTTAAAACTTCTAAGCGGCAACTGCAATGTAAGCGTTGCATTGAGGAACTCCAGTGTCCTGCCCCATGAAATCCCGCTTGTTCAGTTGCTTTCACGCTTCAAATGTGAGCTTTGAAACAATAGAGTGGAGGAATGTCGGTGTGTTGAGCTTTGTCGTGGGCTTCGGATAATGGAAATTTCACCATGGTAAAACAAAGGGGTTTCATTATTTAGATGCAAATTTACGGAATCTAAACGCTTTTGTCGCAGTTAACAAATTTCACAATGAGTTGAAATATCTTGACTTACCATTCAAGACGGCAATCATTTCCTTATCGCTTGACTTCTAAAGAGGCGCGATTAGCGCAGTGGTTGAAGGTGCATCGCATTACACACGGGATCGATCCCAGGGCCTCAGGCTCATCAAGCCTTCCATCCCTTCAGGGTTGGCAAACTGGTGCCAGACTTCTCTGGGGGGATAGCGCTTTGCCTTGATACATAGGTAGGCCACCGCGAGTCATTGCTAAGGCCTGATATGCATTCAATCACCTTCAGGCGATGCTTAATGAAGTTGAATGCATGGCGCATCCCTCAGCGATTCGCCAACGCCGAGAGCTCCATTTTATTCCATGACTTCTAAAGAGGTCACGTTGTCACCTAAGTGCATTCCGTCGTACGTCTCATGGCGGTATTATTATAATACATTTTCGTTCATCAGCGTTGATAGCGGAGCCCTATGTTGGCTAAGTTCTAGAAGAATTTTTTTCAGTTTCTTTTTTGAGCTGCATCAAACAGTTTGCTTTGGCCGATATAGTTGCAACCGAGGAGGCGGTTAGCTAAGTAGCAGTAAAGTCCGTTTATTATGGGCGAGGCGCTGGTTCGACATTGTTGCGAGACCACTAGCCCTTCGTCTCCTCTAGTTCAGGAAGTTGGTATTAGACTTTCTAAGATGAGCCCACAGCCTGCAATTCACGTGAGAACGTACTAGCACGGCCATCGCAGAACTCCAGCGAGAACCAACTCTAGAGCGTTTAACGACATTCATGATGAAGAGCAAAAATTCCAAGGAGCTGCCGAACCCACACGCAAGATTTAGAAGAGCTTTGTGAGGTTGATCATTAGTTAGCATTTATCCATCTCCATATGAGTCCACTGTAGTCACGTCTACTTTAAGTTTCGTTCTTCTAGATGCGATCAAACTTCTTTGTTGAAGAAATTAGGCATATTTAGCACAGATAAGTACTTCGATAGGCATTTCGTAATCTCGTTCAGGTCTTCGTTGATAATTCATTCATATAGAGAATCGGCTGTATCTAAAATGCTCCCATTTTACACGATTTATCCTCTTTATGCTTTAATGAGGATGTTCTTTTCGTTCTTGTTAAATCGAGTCTTCATCAAAGGGAGGCAATATTTAGAACTAGTGCAGAAAGGTAAGATAGAGGAGTTCCCAAAAAAAGCATTCCTTTTACCACATCAGACATATCATTACGCGATTCGCATACTCAACCGCGATTTCCACATAAGTGTACAAGATGCGCTATGGCGCTGCCGGCCCTTTCGTGACATAGCTTCTTCACGGATGACGGGTTATTGTTGCTCTTCTTGCCTCTTCGCTATTTAAGTCAATGGTGTGGAATTCGTAGTGACCTACAGTCTTGAAAAGAGCGTAATGATAAGCGTTTGAGGAGACTATTATGATGCGGTATTTGCAGAGAAAAAGCAGTCTGTATAGCATATCGTGGCGTTTTCTTTCGTTTTATTGGATTCCAACAACTTCAACAACTTTCTAACCCAAGATGCGATCGCCATTCATCGGTCGTCTCTTTGGTCGACATTATAGGCGCGAACGTACGGTTTACGAAGTCTTCGTGCTGATTTATCAATCACTGGTTAAGCTGCTTGTTTTTTCTGTGTACTTCCGAGATGGCCTGCCCTACACGCTCCAAACTACTCACCAAAGACCATCGCCATGCGATCGTGAATCGGACGGATATTTGCCATCTTAGAACTAGATCACTACCAGAACGGCGGCGATTCTCGATTTTACTAGTTAATAAGCTTAGGCTGAGCTCCCGGGAAGGGTAATAGGTGTGTTCGATCTCCACTGCAGAAACTTGCAGCTCGGAGCTTTGCAATTATCTCATCATCATTGTGGTTACATCTCACATCATTCCCTGCCATGAAAAAAAGAATAGGCAGTATATAATAAGTAAATAACATATTAGTTGATAGTATTAATACTATTTTTTATTGTTGTCTAACTGTCGTTATTGATTGTTATATTAATATCAACCAGTACATTTATCAAATATCATCGCCAAATGTTTCAAAATGCCTTCGTACAACTCGTCTGCTGATTTTTAAAACTCGTCTATCCACGTTTCGGCATATGTGCGATTTCAGAGCTGTACCCAAGAAAACATAGGATGGATGGAAATGCACAGCGTCTTCAACTTGACGGCTGCTGGCAACAACTGGACGAGGGAACAGGTTGTGACTATCGTGAGGTGCTCTTCTAGTTTACTGAATTTTCGTGCATATACAACTATCTATATATGTATGTACACATACATTGTACACGTGTGTATATATATGTGTACGCTTGGTGCCAAAATAATTGCGCTATTAGAACGTGTATTTTAAATTACTACAACTAATCTCACACATAATTTAAGTGAGCTCCCGCAAAGGGTAATCGCGGCTCGATCTGGCTTGGGGTCCTAGTTTGGTCAATATCTCAGCATCACAATGGTTGCATTTCACATCATAGCTTGCCGTGAAAAATAATAACAGGCAGTAAATAAAAAGTTAGTATTATGATTTTAGCAATAGAATGAGAAGCACTGGATTATGGAGATTTTCGCCAACAGCACCTGGCTTTCTGAGTGTCAAAAAGGATCGAATTGCTTTGAAGATGTGTTCATCAAAGGCACGATTGCTGAAGACTTTACCTTTTTAGTTCTTGTCAGCGTGCTTTTAAAAATGAAAAAATTCTTTATCGACTGAAGAGACGTCTATTCGGTGTAATAATGAAAGTTTCGTAGCCCAACACGGTCAACTTCTGCTGCATAGCTGTGTACCGTGTGATCAAGAGTTGCCTTACAAGAGGATTAGACCTTTTCACTTGGCCATACATGGATGCATACACCGCAATTTTGTAAAGAATTCATCGGTTTGTGACATTTTTTCCGTTGTGGTTGCTTCGTCATATTTGAAAACCTTGAACTACTTGATTCTATCTGTGGGAAGGGAAAGAGGCTTCAGGTTGTCGTCGTCAACTGCTCATGTGTGTTCAGCACCTTTTCGTTATGAAGACTCACGTCTCCGAAACTTTTCGAATTACCTAAGTTTTGGGTTTTCGGAAGTTCTCTAACTTAGAAAAGAAACGCTCTTGAACTCATGGAGCAAGATGACGCGAATTTCGTGCCCTGGAGGCATCATTCTAAAATTTTACTGATTGATTCACATTAAAAAATATTATTTTGCAAGTTATTAAGTGGGAAATAAGGCTGAAAAGGCAGACTTAACCAATGAATGCAAAGTACTGTGGAACGGAATATTTTGCAGATTTCATTATGCCAAGATCCGCAATTATTTTTGCATTAGTTGACATAACACCCTGATCTTGTGAATTACAGGCATAACACAGCCTGTAACTCACAAGACCGACATTCTATTAATCTCAGCATTATTGAAACAATTCACTATTTTCTCGATGTTCAAACACGAGGCTTTTACTTCATCCTTTATTCACAACAGAGCTGACGTTTCGGCGGATTTGGCCCTCCTTAGAGCCTAGAAAGGTCAAGTTCCCTACAATCTAATCAGCGAAACACTTCCATACCAAAAACAGAAAAATACGAAACGAAGATTTCAGCCGCTTTGAAAGCAAAGTATTTTCTTCAACAATTACAACTTGCTGTGGATGCTTAACAATATTTGCGACTATAATGGATGTGAGTTATAGGTAACACTCCAAAGGATGCGTATATTAACAATGCTCTTTTTCCCTAGTTGTGAGTTCTACTAGGCCACTTCAAGAAATAAAAACATTAATGTGCCTCCATATCCGTGTCCCGCCGGAATATTTCTTGAGCGGAAAATCATGTATTCATTCTAGTGGGCCACGTAATTGACGCATAAGTATTTTATTATCTGCAGATGGAAACAATCGTTGTAAACAAAAGCTTGTCTTGCTCGATTACAACACAGTAGATAGTTTGGAATCATTGGAGTATCTCATGATTGAACTGGTAGTGAGACAGTTTATTACTAAACATCTTATGAAAACTGAAAAATATAAAGACTTGTTTCAGTTTCGTTTACGTCATTGTATCGATCCTCATGGTGGTTCTGTGGTCGGCATACTTGTGCTTTGATGGACATCGAGAGCGAAAGAAGAAGACACAGATCATCCACAAACTTGCTGAGACAACGCTGCTTCGGGCGGTCCCGTAACTTCTACTCACCTAAATTATTTCTGCGCATTCGTTTTCGTCTTTCATCCATTCACGAGAACTCTCCCATTCATTAACATAGCAAGTAAATTGATATCACCGAAGTTACGCTGCAAGTGGTGTGCATTATGAAAGTAGCGCTAACTGGCATCTGGTACATTTTAGGGATAATGCCACTTTCTTGTCCATTAATGCTTGATGGAGGATTCAAGATTACCGCTTCATCAATCGACTAGTTATATTACCTATCCAAGAAAGCAGCACTCTCTGTATTTCTGATCTTATTTAGAATTGAAAAGTAAAAATTTGATTTCCAGAAATCTAAGTTCCTCACACATTCGCTACGTTTGAGGTTGTAAATGTGTGTCAGTGTGAACCTGAAGTCTTAAGCCCACTTACCAACTTACCAACAACCTATTCCTTTGAATTTTCTCGGATGCAAACGCTGTTGTGGGCCATGTCACTGAGACTTGCCAGAGGTGTCTATTCAGGACACAGTCATGAATTGACGAGTTCGCCTCTCCTTGCTGTCATTTTATGGCGTACACTCTCGTTAAGGTGTGTGTCAATCATCCGACGACCACTCCCGAGCCGACAACTCTAATCACTGCAGCTTCTTCGGGCTACACTACTCCTTTCGAGACTTAGTCAGGCTACACTTGTATTATCACAGTTATTACTCGCTATCGAAATAATTCTATGCTAAAAAGCCTTCTGAAGATCCCACGCGGCTTACTTTTCCTGCAACAAATACTTCTTTGGATCCTTTTTATTCAGTGAATCTTAAAAGGGAATTTGTTTGACTAAAGAATTCACTGTTATAAAGCGTTAAGAAATTTTCGGGCATTGATTCAAATGAAAGTCTCCAACAATACAAAATGCTTGTATTGAGGAAGACGCTTCTTTTCAAGACGACGCACTTTGCCACAGACATGCTGAAAGGTTAAATCTAGAGAAATCGAAGGCTAATTTAAAAGTCTAAAGGATTCTGTATTGGGTATTTTGGCTGTCCCCTTAGTGGTTTTTTACATAAAACAACTGTTGTGATGATAAAAAGGTTAATTAGTGCAAAGAATACAATTAACTCGGCCTGCAAATTAAGATGTTATATATATATATACATATATATATATATGCATATAGTCATAAAGTTACTGAGATACTTGCAGAACTCCGGACCGCTGGTGGCTGTGGTAGGGACCGGACACGCTGTTACCCTTTCAGGGGATAACGCGACTACCACCACACCATACGGGTCTTTCGCTTCGCCTGTTAATTGACGATTTGTGCTCCTCAGATCAATCCCCACCACAGACATCAGCGATGCGGTCTGGAGTTCTGCGAATATTCCAGCAACATTATGGTTATATGTCACATAATACTCTGCCATCCATTAAAAATTAGTAGGCAGTAAATAGAAAAAATTGACGATATATATATATATGTGTATATTGGAGGATTTACTGGCGCCCGCTTGAGTCATTCGACGATCAACGGGACTACAGGTGACAGGTGATACAGGTGATATATATGGATACATGAATATGAAGAACAGAGGGAAGTTTCGGAACTCGGGGTTCCGCTTTCGTCTTATCGTAATTGATTTTCATAAACAGTCCATTTACAGTGGAAAGACGAAACTATCACGAGTAAATATCAAATCATCAATTGCAGTAGATTAGCTGTAGACAATAAAAATGAGAAAGAACTGACGTTTTTCCACGGCGGTGAAGAATGAGTGAATGAAGGGTGACAAAGTGCATGAAGATCCAGATCTGATTCCGTGTTCATGCTTTGGCGTCAACACCGTCGGGAACACTAGCGTAACGGCTTCATGGGAGTTTTGGTTGTGCTTTTAAAGAAAAGAAGGAAATGTGCATAATGAAAATGAACTAGCATTTGGAAATGTGAAGAAAAGCAAGTACAAAGTTATCTTATTCTGAAGAGGTTTCATATTGGAGAACAAAATTTTATAACTCCTAAGTTCTCTGCATTCTTCTTGAACAAACAGATGGTGTTACTTCATTCTCCATTTCGATAGAGCTGACGTTTCGGCAATATCGACTTCTTTGGAGCCTGGAAGGGTATACTGATACGCAATCCATCATATCAAACGCTTCAATAACACAAAACACGGGAAGATAAATGAGTGGTAATCACATAACATTTTTGGTGGGTGCGCTGCATGTTGAATTATAAGGTAGTTGCCGCTGATCAATCTCTGAGAGACGCTCCATGAAATCGACAACATCAAACACCATGAACATCACTGAAGGCGTTTCTAGGTTATGCAGTGTCTAGCGATAGCCCAGCGGTGAATCCCGTCCTTGCTTTTACCCTTCGAGAAAAATTTGACGCCAATTTCCCGCTCCGGGCCAAAATGGGAAGTTCATGAACCCTTATGTAGATGATCACATTGAAGGTCCGTAGACGAAAATCGTTGAAAATCGATATCGTTGGAAGACTATGTATTTCGAAAGCATTTCAATAATCGTAACATCACAGCTCTGAGGAAGGCAAAATCGCCGAAACGTCAGCCATCGACCAACAACACCAACAAAACAACAACGACAACGAAGACCTATATACCAACCTCTCATCAGCTAAAGAAGATCAGTTTAGAAGATCATATAAAAAAGTATATCAACTATCTATGCCGTGATTTATAGAAAGTCGGCCTTTTGAGTTATTAAATCATTTCAATAATGCTGCAAATGCCACACTCAAAGGCAATTGTTATGAATTCTAAGCCTTTGCTATACATCTCTTCCGGATAGTTTGCACTTCTTTCATATAAATAACTGTCCGCCACTATTTAAAAAATCCAAAGAAAAATGCTATTTACATTGGCTGCATTTCTACTGGTAACTTGCACAGCATGCTTCGCCGTCTAATGAAATCCAACACAATGTCTCCATCTTTTTGGCATTGGACTAGTCCTTTTTGGAAAACAGACTATCTATCAATCGTGGCGAACCACTTCTGGCTGGTAGGTCCGTCGACTATAGTAGCCACTTAAAATTGTTCTTCAGCTTTAAACTCAGCACTTCTGCATGAGCAGCCCTACAAACGTAAATCATTTGTAGAAATACACGTAGGATAACCACAAAGAGGTAAAATGTGCGCACCATCTCAAAACTACTAGTTTATGCGCCAGATGGATTAGTGGAAAATGGAGAAAGTATAATTGTAGAACCATTTTTCTCCGAAATAGGTGCGGGTTATCAATATGTTGTTTTTTGACTGGCTTGGAGATTTCTAATACTAAGTGCTAACGGTGTGTAGTCACCCAATACCGTGCGATACCATAGTCTTCGATAACAGCTTAGACGAAAGATGGGAGGCATGTAATAGTTTCTAAACAGTGTCAGTGCGACCCTTGTTTCCAACTTCTCAAGTCCGGAGCTGCAATAGATTTCAACCAGCGATAGATAGACAAACCTAGCATATTTATTCCTCCTTCATGTTCAAGAACGAGTTCGATCATGGCTTGCGTTGCGGAGTCATTCGATACGTTGGTGTAATGCGTGGGAAAGTCGAAGAACCTCGTCACGTATGCGTTGTTAGGAGATGCGTTTCGTAGACCTTCTAGACACATTTGGATGTTCGCGAGGTGAACTGGAATACGTTTAAATAATTGGATAAGTATTAGGTTTAGGAACCATGTTATTCTATCCGTTGGTCGTCTACACAGCTGATAATGGGTCTAACGCTGAAAAATAATGGTTGACACGAGATCAGCTGTTACTAACTCATGCGTTTTAATAAGCAATAATGAGCAAGGCAAGCATGAGACGTGGCATGTTGGTCTATTCATCTTAAGATTTATAGTTCTTTAGGTCCGTCGATATTAGATCATCCGTTATCTTAATATCTAAATGGAGAGGAATAACTAAAAACTGACTCTTGAGAAAAAAAAACTGACAAAAACTGAAAAACTGTTACGCAAGATTATTTTAGAAATGGATAGTGGTGGTAAGGTACTCGGGCTCAATTCTAGTGGTGGGCGCTCGCTCTCAGGCATGGTCATAACCCGATGGTGACTCCCGATTTGCTTGGTGCATTATCAACCCCACTTTGACTACCGTTGTAGGCTTAAATAGGTTTTTTGTTCACTGAAGCCGAGATATGAAAAATACTGAAGAGATTCTCGAAGTGAGGTTTGCAATGTTATTTTCGCATTAGACCCAAGAGTATCGAATGAATGACTTCGTAGTGCAATCCATCCTGGAACTTCTTTTTGAACATGTAGGAGAAATAAATCTGTATAACCACAACGTTGCTGAGATATTTGCAAAACTCTGGACCGCAGGTGTCTATGAACCAAGTTTTACCTTTGCGTTTATGTTTAATATAGAAGCCGCCGTAAAACCTAAAGAAAACCTCGATTTCTTAACGTTCAAGTAAACTTATCAGATAGCAGTTACATGACAAAATGTACCAAAAAACAACCAATAAAAAGTTCTCTACAATGCTTGTTTTCTATTTTAGGCTTGCTACAATTTTTCGGCAGCCTATTATGCGAAATACAACCACAAAAGCTGACAAATTTGCAAAACTCCAGGCCGCAAGTGTCTGCGGCGAGGAACGAACGCACCATTACTCTTTCCAAGGCTAATGCGCTCACCACCACACCATGCGGGTCCACGGTTTCGCTGGTCTCTCAGCTAAAACCTCTTTGTTCATTCCTTCTCTTCCAATCCACCACACACAGAGTGCGATTGTGAGAAACAAGTTTCGAACAGCCAGCTCTGCCTGCACGAAGGAGGAACTAAGGGAAGAATCGCGCGACTGGGCTCGGCAAATAGCCATCTTCAATGGCTACGAACTAGTAACCCCGAGAGATAAATTTAGAAGGATAGCGACGCCCCAAAACGAAAGACTTGGCTAGAAAAAATCCCGTTTATGTTGCTTTCCATTAGCGACGAAGCTATAAATGGATACTTCAAAAGAGTAGATCCAGAGGGATCGGTAGCGATAACTGAAATACTAGCGAATACTGTTCATCCTCAGCTTATTCTTAGCCGCCTGTATGACCGTCTATGTGGAACAAAGAGTTTCATAATTTGTCCTTATGGTAGGTAGGGACGGTGATTGCATGAGTTCAGGTGCATTATACCTAATCTATTGTAATAATTATGAAAATGAATATATTGTCGAAACGGGCAGACCATTACGTATGGTATAAAATAACACCTAGATGGCAAACGAAAGCAAGATAAAATGCCCCACTAGGGACGCATAGGATATAAAAGCATAGACGATTTTAATATGAAAGTCACTATTCTCGCACAGAATGTTAAAACACCAACGTGCAAAATTCTTGAGGAGAATCCTAGAACGACCAGCAGAGAGGAATGTCCAAGGATCACACGTGGTCTACCCCGTACATTAGAATCGACTTTTGATGTGAGGTGCCGCAGTCATCAACCGCATGCGACCTGCCTCTTTCCTCTTTTTCATTAGCAAACTTTTCATGAAGAAGAGGTAATTCGCTGATTCCACACTTAGTGATAAAGTTGAGGTATGAAAAACAATGGTTTTAAAAAACGGCCGTCATTTGCCTTGGCATTTTCGACGTCTTCATCTTCGTCTGAGCTCTGCTGACGGTCCGAGTCGGTGGGCCATAATTGTTGTCTTCTCGAAGTGGCGCCTTCGCCGTCGTATCGTCGTGTCAATAATTTAAACACATGTAGATCATTTAACTACGGAAGTTAAATGACGGTCGGCTTCACAATTATTGTTTTGCTATTTGCTATGTGCTAGTTGATATAATACCGACTGCTTCATGGTGGATTATCCGTTGAAAAACAAATTACTATCAACGGATAGTCGTATCACCAACAACCCCTGGGTAAAAGAGCACTGCTTGATCAGCGAGCCTCATACTTGCGGTGTTCCACTGAAGAAGATTCATCTCGGTGCAATTACGAAGGCGCCACGTCGAGAAGATGTGGACCATCGGCTCTGATCATCTTCTCTGATGAAGACCAAGACGTCCAGACGTTAGTCGAAAAAAATCTCTTTATCAACCTCGTGTAAACTCAAATTCAATTTAAATGCTTGTTGAGGTATAAAATTTAGATGAGGATGCCCTAACACGGCCCTATCAAGATTCCACTATGAATTGACTCACTCAGGAATCAAGGGCATTTTTGATAAAGACAAAAAATTCTCGAATAATGCTGGAAATTTCTCAAGTGACGCAAGCACGACAGAAAATCCTATGCTCCATTTAAGTGAATGACCAAAGATCAGAGACACTGTCGTGCACACCAAAGTGCCCAAAATCAGGTGGGCCGGACCCATGATGCTTCTGAAAGACCAACGATGGATAAGAGCAGTTGATGACTGGAAGTGAAAGTATAGAGTCCAAACAAGAGATAATTAGTCTAAACAGCAGTAAATTTGCACTATTACCAGAAAAATTGGATGATCCCATTCTTAAGCCAAATGTCATTAGCGAACTGGTGATAAATGATTAAAAGTCGAACTGAGAAGGATTCCATTGAAAGTAATGGACGAAGGCAAGACGTACACGACATGCTTTTGAAGCGTCTGATGTCGGCACCATGTTCTTCCAAAGCTTGCAGATCGTCTAGGGCTCGAAGTGATTGCTGCCCACAACACCAAATAGTCCGTGGTGCAGGGAAACTAAGTTCTCCAGTCGCCGTAGACGGGAAATTAGTACAAGAGTTGTCTGAGAGAAAAACATTGATCTGATAGATTATTCAGCCTTTGAAAAATATATTCAAGACTAAGTGTACTTTCAGTGATCTCTAGGCGCTTAACGGAATGAAATGCATGATGCATCCCTACAGGATTAATATGAGCAGCGTGAGGGAGTGATCTGCAGTAAGATATCTTTGCTGCGTAGTCTCGCGACTAACCGGCTTAAGATCCCTTATATGAGGGAGATCCATGGCACATGCCCTTAACCACTGCGCCACATATATATATATATATATGTATGTATATATGTTCTACAAAAGAAATAGACGACCATGCTAAACATGTCAATTTAAGCGTGAAGCTTTAAAATGAAGATGGGCGGTAGCTGGAGATCCACACTATGGTGCTTTGATTCACGAAACGGAATTTCTTTTAAGTCGTTCTTGTTGAGAAATAGATTATGATGGCGAGAATTTGAAATGTAACAACTGTAACACTAATTGAATTCATTCGATTCAGTGCAGGTCAAACAGAAGTATTCCTCAACATTAATTTATCATAGAGAGCGTGGCTACATGTGCTCTGTAAAAACATGTGTGTCATGGGCTCGATCCCCTACTACGAGCTCACTAAGCCTTCAATCCCTGCGGGATTGGCTAATTGGTTCCGGGCTATTGTCAGGAACAATAGGAATGCCGACTTGGTACATCAGTAGGCCACGGACAATCACTGCATAGGCGAGATAATAATTCAATCACCTATAAGCTGGAATCTCTACACCTTTTTTCAAGTTGTTGTCAATCTAAAGGCTCTCATTATGCTTACGCTGCTTGTAATGCCCTCGTGTGCGGCTCATGCGCTCTTTGCTAGCACCTCCCTTCAAATCGGGATCGCCATTTCCGATTGCCGAAGCGGAAAGAACGAACATAACTCATTTTCTAGCTTCGATTCCTTTCCTTATGGATCTACGTTATCACGAGAGGCGAAAAAGGTGGTTGTTCGTTGCTTGCAGTCTAAAGAAAGTTGGTTGCGAGAATGTCTCTTTCAAGATCCGCAACATTTCTTACGCTTTTCATCGAAAAGTTCACCCAAATGGAGAACTTGGATGATCACTGTCAAGGGAAGACAGAGTCTGAGCAAAATATGTTGAACTGGGACCGTTACATCGTTACACTAAGTTCATGGTTTCGCCCCTAAGAAACCCGAAGTCTCACGTGGTAACAGAGACATCACCTATTACCATTTTATTGGAATATGTATTGTAATCGGGTGTAGTTCGTTTTCCTCTGATCTCAGGCAAGTTCGTAATAATGCTAGAGATGGGAATTGATCTGCTTCAGCCAACAGTTGAAACTTATTCGTCAAATTTGAGGAGTCCCTTGAAAAGCAGCTCGTAGTCGTCGTCCGGGTCTTCTTTGATTTGCTAGTAATGGAGGGAACTCATTCCTTTCAATGTTTTTTCGTAAATGACTTATCTCTCCATGACGATAGACGGCCTTATTTCTGTGTTTTTTGCCGAATCATAGCCTTCCACTTAAGAAGCAATAATCTGTTACGTCATTGGTATCCTCTCTGTCTGTGATGATATGATTAACTTACACATTCTTCTTGTAATTGTATGGCTTTTTACTTCCATTGGCAATTATTCTTCTTCTCATAAGTCTACAGAACAAAAATACTTTGAAAATAAGCCCACAAATGTCGGTTCTTTTTATATTTCAGACTCATTATCCAGATTTTTTTAATCCCGTATCCAGCTAAGGATGTCTTACTGGAGATCACTCTCGCGCACTGACCATAAAGATGGCTGCGAATGTTGTTCCTTGTTCCCTTCACTACATTCTCACTGCTCTTGAAACCCTCGTGATCCGTTCGCTTTTTCCTGTTCAGCTCATGAGCTAAGTGGCTCACCTTCCTTTCTCTTCCAGGCCCCGTTACACATAGATGACCCACTCGGAGATATTCTTTGCATGACTGCAGCACCTTCACATTTCATCATTCATACCGTAGAATGTTCATGGACTTATGAGGATTAATTTACCCAAAGCGGATGAGTTCTAAGAAAGATAACAACGCGGAAACGTCAGTCGCCGGATTTGAAACACACGCATGAGAAAAGGAAACGAGAAGCTCAAGTGAGCTCAAGAAGAAGAGTTCATAAGGATTACTTTTTCGACTTGTCGAAAAAATTGATTCTACGCAAATTTAGATTGAAAGAACGCTCCATAGTTTTGCACATACCATCAAGACAACGCCTTTCTCTTCCAGGCCCCGTTACACATAGATGACCCACTCGGAGATATTCTTTGCATGACTGCAGCACCTTCACATTTCATCATTCATACCGTAGAATGTTCATGGACTTATGAGGATTAATTTACCCAAAGCGGATGAGTTCTAAGAAAGATAACAACGCGGAAACGTCAGTCGCCGGATTTGAAACACACGCATGAGAAAAGGAAACGAGAAGCTCAAGTGAGCTCAAGAAGAAGAGTTCATAAGGATTACTTTTTCGACTTGTCGAAAAAATTGATTCTACGCAAATTTAGATTGAAAGAACGCTCCATAGTTTTGCACATGCCATCAAGACAACAAAACAATGTTTTTTCTAATAAACCTTTGTTGCTCTCAACTTTTCAAGCAGTCCAGCGACTGGGAGCTCACTAGTGATTTTCAGGAAGATCAGATTCATCACGAAAGGGATTGATGACGCTTGATCGAAGGTGAATAGCAAGCAGGAATATTTGCTCTATGCATTTATTTTTAATTGTAAAAAAACAACAAAAAAGCAATGCAAATAAATTTTCCATCTTTTCTTCTTTTCTTAAAAATGGCATGGAGAGTTAACAGTTCAGTAATAATCCACTAATGGCTGTTGAGATGTTTGTCTGAAGTGTAGTGTTTCCTCTCTATACCTGTTCGAGATGCATGGAAATTTTCTTTAAATTATCTTCTTTTACCTCCTTTTTCTTCTTCTTACTTTGTCTGAAAATTATTTTCTTAGGACTATTTCACCATCTTCATAGGAAACAAGAGCTGCTTTGCCGACAGCAGCGTGAGGTAAGCCTGCACCATAGCGTCCCTGTGGAAGCCCACCAACTCTAATGATGGGAACTGAGAAATGAGCTGGAATTCCCCTAAGAATGCTCATGGAGTGAGTAATAATGTGGGATTTGTGATAACATGACGGGATATAGGGTACCCTCTACGGGGTAGAGATCTATTTATTTGACGGTCATTTATTATTATACAAAACCCAAATTACATAGACTGTGCAAATACCAGTACTTTTGTACTTGCGTTCGATTCATTTCCTCGCAACCATCAGTCATGGAAGTCTTCGAGCTTTTCTGTGCGTGAGTCTGGTTATTATTTGACGATTTTTCGTCATCCCAAATGTCGGAGTCGTCCTGCAGTACAAATGGGATTGATCGTCGCAACCCAGGCTCACCAAGCCGTCCATCCCTCCGGGGCTAGCAAATTGGTACCAGACTTATCTGGGAGGATAGCAGCATTGGCTCGATACATCCGTAGGCCAATGCGAGTCATTACAAAGGCCACACATGCATTTAATTACCTCCAACGATGCCTAGTGAAGTCGAGTGCATGGAGCATCCACCAGAGATTGATCAACACCGAGAACTTTATCCCCTTATTCTTTTATCATGAATGTCCTTGAATCCTGGTTATGTCGGACGATTTTTCGTCATCCCAAATGTCGGAGTCGTCCTGCAGTACAAATGGGATTGATCGTCGCAACCCAGGCTCACCAAGCCGTCCATCCCTCCGGGGCTAGCAAATTGGTACCAGACTTATCTGGGAGGATAGCAGCATTGGCTCGATACATCCGTAGGCCAATGCGAGTCATTACAAAGGCCACACATGCATTTAATTACCTCCAACGATGCCTAGTGAAGTCGAGTGCATGGAGCATCCACCAGAGATTGATCAACACCGAGAACTTTATCCCCTTATTCTTTTATCATGAATGTCCTTGAATCCTGGTTGTGTCAATTTTTTGTCAATTCCTGATAGAGCCATGTTAGGACGTGCCCACATAAATTTCATACCTCAAAATTCTAAGTGTGGAATCAGTGGACTATCTCTTCTTCATAAAAAAATTGGTGATGAAAAAGAGAAAAGAGGCAGGTGTTGCTGAAAATGAACTGGTACTGAAAAACAGAACCGCACTGAGCCCTCCTTTCTCGATTGGTTACAGAAATAACTGACTATGAATTTCTTTATAAGACCAAAATCCTTTTAAATACCTTAGAGATCAGGATTCAACACGAAATATTCCTCTATCCGTACTACGATACTGCAAGCAAAACGATATCAGACGCATTTAAAAGGTATAAAAGGCTTATGAACATATTACGTCACATTATAAACAAATGGTGCATCATTGCGCCAGATTCGAGATCTCGTCTGCAGATTAATCGCTCCATTTCGGCGCCATCACAAGCGCTCTGAGATCGGATGAGGTTGGGTCCGACGAGCTCAACGTGAAGTCTGACAAATTCGAATGTCAGTCGATCGCTTAATGTTAGCTGAGTGAGTACTTATTCTCACATTTTATGATTTGTTGTTATCGATTGAGTGACTCGGACGAGTGCCATTAATGCTCCATTTTTTGTAGATCTGTGCGAATCAACAACCATTAACACAATTGCTATTGTTGATTTCGCTGAAGCGACTGGCGATTGGTGAGCTCGTCCGCAACACGAACACGGTAATGCTTGTTTTTTCAACGCCAAACTATGATTTTCAATAGCTAGAGGATTAGTGCAGTTGAAAACATCGTGATCTTCTGTTGCTTTATATGCAACAATGTTTACTGAAGATGAGAGCATGCGCTAACTCGTCTTAAGGAAACACTTGGATTTCAAAGAGGTGAGTTGCATACTGCCGTAAATTTTCTCAGTCTGCTTCTATAGAAGGTGGTCAGCACCTTCGTCGTGTAGTTTCGCTTAGGAGTCCATCATCGTGTTTCAGTGAATTTGCTGGCAAAGGTGCAGTTTTAGTTCATGAGATGAATAGCTGAAGTAACGATTATCACTTAGAAAGTGCTTAACCGAGGTCCATGAAGATTTCAGAAACTTTTAAATCGGATTTCGCTACGGCGCTTATTATTTCTGAAGTGTTTTCTTTTAAAGTTAGTGGTAGAACTCGAGGAATCGTTAATACAGGGAAAGCGTGAGTACGTAAGACGTACAATGTCATGCCAGTGAGCAACCAGAGTAACGCATTCGGAGTAATTTCAGTTAATTACGCTTCTTATGAACAATGATGTATTGAAAACTGGAAGAATGAAATAGCTCATTCCATATATGATTCATAGCTTTGCTGTTCTGTATCTACTCATTTGTGCACTAAGCTAATCATTTAGGGCATCATACAAGTACCTCAAAGAATGTCTTTTAATACCGGAAATTTCCCTTTAAACACATTTGAGCGAAGTTCACATTCGTTTGATATATGCAATGAGGTGCTGCAAGAATCTTCGATGCAAATGTAGCAAAACATTCGGATTGAAAGAAGAGCTTTGTGTATGTTTCTCACGTAGGTTTAGGTACTTTACTAGTATTCTAAACATTTTTTATTGTAGCGACACCGCTATTATTTCGGAAACAAAGGAATAATAGCACGACAGCGACGATGAGCCTATCAGAAGCTTCATACACCTCATGCAGTGTCTGCAAGCAATACTGAATGTGCTTCGTTATGCTCTGATACGACTAGCATCCCTAGTTTAGACAGAGCATCTGGACAAACAGGCAAAGGTTAGTTTTCTATTAATAGGTAGTGATGTGCCTAGATTATTTAAAATCTTGTGGTGGGGACTTGAATTATCGAAAGGGTTATAGACAAGGCATGTCCGTTTTGTTTTCACGTTTACGCATCAGCACGGTCGCCAGGGCTACGTATAGAGCAAAAACATGCAGAGAGACTCCATGATGTTGGAGTTAATCAGTGTCTGTACATTAAAGTTGATTAGATGAAGGATCATAGTTTTGTGATTTCTACATGTGACTGAAGGAAGTGGTGAAAAGATCTAATTCTTTCCTTTCAGACTTCGTTACCATATGTCTGTGAGTTATGCGCCGAAACACTTGCCATTCGTGTTTCTTTGTGCACACGTGAGACGAAGGTACGATTATTCATAACCACACGATATATCTCAGAAGGTCATTTTTGTGGTGTGCCAAGTGCTTCAGTTTCTTGTAGTATCCAATTTTTTTCAATTAAATGTCCACTGCCAAGTGAGCTGCGGAAGCACTTGAAACATGCACATGGACAATCAAGTGAAGTGTAAAGCTGTGAATACTTTCTTAGGCTATGTTTTGTGACTAATGGCAATTTTCGATTACGCATTGTAGTTTATTTCCTTTCGTCGTTGGGTTAACCTCTATTAATAACCTGTATTTGTTGACGTGGCACATCTCAACTAAGAATAAGCTTTGTTAATCAATATAAATTGTAAATCATTTGTCAATATATGTATTATCCTGTACTGTGTAGGTGTACAACCATCGACGAACCAATTGTACCATTACAAATTTTTTATATAAAAAAGAAGTCGATTCTGCCGAAACGTCAGCTACGATTGTGTTGTATGTGTTATTGCATGGAAGTAAACGTATGCTGTTTAACAACATCACGATTGCTAAGAGAGAAAACGACGAATTCATAATTCAATGCCGAGGTTAATACAAAGTCGATCCTAGGTGTATCATTACAATATACAGCTTTTTGTCGGGAAAATGCTTGTTCTATTTGCATAAAAGTATGGAACTATGGAGGGATGAAGTCGTTGGAAGTTGCTCTAGCCTAGGCTTGGTTTCTTATGCAGTTCTTGTGTATGAAGGTGTGGCAGTGCTTGGAGAAATCGACTCTGGAAAGTGTGGTGAATCAGGTAGAGTTTCGCAGTCCAACTTTCTCGGCGTCAATAGCGCGAAATATGGTCGTACGTTGACATCGATGTGTTGCCACTGTGCAGCAACCGTTTATTGAGCTTTCCTGATATTTAGCTCTGCTCCAGACGGCCTCAAACAGTTGAAACGCCGACAGTGAGTCTTTTCATGAGTTCTAGTCAAGCTTAGCGTGTGTTTGCATCTGCAGAACCCTTCAATTTACTGTTGGTAATAGTAAGAGGCAGCGGAAGGGAGTCGACGCTCGTCTTCAAGGTGGTATACTCCACGAAAACATTTTTCGGAAGAGCATTGTACTGTGAGATCGATAGCAATGACATGGGCCAAACGTAATTAACAGTTCGAGCAGTTTACGCTGCACATCGGTGTCTAACTTCTGCGTCTCGAAGATAACGTAGATTTCGAGGAACAGAACTCTCCATCGTTCAAGTACTGTTTGGGTAGTGAACGGTGTTCTTGACGTGATTGAAATATCAGCCCACATCTCTGATGCATAACAAAGAGATAGAAAGACTGGTGAGTCGAGAACGTGATCTTGTCAGTCTTGTGTCCGTTAGTTAGTAGACGGCTTCTTTGTGAGGCCTGAATGTGGCCTATGCTGTTGTTCTTCTAATTCCTCCATGTTGTTCTCCGTGGTGATTGAACTCCCACGGCACACGAACGATGTGGAGTCTATAATCAGAGAAGCATCCAGTTCTATTTGTTCACCTTTGCACCATGGCTTTTTCACGGATTGGGCCTTCTTCCGATTTATGCATAGTCCGATCATTTTTCCTGCTTCGTTGAATTCACTTATCGTTGTCTCCGACTCGCTGGTACTTTTTGAGAAAATGACGATATCGTTGGCGAAACGAAGGTTTTATGCGAATTTTCTATCTCTACCTTTTGCCTTTCTCACCTTTTCCCAACCAAGTGATTTCATTACCTTCTGCAATACGGTGCTAAACACCGCTGGCGGTTTGGTGTCACTTTGCCAAAATCCTTTTTCTATGGGGACGGTTGGAAGGTGATGAGAACACTTTATTTTCGTGATCCAGTTCCGGTAACAACCAGACAGAGCTTATGTGGGACGGGTCCACTCCTTCGTCGACGAGCGCTGGTAGGATTGCATTCGTTTCTACACTGTCAAACGCTTCTTCTTCGTCGATAGGAGTTATAACCAGAGGCAGATGGTATTCCAGAAAAACTTCTATGACCCTGGATGCCGCTTTGATGTGGGCCTTGTAGCAAAATACCAATCGAAACCCTGTTTGCTGGACTGGTGCGCCTCATTCAGTGCCCTATGGTTGGTTAACGGACTAGTAGAAGATCCACGCAGTCCATTCCCTAATTTTCAAGCCATTATGCACTCCGGAAATGTCCTTCTCAAAGAGATGCCAACTCACTAAGTCCCTTCAAAAGTATGGCTCATTTTCATCAATTTTCTAGAGTTAATATCGTGGTCTAATTGAGATTTGATCAATCGTACCGATACTAGCGTAATTACCACTTTGTCGAATTCTTCACAGAAAGAAACCACTCTACCTTTAAAAGTTTTTTGGATAATGGGAATTCTTCGTAATGATTAGCAAGTGTGGTGGTCATCTCGTTAAGAGAGATTCTTCAAGTGATTATCAAGGCAATCGAGGTAATTATCGTGCAATTCTGCTGACACTTAAACTGGACAGTCGTAGTTGGATCAGGTACGATGACTGACTGATTGTGACTGAGGACAAAAACTGGTAAAAAACTTGTCAAGAGTACTTCTAAATTTCTCAAACAATTGTTCAAGTGGACCGGCATGGTGTGGTGGTGAACACGTTGGCCTCCGGTAAGGGTAATAGCACGTTCGCCCACCGCAGACGCGTGCGGTGCGGAGTTTTGCAAATATCTCAGCATCACTGTGATTGTACCAAACGTAACACACTGCCATAAAAAACTGTAATAGGCAGTAAATAAAAAATGTTTCACGCATCTTCGTGATGACTTTTAAGTGAGTGAACAAGCCTACACCGTCTCTTTGAAGTTTCTACCTTCTTCTTTACTTCGCTTTGTTCCCCTCAATAGACCGAAGTCTTTGAAAATTTTCCGTCCATGTGATTGTTTGTTTTTGTCTCGGGGATAGCACCTCTTGGTTCACAACCGTAGTGCACAACCTTAGCAATTTGTATTGTCTTCACAGTTCATTTTTCCCACTTGGATTCCAAGCGACCATGCTCTTACTGTCGCATTGATTTTCACTGGTGGTTAAAATTGTAGGACAGCCCGGATGTACTAGCTAATTGCTTGACAAAATTACAATTGATAATTTTTTTATGTCGAAGAAGCATTGCATGTTATTGATGACATCATTCTTTATGAAATACAGGAGTTAATTTGGTTTCCACAGCTACACCTAACAGTTTTGGTTCACATACCATTGCCGTACATTTATAAGCTTCCTTTGGTGTTGTGCAACATGGAAAATCCTAATTTTCTTACTCATTTCTCACCTCATATCATAGCGGTGTCTTCGCTCATACTTTTTCAAGTTTTCGCGGATACTTCACAAGATTACAAGTACTAGTTTTCTAATTTATTTCTCACCCATTGTACTAGTATCTCCGCACTTATTTGCATCGGATTGTCGGTTTTTTCAGGGTCACAGTAGAAAAAAACTATACTTATCACTAGAGTTCCTCATGAGCAACGTATTTTTACACATCTGCCGGTTTAGTCCCGGCAGTTCTTACATTCGATTCGTTTCCTCGCATCATCGCATTATTCACGAAGGTCTTCGAGCTTCTCTTTTTTCCATTTGGCCACTGCTTGAGGATTTCCATTTCATCAAGTATAACTAAAAGTATCACAAAGAGCACTTTCCAGCCAGCTGCGAAGTAAAAGAACAAGCGGACTGTTAGGGATCAATGTACACACACACCAAGGAAAGCGTATCAGAAGACGGAGAACATTATCCTTTTTAAGCGGAATGTTCCCTATATTGGCAGTGATTGATATGTTTTTTATTTTTGACAGTTGCTTGATAAGAGACATCTGTCTCCAGTAGCACTCGAGCTGATACGCCAGCGTGGAATCGCACAAGCTGCAGGTAACCGCGAACTAACGTCCGAACTTGCAAAACAATGCAGGCAGGCGATAAAAGAAGATCTTAAAGAGAGAAGAGCAGCAGTACTGGTCGAAACTGCAGATCCTGGAAAAAGTATTCGCAAAGCCTACCGAAGCCTTGCCAATTACAAGACCAAGATGATTGCACTCCGACGCCCAGACGGGACAATAACAGCGTCAAGAAAGGCAATGGAGAAAACCATTCATGAATACTACTCAGATCTCTTCGATAGCCACGTCCACCTCCCGTCTTATGAAATAAAAAAGGATGGATATGTTGTACCACCGGTTCTCTCTTCCGAAATCCGACATGCTATTTCGTCGGTGAGAAATCGAACAGCACCAGGTCCGGACAGGATGAGATCAGAACATCTGATGAACCTTCTGACAGTCTTCGTAAGCACACTTCCTCGGCTCTTCACACGTTACCTGTCTGAATGCAAGGTCCCTACTCAGTGGAAGACCAGCAAGACCGTGTTGTTGTTCAAGAAAAGCGACCTACACGATATAGGCAACTATCGCCCAATCAGCTTGTTGTCTGTCGTCTACAATCTTTTCACTCGAGTCATCTTAAACAGGATTGACAGAACACTGGACGAAGGACAGCCGTGTGTGCAAGCAGGGTTTCGAAAAGGATTTAGTACGATGGACAACATTCACACGATAACAAGGCTCATTGAAGTATCGCGGAGTGCAACAGACCGCTCTGTCTCACTTTCATCGATTTACCGAAGGTCTTTGATTCAATTGAGATAGAAGCAGTCATGGAAGCCCTTGGTAGTCAAGGACTCCCTACTCTGTGCGTAAAGATTCTTCGTGAGCTGTATAAAAAATTCACAACCAAAATTTCACCATTCTACAAGGATATTAACGTTGACGCCAAAAGAGGAGTTAGGCATGGCGATACAATCTCGCCAAAATTATTTACCACCACCCTCCAGAACGTCATGCGAACATTGGAATGGGATAATATGGGAGTGAAAATCGATGGTCGGCAGTTACATCACTATCGCTTTGCTGATGGTAACGTCCTTATAACACCAGACATTAGCCAAGCGGAACGTATGCTTGCAGACTTTGATAAAGCGTGTGGAAAGATTGGTCTTCGACTAAATTTCAAGAAAACGATGTTCATGAAGAACGGATTGGTTTTGTTTGCCCCATTCACGCTCAACGGAACGAATATCTCCGAATGCTCCAGTTATGTCTATCTAGGTCGGGAAATCAATGTGATGAACGACTTAGCTCCAGATCTGAGCAGAAGGAAACGAGCAGCTTGGGGAGCTTTTAAGAGCATCGAAGGTGTATTGAAGAGAACAAAGAACACCCGACTCCCTGTCCACCTTTTCGACTGAATGGTTCTTTCTGGCTTGACGTATGCGTCAAAAACCTGGTCGCTGCGTAAGCAGGATGAAAGATCACTCAGCGTTATCGAACGCGCAGTCGAAAGGACGATGCTAGGAGTATCCCGTTTCACACAAGTAAAGGATGAAATCCGAAGCTCCGACCTACGTCAACGATCGAAAATCAAAGATGCCGTTCTATACGCCAAACAGTCGAAGATAAGGTGGGCTGGACGCGTAATGTGTATGAATGATAACCGATGGACAAGGGCTGTTAGTGACTGGATTCCTCGGGATGTCAAACGTACTGCTGGAAGACCACCGACTCCTTGGTCAGAGTTCTTCACGAGAAACCTAAAAGAAAGGAATGATGCTCGACGAGTCTCTAGAGCGAGCAGGACCCACTGGGCTACTCTTGCACGCGAAAGGGAAAGATAAAAGATTTACTGGCGCCCGCTCGAGTCGCTCGACGATCAACGAGATTACAGATGACGCAGGTGATTCTTTCTCTTGAAACAATAGATGGACTATATACTGAGCAAGGAAGTGAACCCATGCTTTCCAAAAGAACCCTCGCTTTTGGCAGCGATTTATTGTTTCGGCAATGTCCCACAAGTCAGCTTGCTGCAGAAAAACCTAGTCTTCTTGAGCTTAAGGGTAATCAGAGATTTCAGGGAAAAATATGGAATATCTAATGGCGGATTGATTATTAGACATTTTTCTCACATTTTTCTGAGCAAATCTTAGTGAGTGGCTCGAAAAAGTGGTCTATTGCGTTCATAACAATGAAAACACAAAGAAAAAAAATGTGTAGGAAAATGCAGGTTTCATGACCATGTGGAAAAGCAGGTTTATGTGATGTGCGAGAACATTAGTGTAGGTTTGCTAAGCACTTCATTGCTTTTTTGAAGAAGGCGCTGTTCGTAATACATGAACCGATTGGAGAGGACCACGTTGCGAGGACGCAAAATCACTATGCTTGCGAGAACAATAAAGGAAAGAATCCAAAGAGATGGCAGACAAGTGCTGGGACCACGATGGTTGCACTGCCACTGTCGAAATTTGAAACATTTTCGGTGCAAACAAGGCAGCAGCAATGCACTGTTCCAAATTACAATTCACACTTCGACTTACATTCACACTTACAATTCTTTCTGGAACTGAATCTGGCAAACAATACACGAACCATTGCAATTGTTAACCGTTATTGGTACAGTTCTGAACCATATATGTCCAATATTGAAAAACTTTCGAATTCGTCCGGAATTGAGGCAAAGAAGTTGGGAGTAATTCCCACATCCAGCTTTCTGTTAACCTCGTCCTTAATACAATAGTTCTCTATATTCTTGCTTAGCAAACACGAGGAGTTGCTTTATTCTTTATTCTACTGAAGCTGACGTTTCGACAGCACCGCCTTCTTCGGGGCCTGGAAGGGTACAGTGATATGCAATCTATTATTCAAAACGCTTGATTAACACGAAAAGAGAAATGAAAATCTATATGGTCATCACATGATCAAAAGCTTCTTCAAAATCAATCGTTTTTACGTTCCTTCCCTGAGGAAGAACAGCCACTTAGAGTCGCATGCGGTTGATGACTGCGGCACCTCACATCAAAAGTCGATTCTAATGTACGGGGTAGACCACGTGTGATCCTTGGACATTCCTCTCTGCTGGTCGTTCTAGGATTCTCCTCAAGAATTTTGCACGTTGGTGTTTTAACATTCTGTGCGAGAATAGTGACTTTCATATTAAAATCGTCTATGCTTTTATATCCTATGCGTCCCTAGTGGGGCATTTTATCTTGCTTTCGTTTGCCATCTAGGTGTTATTTTATACCATACGTAATGGTCTGCCCGTTTCGACAATATATTCATTTTCATAATTATTACGATAGTCATGCAATCACCGTCCCTACCATAAGGACAAATTATGAAATTCTTTGTTCCACATAGACGGTCATACAGGCGGTTACGAACTAATTGACGACGGAGAGTATCGGGTGGTATTTCTTTTATCGCAACCGATTCATCGAGACCTGCCCTTCTTAGGCAACGTTTTATAGCTACACTTACTTCATCGCTAATAAAGAGCAGCATAAACGGGATTTTCTTTTGTCCAGGTCTTTCGTTTTGGGGCATCCCTCTCATTCCAAATTCATGGGGTTACTGTTCTGTAGCCATTGGAGACGGCTATTTGCCGAGCTAAGTCGCAGAATTTCTCTTTTAGTTCTAAACTCTCCAGGTTATGGGAGTTTTACACACAGAGGAGGCTATTGGAAACATTTTTCTCACAGTCGTACTCTCTGTATGTGAAGTATGGGAAGAGAGGGAATGAACAAGGATGTTTTTGTTGCTTGGTTTTCCGCACCACTTGGTCATGTAACCGCTATTTGATAAGTTGGTTTGAGCATTAAGAAATCGAAGCCGGTTTTCTTTCGGTTTCTTCTTGGTGAATTTAATATACTCAAACTGCTAGTTCAATAAGTCAAATGATTTGTCCATCTCATCTTGAGTAGAGAAAATGACAAAACAGTCATCAATATAGCTACAGCAGAACAGTGGCCGGAGATCGAGAACGGCCGCTTCTATTTTAGACATAAACGCAGAAGTAAAACTTGGTACTACCTAATGTTCTATTCATGACCGTCTCATTTACACGTAATATTTCCCAGACTATTTGGAAACCGAGCAGTTTAGGCACTCCTTTAAGGGAACCATAAGCTGCTGGATGGACAAGCCATGTATTTTTATTCTTCCTTTATGTTCAACAGGAAGTTCGTGGATGGCTTGCATTGCGGAATCACTCGACACGTTGGTGCAGAGCGCAGAAACATCGTAAGACTCCATCACGTACACGTTATTAGGAGACGCCTTAAGTAGACGTTCTAAGTTCTAGGTTCTAATTCATCATTATACCTACAGTAGACTAGTGGCCGGAGACCGAGTACGGGGCTTTAACTTCAAACATAAACCGAATGGTACCAGTCGCTGTCCCTTTGTAAACCCGCTAATTTCTGCGTAGTGCTTTCCAGACCATCTGAAGAGTGAGCATTATATTAGTACATATACTTAATACTTGAATGGCCCATCTTCACTTGTCGTGCGGGCCGCAGCACAGTCTCCATTTTACGGAAGAAAGAACCATTGTGATGACATATCATTGATATCATGTATGTTTCTAAGCTCTTCTAAGCTCTCGGCGTTGATCAATCCCTGAGGGATGCGCCATGCATTCGATTTCATTAAGCATCGTTGGAGGTGATTGAATGCATATCTGGCCTTTACAATGACTCGCGGTGGCCAGCCGATGTATCGAGCCAGTGCTGCTATCCTCCCAGACAAGTCTGGTACCAATTTTCCGACCCCGGAGGGATGTAAGGCTTGGAGGACCATTGGCGCATTCCACGTGCGTGCCGCAGTGGCGCCTCCAACCATTGCGCTACGCGCGCCCTTCATGTATGTTTAGTATCACATATTTCAGATATATCAATCTTCCTTTATTCCGTATGAATAGAAGAGGACGGAACTGCTGAAGAGATCCGAAAATCGTAAATAATTTTCTCCACCATCTTTCTGGAAGCTGTGACCGTTGCGTTCGGGCGTCAGAGTGCAATCATCCTATTCTTGCAATTGGCGAAGCTTCCGTAGGCTTTGCGAATGCTTTTCCCAGCCTCTGCTGCTTCCACTATAACAACTGCTCTTATCTCTTTAAGACCCTTTATGCCTGTCTGCATTGTTTTGTAAATTAGGACGTTAGTGAGTTGACGGTTGCCTGTAGCTCGGCGATTCAACGCTGGTGAGTCAGCTGAAATGGTTCTGGAGACAGACGTCTGTTGATGATTTCCAAACTCTCAGCCTACATTGCACTAAGACGAGTGTTTTGAATGAGTCGATCGTATTCCTCGTCGATGTTGTCAAAATAACGGCTCCTTCCCAAGAGACGACTAATGCGCCAAATAAATCCTAGTTTTTGGTGGTTTTGGCATTTTGTTTCTGAATTTGGCGGTTTCTTTTCCTTTCCGTGAGAAGTGGATTCTTGCACAAAGGAGGGAGTTGTCTGATTCGGTGTCGGATGGAGAGGAGAGGGAGACCCGTGGTTTATAAAAAAGAACTATCGCGAATAGCGTTCGAACCCATGAGGACTTGTTTGGATTTTTAATGATACCGACTGCTTCAGGATGAATATTCCGGTGAAAAAGAAACGATTATCGGATAATCGGATTGACGGACAATCACATTCAACAGCAACCGCCCTGCAGAGAAGAGCACTGCCGAGTGAGTTTCCTCATTCGAGTGATGATTCACTGGATTCGTATTGATGCAAAAACGAAGGCAAGGATTGTGGGAAGGCAGAACTGTGGACAATCGATACAATCGACTCGAGTCATCCTGGCTCTGTGGAAGGCGAAGGTGCCCAAATTTTAGCCGAATAAAGTTCTTTACCAACAACTTCTAAGCTCACCAATGAAAGAATACACGTTGCTTGCATAACATGTAACCTCACCTTGGTAGCAAAACTATGGGGGAGATTGAAAACGATAAACATTGCTCATGAGACACTGAAGCTGTAGCGATATTAAGTGGAAAGATTTACCCAGATTTACACGTGACATTTGCCCTCCACGTAAATTAAGTGAGTATATTCATTTGTAATTCTGCTCTCCAAAGAATACTACGTTTGCAGTGTAATTGTAAGCTTCTTAAAGATATGTAACATTCAATGTTTGGAACATTGCTGACAGCACCATTAGAGTAAAAGCTTTGCTGAGAGAAAGGCACACCAACAGTTTCAGTGGTGCAGTGGATAACACGTGAGATCCCAAAAAGGTTAATCGTAGGTTCAAAACTCATCCGATGTTCCTAGTGTTGCTGATATCTCGGCGTTACCGTGTTTTTGCTTCACATAATATCCTGCGATGAAGAAAAAAAGATAGCCATTAAATAAAAGTTAAGCATCCAGGATCGACTTTCTATTAACCTCGGCATTGAATTATGAATTCGTCGTTTTCTCTCTCAGCAATCGCGAGGTTGTCAAACAGCAAAAAAGTAAAAGTTAAGCGTTGCGTTTAGAATTATGTTTCATAAACCATGTTAGTACTATTCACGTTCTGTCGAAATGATGTGCTTCCATATAGACTTATTCGATGTAGTTAATGCATATTTTATCAGAGCCGGATTAGGAATTATAAACTTGCTAGTGACACGTTTTAAGAAATTTTAAAAAAAAATATTGCGCTTGCAGTGCAGTTGTAAACTGAAACAGCAAAAAAGTAAAAGTTAAGCGTTGCGTTTAGAATTATGTTTCATAAACCATGTTAGTACTATTCACGTTCTGTCGAAATGATGTGCTTCCATATAGACTTATTCGATGTAGTTAATGCATATTTTATCAGAGCCGGATTAGGAATTATAAACTTGCTAGTGACACGTTTTAAGAAATTTTAAAAAAAATATTGCGCTTGCAGTGCAGTTGTAAACTAGGGGCCGGATAGCACGTGCTAGTTCTATTTCGCACCGTGTCAACTAAGTCCCTCATCCGACCGGGATCGGGAAATTGGTACCAGATTTACCTGGGAGAAATCACTCTCTCCAATCCTGTTGGGAACGCTTCAGCCCGGCTATCTCAGGACTCCAGGGATAATTGCTCGACCAGCATTTTCGAGATGAAATGGAAATCCTCAAGCTGCAACCGAAGCCACGCGTAAAGTTGGAGGATCTTCGCCAACAATGGATGCGAGGAAACGAATTGAATGTGAGAAGTGCTGGGATTCGCACATTAGATGTGAATACGGGTCAAATAATACAAAATAAAGAACAAAAATTAGGAATGGTAGAGTAACAAACAGATTTTTAGTAAAGGTATGCTTAAGCCCCGCTACGTAAAAATGTATTGTTCAGCTGGACTTCTACTTTAATTCACTTAAACTGTCAAGGAGGACTTCGAACTGTCGTTTCTTTCTGTAGAAGGGGATTGATGCCATTTTGCATGAGGTTATTCCGAAGAAGGAGCGGGATTTTAAACTGGAATTGAAGTAGGGCACCACACCACAATGGTTAGAAGTGCCCTGTGACACAACATGGGTTTTCGTTCGATTTTGGAACTTCCATTATTCCGATCTCGACGGATTGGTACCAGTGTTGTCTGAGAGGATAGCACTACAGACTCCATATATCGGTAGGACTCTGCAAGGTAAGATACGGGCCATGTATGCATTAGGTCACTTTTAACGAATAATTGTGCGGGTAGCTCTCTTTCTAGCAAAGAATTAAATTCATCATCGGCAAACTGAGAAGGAAGCCCGCGACTTCCTTCAACTTAATAATCGAATATACCACGAATTTCGCTTGATGAACTCGAAGGTATGAAGTATCCCTCAGGAATGGTCAGGCCAAGAATCTCATTTTTTGCCTATACACGCACGTGAACTGGTGTGTATTCATATGAAATAATAATGGAATAACGCCAGAACTCCAAACCAAATTTCTAAATGCAAGAAATGGTTATGAAGCGCGATTCTATTCGAGATGTTGCATGCTTCAGTGATGAGCTCGTTCTAGAAGTTCGCTCGACCTTTTGGTGATAAAGTACCAGTGGTCATTCTTGTACTGAAACGCCTTTAACATCGTGCACTTTCTTGCCAATGTATGGCTTTGGCACAAGGATGCGATGCGGGTCAAGTAACTCATCTCACTAATACTTTATTAAATACGAGCATACTATTGCAGTCCTCATCACAATGAAGTTTTTACTTGAAGTGATTATTTTTCACCTTCAGTTTTATTGCTGTGGATTAGTTCATGCCACTTCCTATATTTGCCAAATAAGGAATTTAGCATGCAGTGTACAGTTCAAGTTACTGCGCATCTTAAAATTTCTAAAGAAAGCATCATTTGCCATTTTTCACTGCGTTAACAACTTCGAAGATTTTACCATTCTATTATTTTTTCCCATTGTATACGATCCTTTTTCACGTTCATTATGCCTAACCTACCGCTTCTCACATTCGATTCGTTTCCTCGCATCCATCATCGAGAGTCTTCCAACTTTTACGTGCGGGTTCGGCTGTAGCTTCAATTTTTCCATTTTATCTTGAATTTCGTAGAAAGGTAAAAAGGATAAAGCTCTTGTGGTTGATCAATCCCTGAGGGATGCGCCATGCATTCGATTTCATTAAGTATCGTTGGAGGTGATTGAATGCATATCTGGCCTTCACAATGACTCGCGATGGCCTGCCGATGTATCGAGCCACTGCTGCTATCGTCCCAGACAAGTCTGGTACCAATTTGCCGACCCCAGAGGGATGGAAGGCTTGGTGGGCCATGGGCGCAGGGATCGCTGCGCCACACGCGCCCACGTCGTAAAATGGTAGTGGAGTCAATTCACCCTATAGTCCAGATATAGCTCGGCTGGACCGTCCCCAGTTGGATTGCAGAGAGTGATTTTTTTCCGGGTTTGTCCGCTACCAATTTTAGGGATGGGAGTCTTGGCGAGCCTTCAGCGGGATCGAATCAAGACCGTGTTCGTGATGATTGGCGTCATTTGCACTCCACCCTTAAAATTCTATTAGCAGTGAAAATTTATGTAATCCATTTATACATTGCGACCCCATCAATGGTAAATGCTGTTTGCTTCTTCATTACTTTCCTTATCAAAAGTTCTTTTATTTCATTTCACGTTAGGCATGTAAAGGTTGTTGAAGAGATCGATAAAATTCGAAATACTTGGTCAGTGGTCGTAAAGGTTTCGATATAGCACCGATGGGAAACGACGGAAAACAAGCGGTTGAGCGTGGTGGAACATGTTAAGCGAGAGAGTTTTCAAGGCACATGGACTTCGATAGGTCTCGACAAGTTGAAACAAACGTCCGCCACGTCGTTCATACCACACGCGATCACTCCACATTTCAAACGCTCACACCGTTCCATGCGGATATGTTTTTGAATTCCACCAATGTTGCCGGAACAATCAAATCTACACCACTTCGTACAGGAATTTTCCGGTGAACGAGGTAAACAACTAGTGAGTTTCAAGCTATGATGAACTGAGTAATGGTTGGATAACAGAACGTTATGCACATTTGTTTAAAATGTTCAGCATACACGACGTTATTATAGAACTTTTATTCGGCTAACGTTAACGTTTCAATCGTCTTCTTCAAAGCTGGTGATCCGAGTCGATGGTTCATGGTCGCGTTGAAATGAAAAGAAATCATTATCGGTCGACAATCAGTCAACAATCGTCTTCAATAAGAGACCCCTGGGTGAGGTTTCCTCATTCGAACGGTTCCCCATTAAGAAGATTCGGCTCGACCCGACAGCAAAAGCACCATATCGAGAAAACGAACGACTGTGAACCATCGAATCGGGTCAACGTCTTTGAGAAAAAGGAAGACCTCGAAACGTTAGCTGTGAGCTGAACAAGCTAAGCAAATGCAATGGCTAATCATGCCGAGGTTAGTGAAAGTCGGTTTATTTAAGCACTGTATGCATTGTTTCGTTTTCTGTTGAAAAACGAACGTATTAGTTCGTTGAGATCTTTTGTCTAGAATAACTCTACATTATAATTTAGACTGTGGTGAGTGTTCTCAACAAATTTGATTCCAAGATGTGGTATTACGTTTCAGAATGATTCTCCAAGAGAAGCCGAGGTTTTCTGAATCACTCGCAAAGCATCAAGAAACACCACTCAGCAGAAAGGTGGAACCGAAAAGAACATTGCACATTACCGCTGGTAATCAGTCAACGGTTTTGAAAGCAACAAGACTGGTAGGTCTTCGTGTTCTTGTTGGCCAAACGCGAGGTTTGATTTTATATAGTAACTATTCCTTAAATAGTTCCTATTCTCTACAATATCACATGTCTCCTACATTAGCTGTTTGCCTATAACTATCTTAAATCTATCCATTCATAACGTATAAGTTTTCATGCCGCTTCCACACGTAGTTTCGATAAAAGCCTCTGGCATGCCGCCTCAATTGATGCACTTATCATGCATGTACTGTGTCATGCCCTGGGTCAGCAAGGTCGTTAGTTCCCATTGACAAAGCTCCGCCCACTACAGAAGTGATGCAGTTCATGCCATTCGTCTTTAAGTGCTCGCAGCGTTCGTTCGCTCTTCATCCAGGCCCTGAGTTCATCAGTGCTCCAGCTCGAGTGTCCGCCTAGATTCCTTTAGTTGCATCACTTGTTCTCATTTCAATCTCGCTCGTATATATCCAGATAACGAAATATCATCACATATTATATATTATTATTGTACTGTTGTTATTGCTATAAACCGTTATAACTCAAGCTCGAGGTTGTCCACAGCAGTTACGGAAAAAAGTCCCACATGGCGAATTCATACGAAGTCGAGCATTCCACGTATAGTTGGCGGACAAAAGACAAATCAGACCACCTCCCTAATCCATTGGCCAACTAACACAAATTGGTGCATTGGCCTACTCGAATCGTTATCAGCGCTACCACCAGGCCAATCTATTGACTATCCTACCCGATATTCTCATATGCTGATATTCCATTGTATCTGCCATCTCTACTTCAAGCAAGCAAAGATCGCTCAAGGAATCAAGCAACAACTTGGACAACCTCACGAAGAGAAGCCTACATACAAGTACGTTTATTTGCCACGTATCAAAATTAAAAAAGGAAGAAATGTCGAACACCCTTTCGTCTCGCTTAGGCGCATTAACAAATGCCATTAACCGCCTCAAATCCTCTTTTAACAAGTACGACCATGAGGTAAACTCTCCAGTAGACATCCCTCCCAACGAACCTCAACGAACGGAATACCTGGTTGCACGGAATGACGCGGTAAAACAAGCAACATCGACCATCACAAAGGATCGAGACAGTCTGGAGGCAGCACTGGATAATTACACTAAGGCGGCAGACAACTTTGAGCTGCAAACTCCAATACCAGACGAACTAAAGTAAGGTATAAAACTAAACTATAGGACACTGGAATACATCGATAAGGCAGAAGACTACCTCTCCAAGCTTCTCGAGCTGAGGAATAAACTAGATAGCACAAAACAAAATGCTCAAATTGACTCTCGCTCAAGGAATCAAGCAACAACTTGGACAACCTCACGAAGAGAAGCCTACATACAAGTACGTTTATTTGCCACGTATCAAAATTAAAAAAGGAAGAAATGTCGAACACCCTTTCGTCTCGCTTAGGCGCATTAACAAATGCCATTAACCGCCTCAAATCCTCTTTTAACAAGTACGACCATGAGGTAAACTCTCCAGTAGACATCCCTCCCAACGAACCTCAACGAACGGAATACCTGGTTGCACGGAATGACGCGGTAAAACAAGCAACATCGACCATCACAAAGGATCGAGACAGTCTGGAGGCAGCACTGGATAATTACACTAAGGCGGCAGACAACTTTGAGCTGCAAACTCCAATACCAGACGAACTAAAGTAAGGTATAAAACTAAACTATAGGACACTGGAATACATCGATAAGGCAGAAGACTACCTCTCCAAGCTTCTCGAGCTGAGGAATAAACTAGATAGCACAAAACAAAATGCTCAAATTGACTCACATACCACCCCACCGGCGACAAATCTTCCACCCATTGCCATCCCCAACTTCAGCGGAGATATGTGGGAATGGGAAGCATTTTGGGGGAGAATTCGAGCACTCCGTCCATTCAAGGCAAATGGACTACCGTCTCAAAATGATGAATTACCTACTAAACTCTCTTCATGGGAAGGCTAGAACTTTCATCAAGCAATACGAAATTTTACGAGAATCCTACCCCATGGTCATAGATCGTCTAAAGGCCAAGTACGGCAACAAGCAAACCCTCATAAATCAATTATTGGACAGGTTACACAGAGCACAAGCAAATATCGAGCGACTAGAAGACCAGGAAATATTGTGCGAAACTCTCCACTCGATAGTCTGTCAATTGCGTCACAAAAGAGAGCAAGTCGATAACATGTATCTCCAACAACAACTTCTGAAAAAGTTCACGGAAAAAATCCAACGACACGCTCTTCGAGAAACACGGCATTGCCGAAACAACGAAACACCCAAAACTGAAGAACTCTTCCAAGTAATCAACGACTACATAGCCCAAGAACTGGTAATAGAAAGCCAACTACAGAGGTCTCCATTTCCAAGAAACGACCGCAACAATACGTCGATCAAAAGTTCACTAGTAACCACGAGTCATCAACGAACACGAAAAAACCGCAATCAAGTTTCTACTGTAATAAGGTAGAACATTTACCAATCGACTGTACTGCGATAAAAACACAACAGGAAAGAGTACAACTGATAAAAAATCGCAATCTTTGCTACAATTGCGGTTCGTCATATCACTCTTGCCCGAGTGCAAAGGAGGCCCGTGCCGAAATTGTAACAAGTACGGACACCACACTTCCATTTGTAGGTACCAACACCTACCAAGTGAATCTAAAGTTCACTAGTAACCACGAGTCATCAACGAACACGTCATCGCGGAGCGAGGAAAAAGGTTTAAAAGAAATGCCAAAACCACACAACCCAACAAAAGGAAGGAGAACGACCCCGCCCAGGGTCAACACAGTAACTTCCAATGGGACACAAGGCGATCATTTCATTGCTCTTCATACTATAAAGCAATATGAATTCAGAGTACAGATTTGGGGTGCACAAGCAATAGTACTCAACCCAGACAAAACTAAAAAGAAAGTAATAGAAGTGCTACTAGACGCCGCAGCCGATCGATCATTTATTACTAGCGATTTGGCCAAGACCTTGTCACCTCCATAATACTGCGAGATACTCAAAGAGCAGAACATGAAATAGCGGTGACTAGAACTGACACGATCACACGTAGTAACTAGTCCTTAAATAGTTCCTATTCTCTACAATATCACATGTCTTCTACATTAACTGTTTGCTTATAACTATCTTAAATCTATCCATTCATGATGTACAAGTTTTCATGCCGCTTCCACGTGTAGTTTCGATACCTGGGTCAGCACTGTCTCTGACTCTCGCTATGTAGCCCCACTTTATTCTATCTCATTCACATGACTTTTTGATAAGTCTTTACATAGCCTTTCGGATAGCCCATGAGCTATTCCTGTATTGTGTGATTGAGTTCTATGTCGACGAAGCCTCTGGTGTACCACCTCAATTGATGACAAAGCTCCACCCACTACAAAAGTAATACAGTTCATGGCATTCGTCTTCAAGTGCTCGCAGCGTTCGTTCGCTCTTCATCCAAGGCCTGAGTTTATCAGTGCTACAGCTCGAGCTCGAGGCTCGAGTGTCCGCCTAGCTCCCTTCAGTTGCATTACTTGTTCTCATTTCACTCTCGCTCGTATGTATCCAGATAACCAAATATCGTCACATATTACATATTATTATTGTACTGTTGTTATTGCTATAAACCGTTATAACCCAAACTCGAGGTTGTCCACGGCAATTGCGGAAAAAAGTCCCACGTGGCGAATTCACACAAAGTCGAGCATTACACGTACATTCCACGTTGGCGACCAAGTCCCCAATCCACTGGCCAACTAACATATTTTATTCCTTATTGACGAGCAAGCTGACGTTTCGGCGGATTTCGCCTTCCTCAGAGCCTGGAAAGGTCAAGTTAACTGCAATCTATTCGGCCAAACACCTCCATAACCAAACAGAGAAAACGCTTAACCAAGATTTCAATCGCATGGAACACATAATAACTTCCTCGCACGCTCACCGCTTTCTATGAGTCTTCCAGTGAATGTGTCATGTGAAGACCAGCCGCACAGAGTTCACATAGAAGCCTAATGTGCCTCCATATTAGAATAACATGTGTAAATGCCGCCCAATATCACCCGTCATTATGAGGCATTCTTCTCTGCGATTCATTTTCGGATTTCTGGAATTGATCGAGAATGGCTCGAGAGTTTTGCGCGGTCGTGTTGTCGATTGCTGTGCCAAGATCGTGACCCATGCTTCAAAGTCCTCCCCGTTATGTCTCTGTATGCGTGCCTAGTGTGGTGTTTGGTTTACGTTTACCGACTAGGTGTTCTTTTATGCGGCCTCAGAGTGGCTTGCATGTTTCGCCAATGTATTCGTCTTCACACGCAATCTTCTGAAAGAAAAGGACGAATTTAATCTGGTGCCGAGGTTAATAGAAAGTCCATCCTGAGAACTGTTAAAAGCTTTTTCATAGTCGACAAAAGTCAGCACTAAGGGCAAACGGTATTCCCCACAATCTTCAGTGGTCACTGACACGGTTTGGATGTGGCCCATGCAGCAAAATTCCTCTCGAAACCCTGTCTTGCTCAGCTCGTTGTGCACATTAAGCACACTTAATACAAAGTGCTTTATATTCTCGTCAAGATAAATCTTCGTGAAGAGCTTGTAGACTACACAAGAGCATATCGGACCATAGTTATGGTAGTCCATTCAGTCATCTTCCCTAGGCCAGATGACTGATCGTGGCATCTCACACTAGTTTTGGATTTCCTTTTGAAGGCAGGATGTCACATGGATTGCAAGAACTGCATGTAAATTGTGGCTAATGGCTCTAAGTCAGCAGTGGTATCATTTGTTCTCGCAGCTGTGCCCTTTTCCACGCCTTCTATCGCAACTCAAAGGAACCTCAGAGGGAAGGATTCGAGGTGGATTTTCTCTAGCGGAGATTTCACGATCTGAGATAGGAATTGTGGAACGGAAAACGTTAGTGTAGAGCTTTTCCGTTCTTAATTCCATATCATGTCGCAAAGCTCTGGTGATGCCATCCTCGTTCATCACGGCTGACAGCGGAAGATTATAATCGCACAAGTCTCGACAACAATTTTTCTGACTGGTTCTTTTCTCTGCTGCTTCTAACAGATTTTTTTGCCTGTGTTGATATAGACTCTTTCGCAAAGCTCTTCTGCAGCCGGAGTTCATTATTAGCCTAGGATCGAGGCTCAGTTTTTTCTTTTTTTGAGCAACTCTAAGTAATGAAGATACGATCAGATTTTGCCTGAGGAACTGAGGCGAACTTCGTACAACTTCTAGGCTCTTCGACAAGCAGCTCGTAGTATTCGGTCTGGTCCTCCTTAATTTGTCGTTCACGTTTGGATAAGACTTCGTTCAGAAAATTGCTATGTAGAGACTTTTCCTGATGGTCGATGAAATGAATTATTTTTCAGCCTTCCGCTAAATCGAATATTCACGCGAACAACGTGCTCATCAGGCCCATTACAGATTGGAGGGGTTGCTGGTGTATCGAGCATGCAACATCTTCCACTTGTCAGAATATGGTCGCCGTTAGTAGACTTCCATGTTCAGAGGCGGCTCTTCCGGGAAAACGAGTTTTTGTGGAAGATGCGTGCTGTAGTCAGCGGTCCTGCAAGACGATGTCCAGTCTAATTTCTTTCTTCTAAACCAAACTTTCTATTCTGGCGTTAAAGTTTCTGTTAATCCGGCAACAAATTTATAATCTGATTCACCATTACGGGTAACATCCTCAAGCTGATAGCAGAATGCATACAATTCGCACTCATGAACTGCATCAGTTGGCAAATATAAATTGATGATAATGGTCTCCCTATGACACGTTGGTTGAAGACGGATGGGTAAGGACCTCATCCGAGTTCATAAGGTGGACGGTAGGCCAGTGGACAACAAAACCTACGCCGTCGATATATCATGACGAGACCTTTTCTCTGCGGATGTCAACGGTCCTGCTGTTTACTTAGGATATGTCGGTCTTCTTGCTTATTGTTTCTTGTAGTGCCATCATTTGGAATTTGATGTGATCTGTTGTTGTTAAGAAGGGCGTGAAGATCGGCGTCTGTGGAGAGTGCTTTGGTGTTACACATGCAGAGTAGGAAACAATCGTCATGTCGTACCTTGCGTATTCGTCAGATCAGTCTCCAGTAAGATCCTCTGAAACCCAAGAATTTGTGTCTTCTCACCTGTAGTTTCATGGCATGATGTGGTAGACGAGAGCACTCATTGTGCGGGGAACTGTCACTGTAGGTTAAACATGTATGAACATGTTGGCCATTTAAACACAGCAAATGCTGGTTTCTTCGGCAGTAAGCACTACATATTCTACAGCCCGTGGACTTTTGGGGTTGAGAAGACCACAACGTTGTAGAAAAGCACTGCTTTATCCATCCAAGGATAGAATGTTGCCTATAAATGCTAGGCTTTGCTATATTCCATCTGCCATACACATTGCTGGCAGCATTTGATAGGAACTTCGTATCTATATTTGGTATGTTGCAGTACTTCTTTAAACCAACCATTCCGTGCGATAATTATGACGCATCATAAGAAAAGGAAATGAGAAAGTGAAAAATCAGCGGTCAAAAAATGAGCTGTGTAGACCCTACATAAACGACGATGTCATTTTTCGGCCATCTATTATAGTTGTAGAAGAGATTTTTTGTATGACCTGTCCTCACGTCTACTGTGCCGATCCCAGCACTGTTCTATTCGTTTCCTTGCATCCACTGTCCACGAAGATCCTGCAACCTCACGTATGGCTTCGGCTGCTGCTTGAGGACGTTCATTTCATCTTGAATGGAATGGAATTGTTATGGAATGTTCACGAGCAATTCTCTGGGATAGCCAGGTTGGAGCGTTCTCAATTGGATTGCAGGGAGTGGTTTTTTACCAGAGAAATCCGGTACCAATTTCCTGATCCCGAAGGGAAGAGGGGCTTGGTTGGCCGGGAGCGGAACGGAACTAGAGTCGTGCTCGTGATGACGGATATCACTACCACTGGGCTATCCGCCTCCTCTGTAGAAGAGATAGATTCAAAAAATGAGAGCTCAATAAATGGCCGGAATTTCGTTTAGTTCTCAGCAGAGGAGCCACAATAAATGCACTTTGACTCTTGAGGAGTACTCTAGAATATTCAGGTATACAAAAGATCCCTTGTGAGGTTGTCGTCATTCTTTGCCTCCATCGATTTCTTCTTTTCGTTGCTAACGTTCGTTCTCACCCACCTCCACATGTTAAATTTCTAAGGTGCTGTCGTAAGTGTCAGGTTCTACTCCTTTATATCACATAGTCGTTTTTAAAGGACAATTCCAGAAAATAACCTATCAGTCCGAAAGGAATTCACATCATATCTTTTAATTTTTATGACTTCCAATAATTTAAAGATCCATCCAAATTTTTGGTTTTCCACTTAAAAGAAACTCTTCGTGGCCATTCCGATGACCGGAAGGTGTTTTATCTGGCATAGATAATATTTGCTCGCTCCAGATTTTAAATGAACTTGTTATTTGCTTACCCACGGTTTGGTTTCGTTTGGAAATTTGCCGCCTTCCACCTGTTGCTCGTCCATGGCTAAGAGCAGCAGGTGACCGATGTGCGACATCGTGTCGAGAAGAGAACAGTGCTATTTGATAGGCTATAAAAAGTGAGAATAATGACAGTACAATACTAGCGCTCGAACCGCTATGTGACAAGCAAATATTATTAACATATTTGCTATCACGCATAATTTTCGTCGGCCTTCGTGGAAACGCGCTCAATTTCTCGCTGCATACACTACGAATACTATGTGACTCATGCAGTTCGTTTTGCACCTCCTGCTTCCCTCAACAAAGGAAATTCGTTCGTGGATTATTGAGCTAATACGAGATTTTTTAAAAAAGTATATTCGGCTAGCGTTTCGACTTCTTCTTGTTCTTCATAGCCGGATAGATTCGAGTTAATGTTCGACGGATGGACGTCCTCTTGGTTTGGCTGTTCCTTATATGGAAAAGGAGATTAGTTATCACGCCTCGTCCTAGTAACTACATTATTTATGCTACGTAAACGGCACAAACCGTAAAGAGTTGCCGTTGCACCCATGTATTTGTGTTTGCAGTAAAGATACGATCTGTGTACGTACGATCCCCATCTGTGATGTTCTCACTGGCAGAGATATCCTGGCGGTCTCAACGACAACAGTGTCGACGGCTAGGCGAATAAACTCGGTTGGAAAGAGTTTTTATAGATTATAAAGTGCGGAAATTGGCTTTCGTGGGAAGAATCCATTTGCATAACCTCTTGTGGACAGCTGTTAGTTGTTTCCAAAAACTAGAAAAAAAAGTTCATGTGTAGAAATAAGGCTGGAATCAAGATGAGTGGTTTATGGTTCGTGTGGTCGCAGTATGTTAACATGGTCGTATCACTGAGGTTTTTAGCGCACTAGTTAAAGGTGCTGCGGAATGGTGTAGCACACTTGTCTAGAAGAATAAAAACATTAATACAACTCATTGGCAGAAAGTCACTCTCTTGGTCAGATGAGCACTTATTTACCCCCAAAATGAGTAAAGGATAGCTACATGGATACCGCGTCAGTCATTATGTATGCAAGATATGAATTCAGTCATCTATAACATGCTTAATGAAGGTGAATGTAGATCACATCCTTCAGGGTTTGATCATCGTCGAATGCTTTACGCTTTGCCAGTGAGACAAATGGATTAAGTATTGGTCGTTTTGAGTTCCACCAGCATACCGCTATGAAAGGAAGGAGACGGTCGCAAGTATCCACACAGGTGATCAAAAAGTTGCGCTCGTCTTTTTCCATTCCTGATTTAATATACTCTATTTCATACTAACTAGTGTTTCATACTAACTAGTGTTGTCTTTGGTGTCAGGCTATATATCCTTTTTCGATCATTCATCTCAATCGCGGAGTAGCACTGATTCGGTTGAAATCTAGTCACGTATCAGCAGTATGTGGTTTAGCATCCAGTGTCGCAAAATTGGTAGATGACTTCCCTGGAAACAGCTCGTTTTATCTAATCTCGATAGCTCCTGTCTAATCCCGGAGGGAACACCCTACCACAACCCTTAGGATTCCAACAAGAATCGGCTCGACCAGCAATTCATAACGAAGATGAGAAAATCTTCAAACAGCAGCCGTACCCACACATAAAATGTTCAAAGACCTTCGCGGTTTGTGGGTCTGATTAAACGAATCAAATCTGGAAGTGTTGAGATTTCCACAATATTGTAAGTGGTGTCATTTGTGTTTATTTCGAAGAGCGTTCAGGCGAATCTCTGAGAAGGGACACTTCTGTCAAGACGCGTCTTTGCTGTCGTCCTAACTGTGCCATCTACGACTTGCATCGTCTACAGCCACCTCTCGTTATCGTCACCTAGACAAACGTAGATTATATCTACCACGTGCTGGCCGTAAATCTGCCTTCAGGAGATAACAGTTCATGGCCAGTTTTTTGTGTGTGTTTCTTCGGCGATGTTTTCATCTTACCTAAATAAAATTATGGATACTTCTTTAATGCTTTTTCGTTCACATCTAGAATTTTCTCGTTGTAAGTGCGAAAAACGGGAGTTTTTTTTAACCTTAAACCAGTACTCACATTTTTAAGCGAGTTATGACTAAATTCTTTTTAACTGTTTTTTTCCTCAGCTCAATCTTATTGTGTTATAGATAATAAAGCTTCATACAGATCAATCTTATGTTGAGAGATAAACAGCGATTTGACAGCCGGTAAAAAACTTTCTGGTAGCTGCAACAAGCCATTCACACTTTACTAATTTCGTGGATCGGCCCGCCCTCACTGGTTTTGTGGGCAACAGCATAATCTCCATTTTTTTGGACTTCTGCTGGTTTAGGCCTTGTGTTTTCTCGGAGTCTCGGTGTCAACCTGGGCAAAGTCTGCCACTTTTACCAATAACATATTTGTTATTTCACAAGTCCTGCTATTTCTCTGCGAAGAACAATGTTTGAGAGGCTCAAGAAATTCCACAAGTCATCCCTTTTTACAATAGATCTTAGTAACTACGAATACCGAAAACGAGTTCTTTGGAGAAAAGTCACGGAATACAACGACGAATTCTGGAGACGGTTAGTGCTTATAATTATGACGTGACAACCAGCAGATGGCGTAGTCCACTATTTCTGCCAACAAACTGCCGCCGGCGGTGTCAAAAGTTAAGTTCTACTAGGGTTATCCTCAAAGAAGACGCACATCTTATCATACTTTTTTTGGTTTTTATTTTTATTTTTATTTTTTTTATTTTTATATGACCCGTCTTCACATCTACCGTGCGGATCCCAACACTTCACATATTTGATTCGTTTTCTCGCATCCATCGTCCACGAAAGTAATCCATCCTGTGGTTTCGACTACTGCTTGAGGATTTCCATTTCATTGAAGGTCGTAGAATGTTGGTTGGGTTGATTCCCCTTGGAGTCCTGAGATAGCCGGGCTGGCGCGTTCCAACTGGATTGCAAGGAGTGGTTCTTTCTCGGACAACTCCGATACCAATTTCACGACTCCGGAGGGATGAGAGGCCTGCTGAGCCCGGAGCGAAATCCAGCTAGTACTATGCTCGTGACATATCATATACCAACGAAAATCAAGGACTTTAGGAACTGCCAAAGCTGATTCCTTATTTAATAGAGGGATATGAATGCAAGTATTCGAAGAGGTCGAACAACATCGCTAAAGAGAAGCTGACCTCTAAAGAGTTTAAAAATCATAGAATAATTTTATGTTCATGAGTAACACATGGATTTAGTGATTGAAGGACTTTAAGGAATGCCAAAATCGAGGTTATATTCAAGTGGTATATCTATTTGCATCCAATACAACCTAATATTAGATGCTGTTCTCTTTCGTTATTCAAGAAAGAAAGCAGGCTAGATAGACGACGACGGCGCATCGTTTGGTTCTTAGATTAAGGAAAAATTTTGGAGAAGACCAGCAGCAAGATGATCGAATGTATATGTTGACTCTATGATCCACCAACATCGCCGCCAAATGGTTTTCCTACCACCCTTCCTTTGCGCTAAAATTCGAGTCATTTATCATAGTGTTATGCGAAAAATTCACCACAAAAAGGAGTTTTTTAGATGAGGTCGCTGTAGAATTGATGAAATGTCTAAGTTCTTATCATCGAGGAATGGAAGTGTTAATGGCCTTGCCGGGACGGCTTTTTGTATTCAGAGCAACTCGTCCGCAGGAGGTTCTGCACTGATTTATGATGTCGGCAGAGAACGCCCGTTTTTTTTTCTCTTGTGAACATCGGTGATGTCGGTGATGTTTTTCAGTGGGAGAACTGCAAGCGAATCGACAATCATCATAGCCCGACTCCAGCGCTTTGACACCACTTTAGTGGGACATTTTCATTCGTTGCTGTGAATTAGAGAAACAAGGAAAACCACAACTTTCCAACTTTACAGATAAATGCAGAAATATTTATTCGTTTCTTTATTTGCTTCAAGACGACATAGAACAGAATCATAGCAACCTTAGCGGCTTCACATTGGTGGCTAGCGGTGCACTGTTGGGTAAAAATAAAACCTAACTGACCCGTCAATGTCAGAGTAAACAAGTGGAAAAAATTGTCGAATGTACAACGTTCTATCAGTTGCACGTCCACTCCCACTTTTTTTCTGTTTTTAACGCAGATCTCTAAATTAGAATACTCAACAGGTATATAATGTCAATTAATAAAATAGTGTGCTAAAAGTGTGAGGAGAGGCACAGCGACCAAACAAACCAAAATATTTCCCTTCCCTAAGGCTCTCCTTGATTTCTGCTCTACTTTTCTTGCTGCTTCAACGGTTTTCAACTTTACCTCTAGGCTTTCGCAGAAGTCTCATCAAATTTTTTTTTCTAAGTTATGAGGCATTTTTAAAAACAATGTTTTATCCCTATGTGTTCGTATATGTTATGTTCCTATACCTCAAATTCCTCTTAGAGTTCCTACATTTCTTTGGGTCATTCTCTCTGTTTTATAGCAGGTTATTATGTTCAACCTGTGCTTCTGGAATAGAGAAGTGCAAATTCGAGCAATTTTTTTTATCGAAACTCTTATATGAGCCGTTAATAATATCATGGTTGAGTTCGCCGAGCAATGGTCGAGGGTTGTACTGCTTAACGCCAAGTGCTTTGTTTTCGAGTTGGGCACCATGACATTAGTGTAAGGCTCGGAGATGGTACGAGTGGCAGCCTAGCTAAAAAAAAGGTTAAAAGCGGAAAACAAAGGAATGGTTTCTGTGTGACAACCGACTGTGTTATAGTCAACCGCTAGGCCAAGGGGGAAGCACGAGAATTCTTTTTAGAATCGCCAGGATTTCTTGCATAACAAATTTCGCATTGGAAGAAGATTCTTCTGAGTTTTCTTGGTTTAACAAATTAGATAATCCAGTGCTACTTCTCCAATCACATTGATGTTCCTGAAATGAAAAACGACCATCGCAAAGGGAAACGAATTTATGACTTATCGGCAGAAATATAAAGTCTCTCAGAAAGTTTCCATGAATTTTGCTTAGATTTAGAGCTTGATATAAGCCAAGAAATGTATGCTTGACAACAAGTAATTATATGCTCAAATGACCTGCCCTCGGAAGGCGTTTGGAGCCAGCAGTTCCATTTCATTAGGACAGGTAGTCGAGATGGTGTTTGAGCACGACTGCAGCCCATTATCACACTTATTTGCGTGTGGAATGCTGGAGAAGCGCCGTTTTCCCATATTCAGGTCCTTCCCACAATCAGTAGCCAAATAGATCAGAAAGGGATTTGCGACAACGACTACGACTTGGTCCTTCCAAGAAAGTAGCGATTGCTTAAGCAAGACCTATCATCGAGGGTGAGCAGAGCCCCAAATGTCACATTTAAAATTAAATATTAAAAGTTGATAAGGCTTCAAGACAATAGCAAATAGCTTAATTGTTTTCAATGAAGCGTTGTTATCGTTCGAAGGGTCCAGTCATTGTTTCACTTCCATACCAACGAAACTGTCAATTGCTGACATACACATACACATACACATACACATACACATACACACACACACACACACACACACACACAGAATTCAACTGTTATTCTTGTGTTCCACAGTAGAAAAGTAGCACCTTTTAGTATGGTGGATTTATTGAAATATAAAGAGTGTCATTCCAATCAAAAAACGTCTTTCCTTTTCCACTTTATCTACTGAAAATAAGTGAAAGAGAAGTTACCGAAGTATTCTGAAGCGTTTTAGCAGCAATACCTATTTTTTAAAAATCAAACCAGGTTATTATGTGGGTTATAACCTGTGATGTGATGATAATACAATGATGCTGAGATGTGTGCCAAACTCGGAGCGCCAGGTGTTTGCCTTTATGATTTTGCTCATCTCTCAGCATCGCTGTGGTCGTATTTCTTACAGTACCTTAACAGCCCATAGTTCTAACAACGAGCGATAGCAACGCTACTTGTAAAACACGTAATATGTTATCACTCTCCTAGAAAAGCTGTGATGAGACAGCCCTGTCCTTCGGGTTGGCTGCGTCGAAGATTGATCTCGAGTTAATAGAACAAATGGTGGTTGCAATTGCCGGAATTCTGGCTCGCTTCAACAACAATTCGATGTTGTTTATTTTCACGCCTTTAAATCACAAACATGTTAAGCGTGTTATTATCGCCAGAATGCGATGTTATCCAAGAACAACATGAATTTGATCACGGTGCTGTGGCATTAATATTTACTTTGTACTCAACAATTGAAATCTTCAATTTTTTGCAGGGAGGCAGATCTATAGGGGCTGATAGCACACTGGGTAGTGATTACCGTCATCACGAGCATGGTGGTAATTCGATTCTGCTCCAGACCAAGTAATCCTCCCATCTATCCAAGGTCGGGAAATTGGTATAGCACTTGTCTGGGAAAAAATTGCTCTCTGGAATCCAATTGGGAACACTTTCAGCCCGGCTATCTCAGGACTCCAGGGATAATCGACTCGACCAGCATTCTATGACATTTAAAATGAAATGGAAATCGTCAATCAGCAACCGAAGTCACTCGTAAAAATTGAACTCAAGAGAAAGAAAAATCGAACGTAAAAAAAGCTGGGATTCGCGCCGTAGATATGAAGACGGTCAAATAAAATGAAACAAAAAATAGAAAAAATTTATCTATAGAACATTTTATATTTTTAAGACTGTCACATGAGGAAGCTTTCCTTTGCGTTTAGACCTAAATATCCCAAAGGGTGCGTGTGGCGCAGTGGTTGAAGGGGAAACACCTGGAGTCGATCCTCGCGCCCATGACTCACCAAGCCTTTCTTCCTCCAGGGTCTTTAAATTGGTACCAGACTTGCCTGGGAGGATAACAGCACTGACTCGATACATCGGTTAGCCACCGCGAGTCATTGTAAAGGCCAAATATGCATTTAATTACCTCCAACGATGACTAATGAGGTCGAATGCATGGCGCATTCCTCAGGGATCGATCAATGCCGAGAGCTTTACCCTTTTTATAATCTCTAATCTATTCACGAGCAAATGCCGTACCAAACAGGAGATGAGGTGATGCATACCCATGCGATTCATGACGCAGTGGTTTTGCAGTCAACAATTCTGCTTCCGTGGAAATATCGCTTTTTTTGTGTTCAGTGCTTACAGTATTTGACAGTTCTTATAAACGACGGCCTTTAAAAAGGGTGTAGCTGATGCGCTTGCGTTTTTCCGATTATAAGAGTACCGAGCGGCTATCCACATTAGACGGCGTTTCAGAAGAAGCGCGGCGAGATGAAGGAGTCCGGATCAGCTGGCAGGAGATGCTTATCTCAAGACGAGTAGTCGACAATTCACTAGCAGCACAAGATGTTGACCAGATTCAGCTCATCAATCAAAGGTTGTATAAACCGAGCATTTATTTGTTTATTTATCCAACCATTTATTTACTTATTTATCCATTTACGTGAAAACCACTTATTGATTAAAATGAAGGATGAAGCGATCCCTTAAGAATGCGCCGTCCATTCGAATTCTGCAGGCAAAATTGGATGCGATTGAGTGCACATTTGGATATTTGGCGCATACGCTGATTTGTGGGTGGCCTTCCGATGTATAAAAACAGTGCTGCTAACCTCCCAGACAAGTCTGGTACCAATCTACTTACACAGGAGGGGTGGAAGACTTATTAACACTACGGCGCGGAATCGAACCACCAGTGTGCATTGCAGAGCATCACCAACTGTGCTACGCGCTCTTACAACTATTCATTATTCTTATTCTTCTTATTTCCTATACATGATTTCACAACAAAAATGTTGATTCCACATTTTCGGCTTTGAATCAACTAATTAGAATGTCTCCAAATATTCGTCCATTCACCAAATTCGCATGTTTCTCCTCCTTAATTTCACAACGAATGTGGCGTGAAACATGTGATTGTCGGCACAAAGAGCTTAGATTGGGGCAATTTGACAAATTCCGATGCTTTTAGAAGAAGAGTTGTCAACGACGACTGAACACACCTCAGCTAGGGCTACCGAAATCTTTAAGACGAATATTTCAGTTAAAATTTCTTCTTGAACTGCAACCTTCTTTTTACTTGGTTACGTCGTCTTATCACCACATCACATGTTCTCGATTTGCAAATCTCAACCGTTGTCGTCATTTAGCGCTAGGTAGCGCTTCAAGGGTCGGCTGACAAGTGTGCCCTGGGCAAAAACAGGCGGTGTGGAACGCTCGGCCGCAGTTCATAAAGGCATTTGTCAGCGCGAACAAGCTTGTGGCACATTTATGACCTGTGCATTGTTCGCCACTATGTGGAAAAGATGCCGATGTGGTCATAAATCGGCCTCGGCACTCCTCATCCATCGAGGAACACCGCCGTCCTCCGAGCGTCCGCACACCTACCGAACTGATGAGCGCCGTCATCCTCATGGCCGATTCATCAGATGGTTTGGGACCGATACATTGAAGACAAGATCTCCCTGATCTTTCGAAATATTTCACAATGAAGGAATTAAACGCATCTTAACGTAAGCATCGATTTTGGCGACGAACTGATGAAGAATATTCCGACCATCCCATATTAATCCTGTTCTCATAGTGGTAAATACAATCCCTTGTTTTTTGAAGTGCTTTTCGTCGCCAATGGTAAGTATTCTTACAGTCGCCTTCCGGATTTGCATCACTTTCTGCCGTAGAGACGTTTCCACAAATTTTTTCTTGGTTCCAATCTACATGTGCCATTCATATTGCTGTCTCACTGCTCTAAACAAGTGTTTGGTTCCTGCAAACTTAATGTTGGTCTCCTTTAGATAGGATACTTGCCTTAGTATGGCAAAAAGAAAGCAAAGGTGCAAAATTGTTCCACATCGATTAGTAATAAACTCTGTAAGATTTACAGCGATGCTGAGATATTTGCATAACAAATTGGGAAAAGGTCCTCATAAGAATGCAGTAAGAGTCACCACGTAGAATCCTCTTTATAGTCGCTTCCTCTGCTCAAAACGAAATGTTGTTGTAGAAATAGAAGTCAAAAAATTTCAGTATCTGAGCTGATTTTACGTGCAAAGGTTTCCTGCCGTTGTTAACACCTAACGGACAGTAAGTTTGAACTCGTACGCCGAAAACACCAACGCCTTTCAGGCTAATAACTTAACTTTAATAGTCAAAGTGAAAATCATTGGAATCAACTCATCACTGGCAAGAAGAGTCTCTTGTTCTGTTGTGATAAAATTCTGTGTTTCACGAAATGGTTTTTTGCTTTTTGTCGTCGAATTTTGTTGCATTTCAGAGTGCAAAGAGATTGAACAAGCGGGATCCCGTGCAGGAGAACAGATGGTGTCCTCGAATCTATGACTCCCGTGGTTGCGTCAAGTGTTCCGAAAATTTGAATTCTTTCTGAGTTTTTTCAAAATTGTGGACTAAAATGACGGCATTGAAAATTTGCATACATACGTAACACAAGGACGCATTATAAAGTCTCTTCTACCTCCCGTGGTTGCGTCAAGTGTTCCGAAAATTTGAATTCTTTCTGAATTTTTTCAAAATTGTGGGACTAAAATGACGGCATTGAAAATTTGCATACATACGTAACACAAGGACGCATTATAAAGTCTCTTCTACTAGTGTGTTCTATTCCTGGACTCTTAAAAACCTTTACTTGTCGAAAAATTGCAACCAGTTGTCGGAAAACCCTTATCATAGCGGATTTGTTATGCAGCATCTGTCTGTAGTTTCTTATCATTTCTCTTGATCTTGCAACTTTCATAAAAATGACGTGGATTCGTAGCTCATTCCCCAATAATGCTCAGCACTTCCCATTTCGTTGGCTTGGGCTTCCACTGTGGACTCGGTGCTACAACGCGACCATCTTTGTGCCGTCCTCTGACCCGTCTTGGTCTTCAAACCGTGGACCTTTCGATGCTTTCACTCCGCCCACTTGGGCTACTGTATCCGAGCGTGGGTGGGATGTTCGGTCGCAGCGGGTAGTCGCGCCATTACACGACCACCCATCGGGAGCAATCCGTCCGCTATTCATCCTCTCAACATCTATGCATGATTTTATCGCGTTATCGATTTTTATTTGAGCTTCATCACTCATTCAGCTTACTTTTCTAACAAGCAAATTCTTCCGTTCTTTCAGAAATTTTTTCCGTTTGTCTTTCTTAAGATAGTGGAATATCAGATTACTATGCACCTCTAGCACCGACAAAATAAGTTTTAAACGGAAAATTCGTGCAGACCAAGGCGAAGAGCAGTCGAAATCCGAAAGATCTCGGGAAAGAATGATCGAATATAGCCGACCTGTTGAGCCCATTGTATAACGATAATTTTGCATCGTTATGCAGCACCTACCACTTACATTTAGCTTTGTAGTGCTTATTTTAACCCTATCTTGCGCTGTTCTTAAAGAAATTGTCTTTGCTTCTTCGGTATTTCATTTTACAGTTTTCTTCACAACTGTGGACATCCCGAATGGGATCACCAGTGTAAATTGCTCATTTGCTGTTTAACCAAAACTATATCTATTCTTTCTGCACTTTGTTTCTTTTCTATTCATTCTCGTTCTATTCTTCTTCAGTCATTTTTCTTCTCATTATCTCACATTTAAGTCTATCGGTTTCTGCGTAGCTCATAATTTGGAACATCGTTTGTCTTTAAGAGTAGAATTAAATCCTCTTCGTAATTGGTCTCCATAAGCACTCGACTAAGGCCCCCTTCTTCATGTTTCGTTGAACTCTACATCGCACATTTACAGTGGATTGGGTTACACGTGCCATTCTACTC